>OZ012682.1:40281580-40376580 GCA_963942445.1 Argyra leucocephala | reverse complement strand
ATGATCCCTGTAGCTTCCATTGTGTGTCAGATTTTTACTGACTAAGCCACACGTTCCCATTAACACTAGTCCAACGCACTAACGATTAATTTTTTTCTAAGGTTATTTTCTTAAAGAAAAAGTTTACAAAATTCCATCGTATTAAATCTAGTGGCTTAGTTCTTTTAACTAAGATTATCTAGCAGTTGAGTAGCCTCAACGTCAACATGACCCTCTAGACAAGCTATATGCTTTGCTGCATATCTTTTTATTTCATTTTCTATGTAATTTTTAGATCTCTGTGCAAGTCACTGTTGCGAACATGCCAAGGGGCATTTACCATGTTGCGCAAGACTTTATTTTGGAACTTTTGTATACAAATTACATGTGTTCATCACATCCTCATATTTGTATGCCGTACAACCATATCGGTTTGATTATTTGATTATATAACAAAAACTTGTTATGTATAGGTAATTTTGAATTTCGACCTAAGAGCCAGTACATTTCTCTATATTTATTATCGAGCTCAAATTTTTTCTTTTTGACGTGCTCTTTCCATCTAAGTTTGACATTTAATTCCATTCATACCGTTGTTTTCTTGGGGTATGTATCTACGCCATTCAGATTTACCGATGGTTGATTTTCTAATTTTTTATTTGTAAAATTTACATGTACCGATTTTAACTCATTGAGTTTAATTTTCCATTTCTTTGTCCAGAGGTATAGCTTGTCGCTTGCTCTTTCCAATTTATTTGTAGTCTCGTTAATATTTGATCCTACTGCCATTAACGCAGTATCGTCAGCGAATGTAGCTACAGTTATATATTCCATTTGTGGTAAATCACTGGTGTAGAGCAAATACAGTATGGGACCCAGAATATCCAGGTAGTACCACACCAGTTTTAATATCTCTGATAGAAGAGTATTCTTTGTCTTGATTTATTCTGAATAGTCTGTTTTCTAGATATGATGAGAGTATATCTACGTATTGTTTAGGTAACATATTATTTAGTTTGTTTATTAAGCCTCGATGACATACTTTATCAAAAGCTTGGGCTACATCTAGAGATATAGTACAACATACTTGCTTCTCTTCGAAGGCTTTTTCTATTATGTCTGTTATTCTATGTATTTGATCGATAGTCGAGTGTTTAGATCTAAAACCAAATTGATAATTTGGAATTAGATTACTATTTTCTATGATCAATAGTAGTTTTTTAAATAATTTTGATATTATTGGTAGTAGTGATATTGGTCTGTAGGATTTGACCGCATTTATGGGCTTACCTGACTTTGGTATCATAATTATCTCTGCTATTTTCCACATATTCGGCACATACCTTGTGATTATAGCAGCGTTTATAATGCGTGTTTGCATTGTTATAGTTCTTTTCGGAAGTTTTTTCAGGACTTCCGCTATAATTAGATCAAAACTTGGAGCTTTTTTATCTCTCAGTTTTTTAATTTGTTCAACTATTTCTGTGAGAATGGTGATATGACATTTTCTTGCCAATTATTATTTTCTTCAGTGAGATCATCCGAATCTGTCTCGTCTGGACAAAAAAATTCTTCAAGATGATCTGCGAATGTTTCAGTTTTATTTTTATTATCTCTTGCTCATTCACCATTTTTCATTCTGATTGGCGGGACTTGAGAGATCGCATTTTTTGTATTCTTTATTGCTTTCCACAACGAGTAGTTGTTTTCTCTTTTATCTGATAAATTTTTTATATATTTTTAAAATTTTTCCTTTTTAAAATCTTTAATTTTTCTTTTAAGATTCTGAGTTATCCTATTTAGCAGAGTTTTGTCTGCCGGATCACAATAATTTTGCCATCTGCGTCTAGCTCTTCTTTTTATTTTTATCATATTTAAGATTTCTCTAGGGTAGTTGAATCCTACAGATTTATATTCACAATCTTTTGTATTATTCCAGGCAGCTTTTTGAATAATTTTAATAAAATTTTCTACTTCAGAATCTATATCACATTTGGATCTTAATTTTGTCTTTATGTTTATTTTATGTTTTATTATATAGAACCGTGAGGTACGCCACACTGAGCTGGCAAAGAATTTGAGTTAACACCATTTGAAGAAATAAATTGTGCTCTGTGAGTTAAGTAGCTATTTATAAGCGTAATAGCAGAAGAGTGAATATCAAAAATGGAATTAAGTTTCAAACATAGCAGGTTATGGTTGACGCAATCCAAGGCTTTAAAATCAATTAAAATAAAAAAAAATGACACAATTAAAATCAAACAGAAGTAGAATAACCACATGTTTCTTATCTATTTCATTGTAAATGTTTTTAGTAAGCTCGAGAAATGCAGATGTAGTGCTGTGTTGTTTACAAAAACCTGATTGAAATTCGTACAGCAAGTTATTAGCGCCTAGATAGTGATTTATTTGTGCATAAAGTAGCCACTAAAAGGAATTCGAAATACCTGACAATATTCTAATAGGTCTGAGGTCATCAATTGTAATGGAATTAAGTCAGGTCCAATTGCATTAGATTTAACCTGAAAAATAGCATTAAATACTTCCATTACGGAAAGAAAAAGTATTAGACAAGAACACACTTTCGATATTAGGTGACAACGAAGAAGTATTAGTAGACAAGTTTAAGAATTTATTATTTAACTCAAAGTTATTATTTAACTATTATTTAATATTTTGTATTCTCAATAGAATTTCCAAATCATTTTTATTGTTCAGAATGCCATTGGCATTCCACGTGACTATACGAAGTGTGTTAACCATGCCTTGCGGATTTTTTTTTTGGTGTATACATATATTTTTCATTATGTTTGTTTTCAAATGTGCATAGTCTTGATGAGATTTCATTAATTGTTTTTATCATATTTTGCATCATCTGCATAATTGTATTTTCAGTCAACTTTTGTGTAGAAGCTTTATTTTGTTCTTTCGTGTTTCTTTTTTGACTTAGGTTGTTTTGTACTACCTGTGAATATGATAAGCCTTCTACGGCTTTCTTCGACGTAAAAGTTTTAGGTATCTCTGGAGTTTCAATACAAATATGTCTCTGTGTTCGAGATTGCCTATGTTTTGTCTTTTGTTTTTCTTGTCTATGTTGCGTTTGTTTTGGAGCATTTTTTTGTAGCTTCTTTCTTTTTTGCAACTCTCTAGCCACCTGGCAACCACGATAACTCGCTGGGAGTGCTTCAAGGCAGTTACACATTTAGGCTTAATATTTTTTCTTTCTTTACAAGAAATTGTTATGTGGGGACCAGCACATTTAACACACTGAGATAGACGCTGACAAAACTTTTGTGTATGCATCTATTTGGCATCTCTTACATTGAGGAATTATAGTCGCTTTACGAATAGCCTCCATTTTAACCCTTCTGTGCTGGATAAATTCAATTTTGAATATTTTGTTTATATCTTCAGAGTTTTCGAATGTTAGCATAAAGAGAGGACCGTACCGTAGATTCTTTGTTGTTTTCCTTTTTTCTTTATTATTTCAATTGCTACTTCTAGAATCTTGAAGCCTCTACCTCTCTTTTCTTTTACTTTTGGCAGCTTCATTAATTTTCACATTTTTCTTTACTTTGTCCGCAACATTTTCTGGGCTTAAAGTAGGTGATTTTTCTGCTTTTCTTTTTTTACAGATTTTTTTTGTTTTAAAGATCCAGTCGGTTTCTCGAGCTAGTTCTTCCTCATCTGTATAAAATTCTTCAGCAGTTTTTAGTACTACTCCTTTAGTAGACATATTTTGTGAATTTTTTATTTTTTTTTCTTGTCTTTATTAAAAAAAAAATTTAGATACGTAGTTGTACAATAAAATGTTCAATTCTATAAAAAAAATTTTTTGAAAACGTTAAGTAATATTTGTTTTAAAAGAAAATTAAGATATGTGTCATTGCTTCATTGAGTGATTAAGACCTTAATCTCTGCTGTACGGTCGTATAGCTTATTAATAATTATGTATTAGTTAGTTAATCAAAAATAGTTAGAAATTTCAAAATAGTAACAATTAGGAATTATCATATTATCAAATTATTTATTTATATACATAAGCATTTCAACATTTTTTTGTTTTATTTTTTTATTGTTCTGAAATTAATATTTTACGAATCTATAAGCAACTCACTAATTTTTTTCTTGAACAAGCTAAATGAATTTAAATTTTTTAACTCATCTGTTAGATTATTTTATAACCTATACTATTAACTATTATACTATTAAACTATTATACCAACAGTTAGTTTTCTGTTTGTCTGTTCTGAACAAGGAAGGATAAAAATTGTTCTTATTTCTAGTATTATAACTATGTATGTCAACATTGCGATTGAGTAGAAAGCTGTGTTTAATTAAATTGTTGATTATTTTAAAAGCAAGGAAATATAATTCTCTTTTACAAATATTTTCGAAGCCGAAGTATCTTGGGGAATAAATTAAATTTGTGGGGTGTCTGATATAAAGATAATTAATAGTATTTATCCACTCATGCCTTCTTTTGATATTTTTTGGTGGAATAATTTCTGTATGTATTTGCATTTTTTCTGACAATACTTTGGTAACTTTATCTACATTATTGCAAGAGTCTAAGTTTTCCAAAGAGTATCATTATAGAGTTTTCCATAATTCTGAATAGTTAATTTCTTCTTTAATGACCTTTAAATTTACACTTACAAAAAGCAACTGATGATCAGAGAGCGATGTATTAGCAACATGAAATTTATACTTGTAATCAATTAAATCTGTGCTAAAATGATCAATTATGGAGTTAGAAGTTTTACCTACACATCTAGTCGCAAACTTATGACTAATTTTATTATATACTATGAATCCATTACAAAGTAATGTGTTCAAATAATCTTTAACCTCACTGTTATTTTTGTCTAATAAGTTAATGTTAAAATCTCCTACAATTATGGAATTTTTATACGTAGAAATTAAATCATCTAATTTTTCAAAAAAGTCGTTGATATTTGTTGGATGAGACCTATAAAAACACATTATATCAAAGTTTAAATTTAGTACTTTTACTTAGTGTCTCATTTTTTTTCCACAATTCGTGAGACCTCCCTCGAAAAATGGTGGATTTTCTAGAAGATCTGGGTTACCACCTGGGGTATACAATCCTTGAGTTTTATTCATTGCATACTTGTTTCGTTTTGTTTTAATTCGGAGCTCTATCTCCTAGCCTAAGGATAATAATTTCCCTTGTACAAGGCGGTACCTTTTATTCCTGCCGTCCCTCTGGGATCAGTCGCAGACCAGAAAGCCCCCCGTTCTGAGTCAGTCGCTTCTGGATTTTTCTAGGATTTTAGTGGACTTTTACCACAAGCATGCCTTACGGCGGATATTTCGTACCCCAACCCCCCGGGGATAACTGTGGGGAAATGTTATCAATTCGTACCCCAACCCCCCGGGGATAACTGTGGGGAAATGTTATCAAATAATATTTTCCTTTCACATTCAAACCAAAGAGAGCTTGATGTATTCTCGGAAAACGCCGAATAATTCTTCTAGTTCTAAAAAAAAATATTACCAACTCGTTTGGTATCGTTTTATGAACTGCTTTATTTTAATATAAAATAATCTTACAAAGTACAATATATTAACTTAATGCCATAACTGTATTAAGATAAGTAGCCGGTGGTCCACACTGGTCATTTTCATATATCACCGACCATACCGTTGTCATACTAGATAAAAAAAAATTTAATACATATTATATCTAATAGATCAACAGATATAACGGTTTATTAAAACACATAAAAAACATTAAAACAACAAGAATACTTTCAAATGACCTTTTCGTCCTTAACCCTTCTGTCTATACCTACATACCCGAGTATGTTTTTCAATTTTCATCTTGAATAACTTGACCGTTATACATTCCAATGAACTTAAGTTTCACGATTCCTCAAATGGGACTATTATTAGTTAGCTTCTTGCAACATAAATCCAAAATATATACCTATGTCTTACTTTAGGACCCTTAAAAAAATTGTCATAATTCCACACCTAACATACCCGGGTATGTATACGTTTTATATGAATTATAATGTTTTTTTTTTATTTTAAACCAGAATAATCAATATAAAAATTAATGATTACAAAAGCTAAACATATTTTCAGCATTTTTTAATCCATATTTATAAACATAAAATAGATAAAATAACAAAAATAACAAAAATTCTATGAATTCAATTGAAAAGATAATAAGTTAACATAAGTCAAATACTTAAAAATTACAAAAAAAAAAATGGGAAACTCAGTCTTATTATTATATTACTAGTTAAATACCCGTTAGCTTTTTCCTACCGTCATAGTGAAAAATCAAAATTAGAACATTCTAGGTTATACTACATTATAAATAATCGATATCAAAAGTTCCCCTATCAACAATATTTTAGTAATAATACTTTAGTTAAATTAATAGATTAGCAAACAGACTATTTAATTGGATTGATAGATTGAAATATTTAATCAACTAATATTTAATTAAAAACTATATTTCTAACAGTTCTATTCTTTTCGGTTACAATTTTCAAATGATTTCTATTATCTTCGGTTATTAATTTCGGTTACAATTTTCAAATATTATCCCAGTGCGCGACATCCCGACATATAGTTGTCCATGTGAAAAAACTTGTGTATCAAGTAAAAGATCAACTTTATTGTGAGTTTGACCTTGCGCTTTGTTGACAGTCATTGCAAAGGCAGGTCGGACGGGAAACTCTCTTAAAAGCGCATGGTGTAGTTCCAGTATTGGATGGGATCATAGGAATCCTGGGTATTAAAACATCAAAAATTTGTGGGGTTGTAAACCCGAAATTTCAAGTGAATTTAAAAACTCAGTTGGATATACAACCGTGTTATCTTCTGCAATGACTTCATCGGCACTACAGTAAATTTTTTCGTCACCGATTCATTTTTAGGTGCTGAAATAGCATTTTCTAGGAATGCATGATTTAATGAGCTTATTTTGTGGTTGAATAAAGACTAAAATATAAAAGAAGTATACCTACACAGATATAAGTATATAGGCAAGGTACACTTATTACTTGTATATAATATTTTGCTTTATAAATGGATAATTATTAACAGAATATTTAATATAACAATATACCAATATAGCTATTTAATTTAAATAAATTACTATTTACTTTTTTGGAAATGAAAAAACACCAAAAAAATTAAAAATACTCTTTTTTGTATCTTAAAATATACAACCGCTACAACATCAAATAGTATAGATATAGAATACAGATATATATATACACATATATAAGGGTATTTTATTTGAAAATATATTTAGTAACTACTGTTTATTTTTTTTTAGAAATTAGGAAAACCAAAAAATTAAAAACTACTGTTTCTTAATTTAATTTAATAATAAATAACTATTGTTTCTTATTTACAAATAAAAAAAACCGCTAAAATTATGTTAGATATTATACGGTACATATAATACTTTATGTAGGTAGATGCACTTATTTATTACATAAATACTCTACTATTATGTTTATGTTTTTAGAATATAGTTTATAAAGTAATTTCAAATACCAAAAATTGTTAAAATATAAACAACATCAACACATTTGCATAATGTGATATATAAGAAAAAAATCTTATTAAATGATGTTATTTCGGCATCAAATCAACTAACGATCAGACACCTTATGAAATCAAGATTTTGTTTGTACTGTCCTGTAAACGTTGTTCCACAAATTTGGACATCCGGCTTTATTTAATGAAAAAAATAGAATATATCCTATTATCATTAAACATTTTTGAAACAAAGAATGCTGGAAACTAATTTTTTTCTTTAAATCGAAATCGACTCTTGTCAGTTGTTAAACTTGTTGGTTAATGTTTGATTATTTTTATTGTTATTGATTGCTATTAATAATAGTATTGATAATAACAATTAGTACTAAACTACCTACATTTATAAGATTTTTTTCAACTTTTTCTTAATTGTATTTCTGCATTTTTTTCTCTTTTTATTGTATTTTTTTATTTTTATTTTATTTGTTTATAATTTTTAATTTTTATATTTAAAACCATTGTTTTTTATTTGAGCAAACCAAAACTTAAATAAATAAATAAATATAGAAATGTTTTCAAAATCGAATAAAATCTGATGTGTAAACGCTGCCTTAAATGCTATTGCGTCAACACTTATATGTAGTTGATTATATAAATCGAGTAAAGGTCTTTTTGATTATTTTTCATAAAAATATACATAAAATATCTTACGCTAATCAATGTATTCTAAAAATGATGTTAAAATACTATATTTTCAAGTACATAGGAATGTATTCAATAGCTTTGAAATTATTATTCTAAATATTTTTAATCCATTGTATCTTAGCCGGGAAGTGAAGAAACAGAAAGAATTACGTTTTAGCTGGGCTAATTTGACAATTTAATTTTTTTTTTTGTTATTTTTTCTTTTCTCTTTCGTTTGTGTTAAAGAAATGTATACATAAAACAATTCTCTTTAAGAAAAACAATTCTCATAATTTCAACAGATTGAAATAAAAAGGGGAAAGATTAAGTACATAAATTATAATGTATACTGTAATTTGTGAACTGTGTTGTGATACTTGGTGATAAATTCAAGTTAATGATTTTTTACCGCACGCATCTACTATGATGATGCATTAAGAAGAAAAGCAAAAAACAAAAAAAAAATGTATACAGTAGTAGTATACCTCATTTCATTTACATCAATTTAAGTAAAGTTTCATTTTTTTCTCCTATATTAAAGGCATTCTTGCTGAGGTGTAAGAAGGAAAGAAAAAAATTTCTTCCAATTTGATTGCAAATTCTCTTCTTCATTTATGTTAAAAACGAAATGTATGAATAAATCAGAAACAATTCCTCTTTAAAACAAAAAATTATAACGGTACATGCTGACACCGTCGAAGAATTATATATAGATGCACATAAAAAACATTTTTGAATAGTTATGTTGTGTTCATTACAAATTGATCGATCACATGCGGCATATGACTTTCATTGTCTACGCCTTTTTGTCTACGCCGTTTTTCTTCTTCTCTACAAGCGAAACAATTTCCTATAATTTTTATTCGCCCACTGTTATCTTTTTGCCGTACAGCAAACTGTTGTGTTGGTGAAGGTGGATTTATGAGTGCACCCAAAACCGCTTCTATAGCAATTTTAGAACCAAAGTTGCGGAAAACACGGGAAGTTTTTGACCTGGAAATTACATGTGGTAGCACCAGTTGTCGACCTAAACATGCAAAAATTTTCGACGTTTGGTTGTTTTTGTTTTTTATTTGAATTATTTTCCTCATAAATTATGTAAGCGGCAAGTGTAAAATAGAGCCAGTGGATATCTTCGGGTTTGACGTTTTGAAGTGTATTCACACAACATTTGGTCCATTGTATCTACACCTCCTTTTCTTTTGTTATAATATAAAATAATTTCAGGTTTTTTTTTTGGACCACACTTCGTTGGAGTATTATGCACACTGCTAAGCAATACGACATTTTTCTTTTTTTTGGTAGATTTGAGCATACGGTAATTTTGTCTTTATAACCAAGCATACTGGACTGTTCTTCTCTATTATAAGAATAAAAAAAAAATAAAAAAAAAAAAAAAATATGTCATAACTAAAAAATTCTTTAGGAATATATGTTTTATTTTTCTTCAAAGTTCCTTCCAAACTGAGATTCCATGACATGAGAAACTCAGTTAGTTTCAATGATGTAAAAAAATTATCACAAACTACAGTCCGTCCTGAACCTTTATACTTCAGCACCAAATCCTTCAACACTCTTTCCTCCTGATTTTTCTCAGGAGTAGGGCCATTTTTACTTGTATAGATCTGGCGTCTTAAAGGAAACAAAAATTAGCGTTACACACCCACCAAATTTTGATGCCATACTTTGCTGGCTTTTGAGTCATATAAATAGTGAACTTCGTTCTGCCCCTAAATGCAGAAAACTTGCTCGTCCACTGTCAATGCTTCAGAAGGCTTATATAATGATTCTAAATTATTATTCATCATTTCCCAAATTCCACTTATAGGAGCAGCTTCATCATCTTTTAGTCGTTCTGGTCTATTATATGGGTTGTCGAGACGAAGTCAAATATTTAGAAGAAGCTCAGCTGGGCGAAAAATATCGAGATGAAATGTGCTAATGCTGTGAAAGTCCTATGACAGTGCAGAAGGGTCTGTGGCAACAATTGGGGCCTAACACCGAAAATAGCCTTAAGACTATACAAAGTGTGCATCAGGCCTATTGTTAGCTATGGGTCCATTGCATGGGTTCCGAGAACATTCACAGCAAATGTCATAAAAAAACTAGAGGCAGTACAAAGACTTGCGTGTCTCTGTGCAACAAGTGCCTTTAGAACCACACCTATGCAAATACTTCTTGGGCTTCCGCCCTTGCATCTTTATGTAAGAATGGAGGCCCTTAAAGTTGCAAGGAGGTTGCAAACTCTAGGGAATACTAGAGGATGTAGCAACATACATCAGAGGCTATGGAAGGATTTAGAAGAGAAACAGAAAGAGTTCTTCATGCCAACAGATGATATCACAACATACGTATCCCTAAACAAGAGATACGAAGTAGAAATCCCGACAAAAGAGACCTGGTGCGGTTCAGAAGAGCAGGGTAGGTCTTCAAACACTTCGGACATTTTCACTAACAAGTCCCTTACGACTCTAGGCGCGGGAGCCGGAGTGTTCTTTAAAAAAGAATAACCTGAGCTCCAGTTTCCTCTTGGCAAATGCTGCACAGTCTACAAGGCTGAAGTCTTTGCCATAAACGCAGCAGTGAATATAATAAAAGAGCAAAGATGGTCTAACAAAGTCATTAGAATATTTAGTGACAGTCAGACTGCTTTAAAAGCTCTTGAAAGTAACTTCATCAAATCTAGATTAGTGGGAGAATGTTCGGAAGCCCTAAACATAGGGCTCCGAAACCAGGTACAACTGATCTGGATACCGGCTCATAGTGGCTTGACTGGAAATGAGAAGGCTGACGAACTAGTCAGATCATCGGCGGGAAACATTTATGGCCCGGAACCGGCAGTTGGTATGTCTGTTGGTAATATCAAACTATCGATAGAAAACACCCTGAAGAGGGAAACAAACATTCTTTGGGAGCGTATTGAGGGCCACAGAGTGTCCAAAATATATGTACCAAGAATCCAGTTCAATATTCGCCAAGCAAAGACGTGTACGGTTAAAATTATATTTTTTTATATATTATTACAAAAAGTGTACCGATAACATTATTAGTAGTGTCAGCATAATTATTTAACTTTATAATTTCTGACCTATATTTATAATTACTTCACCAATAAAAAAAAAACAAAAAACAAAATAAACAAAAAAAAAAGTTTTCTTTTATTTGGGTACTCTTTGATTTGTGTTAGCATGATTTCATAATTTCTGACCTAATCAATAACAAATATAAAAAATATAATAAAAATTACGTAGTACAGTCGATAAATAATTAAATAAAATAATTAATAAATAAAAATAAAAAAAAATTAAAATGGAATTCAAATGCAATATGGAAAACTGTACAGCCTACGATAAGTCCTCAAAAATGGTATTCTGTAAGGCGTTTTGTAACAGAAAATTTAATGGTGCCTGTATAGGTGCCCCCAGAGATTGGTACCATCCCTCCCTTGAGGAGTACTTCATCTGTAATGATTGCCAAAATACTGATTACTTGCTGCGAAAAATGTATGATAATTTGGCAAATTTAATTACACAACTCAACCAGGATAAGGATGGATTAATTTCTAAGCAGCTTTCATCAATTAATTCAAATAGTGAAAGCTTTCATGAAATGGCGAGTTGTTTTGACACCCTGACAAATAAAATATCAGAAGAAATTTTGCCAGGAATAAAAGAGTTATTTAAAAATGGGCTCTCAGCATGGATTCAAAACTTTAAATCGTGAGCCTATTAGCAGATACTCAAGTGACATGAATGAGCTAAAAGAAAATATAAAAGAAGTTACATCTAGTCAAAAATTACTATCTGCCAAAGTGGATTCACTCGTCACCTTAACAGATAATGCTATATCTTCTAATCAACAAACAATGGCATTACTAAAGGAATCTGTGTCAGACTTCACCAAGGAAATAAAAATAAATTCTAATAAATGGATGTCATTCCAAAAGAATCCAATAAATGTCGATATTACTTTAACTAATGTTGACACCCCGGAGGGTGAAAATTCACCTACGCTAAATGTTACATCCTCATCCTCACAATCTCCGACGAAAGCAAGCCGGCCGAATACAAAAATAGTCCTGTCTCCTAAGATACACAAATTTGGAACAACTTGGTCCACAAATGAATGGAACAATAGGATCAAGAAAATAAGCGTCCCAAACCAACAACCTGTGAATTCTACTCATTTGACAGCCTATTTTATAAAAGGAGCACCACATTATGGTGATGAAACATGGATATGCAACCTGTTCAAAAAACAATTTAAAATAACAGGTTGTAGCTGCAAAATGATTTCATATAACAAGCAAAAAAAATTCAAATCGTTCCAGCTACTTATGCCAATTAAATATGAATGGCTCTTCTTCCAAAAGAAGAATGATACTTTTATTTGGAACAACATGACGATCTCCCGCTGGAAAAGTAAAACAATTAAAAAATTAAATACAGTAAATAACAAAAACCAAAAACACATTAATAAATCCACTAAACACAAATATAACCCTCTCACTACACAAAATAAAAAAACAACACCCAAAACAATAAAAACAACTTTTAACAACGAGGCGACTAGTTCATCTTCTATAAAACAGCTTCGTGCCATTTGCCCGAGCGTACCCATCATTCCGTAATTTAGATTCTAATTCAATTTACACCTATTCTCCTATACAGAGATCAAATACTTCCACTTCAAATGACCTTTCGCGACCTATTCCATCACCCCCTAATTCCAATGTTTATTTTCACAGAAAACATTTAAATCCTGCCGAAACTTACACTGCACCTACTAATGAATCTCAATCTTTAAATTTATCAAAACCTACTCCATCATTAAGTAATTCAAACGTTAGTTTTGGTAATAAATTTACATCATTAACTTCGTCGGCACCTATGTCATCATTGACTAACACAAATAAGAGCTTGCATAAAAAGAACGATGTATTATATCCTAATTTCAAAAAAGGGGAAAATCTTATAGATGCTACCATTGGGCATCTAGCACTAAGTGACGACCCAACCTGCAGACACTGTCTGAAAAAGGAAGAAACCTCTACACATGTTGTAGGAGAGTGCCTAGCTCTTTCAAGGCTGAGACTCAGGTTGTTGGAAACGCACTACATAACCTCAAAAAACTTCTGCAGGATAGAACCCACAAACCTATTGGCCTTTATCAAAACGGTCGAATAAGCTAAGGGTGGAGAAGGGCATAAAGAGTTAAAAGCCTACATGCCGGCCCCGACATATTAGGGCCACTTCCGTTTTAAAAACAAAATAAAAAAAATATGGGTTGTCAAAAAGAATGAATCTGCTGATGGACCAAAATCTATTGATTCCCATACTGGCCCTGAACAACGAATATGAATTAATGTGCCATAACTCTTTTGAATGTTCAAACTTCGAATATTTTACACCAGCAGTAATATAAATTATACCTAAATAGGCATCAAATTATTCTAAAGTTAATATTTTCCATTCTTTTTTTCGGGATTCATACGATTGTATATATTATGTAAATATTATGTGTAACACAATTCGAGGAGGTGGAGTAGCAATTTATGTCAAATGTGGTCTTGCGGTTAACCTTTTGACTCATTCAGTTGAAAATGATGATATTGAATTCACTTTTGCTGAGCTTAAATGTAAAAATAACACTATTCGCTTATCAACGGTGTATTTTCCTCATCCCACAGCGTTTAAAATTGAACCATTTAAGCCTTGGATAGCTACAGTTGCAATTATGAAAATATCATCATTGGGGGTGGTTTCAATATTGACCTTTTCGATAAAAATCATATATTAAAAATACTTTCTCATTGAAAATCATTGAAAATCATTGAAAATCATTGATTGTTTAATCATTGAAAATTATTCCCTGAATCTAGTAAATTGTAATATGTTTCGTGTAATATTTTGTTTTCTTGTTTATACACACACACCTTATATATTTATAAGTCACCTACAGTCCTGGTGTGGTGTAACCTAATGTCAAGTAAGGCAAGAGTTGCCGCTTTTATAGCTCTTAGAAAAGTTGCTAGTTACTTAACAAGGCCTGGCCATGGAGGCCTAGCTGTACAATAACTATGAATTAATTAAAACAAAATATTTGTTTTAGGTTGTGGTCATCCATGATGACCAAAATTAACTCTGACTTTATTCAAATTTTCAATCTTTTTTATACTAAATTTTTACATTGATTCTTATGGACGCCATTTCACTTTACATAAATGTATTCCTAATATTACAATTATTAATTTTAAGAAATATTCTAAATTCCTAAAATTACGTATCATAAATTATTATTGCTTTCTTTTTTAGGGTCAATGATATTCATATGTTATATTTCATATTTATAAACAAATGATTCATTAAAAAAGTTAAAATATTGCAACAACAAAAATGTACTGGCACGAGATAGTAATTTGATGCTCAGTACTTCAAAGTAAAAAGTGATATTTCCATTCATAATATTTTTGTTCTGTAATTAATTAGTTCAAAAATAACAACAAAAGTTGCAATGTGATAATTCGTTTGTTTTGTTCTGCGGTAGGTTTGTTATATGCATGAGTATCACATCCTTTTGCTTGAAAAATTTTTTAGTTTATATTCTTTGAAATTTAAACTGAAATTTGAGTAAAGACATTTATTATTTTATTCTTTATTTATTTTTTTAAACTGTGAATTGTAATTTAAGTATAAAAAAGTAAATTTCTTTAAAAAAAATTATTTATTTAACATTATTCACACATGTGGTATTTATTTCTTTTGTTTTCTGTTAAGTATACATAATTACTTATACCCTTTTGCTTTTTTATGAGCATATTCTAAATTTAATTTAAGTTCAGTTAAATAATTATTTATGTTATAAATATTATTTTTATTATCTAATATTTCACACGGTAGGGTGCAAAATTTGCCAAATACTAATTCAAATGGTGAATATTTTGTCGTGCTGTGGGGGGTAGAATTATAGTAATAAGTATAATACGGTATGAACCCATCCCAGCAATCTTGTGTATTTGTTGACATAAAGTATTCATTCAAAACTCTATGATTTCTTTCTATGGACCCAAGTGTTTCATAATGAAACGGTGTGGATGTAACGTTTTCTATTTTTAACAACTTACAAATATTTTTTAGTAGTTCATTTGTAAATTCTGTTCCTTTATCTGTTTTTAATTTTCTAAAACATCCATATTTGAGAATGAATTTTTCTACTATAGTTTCTTTTGTTTCCATTTAGTAGGCTACTACGAATTTTGTTAATTCACATTGTATGGTAAGTATATATCTATAGTTGTTGGAAGGTTTTAATGGTCCTTATGGTGATTGGTTTTAATGGTCCATATGGTGATTGTTTCAAATGAAGAGTTTGGTGTGTCTGTTATCGCATATGGTTCTTTTGTGTATTTTGTTATTTTCATTTTAAAACACATGTCGCAATTGTTGATATAATTTTTTACCATTTTATTCATATTTTTACCATACATATTTCTGTTTAAGTTTGTTTATACATTTCTTTATTCCGCAATGTCCGCCTAATAATGTGTTATGATGTTCTTTAATTAAATTTTACATTTCATCTTTATTCTCTATTTCTTTTGGAGGTGTATATAATATAATGTCTAGACTGTTACAATTTTCATTTTCTTGTATTTCATTAAATGATTTCTTAAATTCATGCATGCTTACTATTTTAAATATTTCATTATCTTTAGATAGCGCTAATTTATTTATATTTTTACTGCTTAATGTGAATAATAGCTTCTTCAAAATCAATTTTACCTCTGATAATGATTCTTCGTTATATTCTACAGTAATTTTATTATCTATATATAATTCTTCGACGGTGTCAGCATGTACCGTTATAATTTTTTGTTTTAAAGAGAAATTGTTTCTGATTTATTCATACATTTCGTTTTTAACATAAATGAAGAAGAGAATTTGCAATCAAATTGGAAGAAATTTTTTTCTTTGCTTCTTACACCTCAGCAAGAATGCCTTTAATATAGGAGAAAAAAATGAAACTTTACTTAAATTGATGTAAATGAAATGAGGTATACTACTACTGTATACATTTTTTTTTTGTTTTTTGTTTTTCTTCTTAATGCATCATCATAGTAGATGCGTGCGGTGTTTTAATCTTAATACAATGAATTTAAGAGAAAAAATCATTAACTTGAATGTATCACCAAGTATCACAACACAGTTCACAAATTACAGTATACATTATAATTTATGTACATAATCTTTCCCCTTTTTATTTCAATCTGTTAAAATTATGAGAATTGTTTTTCTTAAAGAGAATTGTTTTATGTATACATTTCTTTAACACAAACGAAAGAGAAAAGAAAAAATGACAAAAAAAAAATTAAATTGTCAAATTAGCCCAGCTAAAACGTAATTCTTTCTGTTTCTTCACTTCCCGGCTAAGATACAATGGATTAAAAATATTTAGAATAATAATTTCAAAGCTATTGAATACATTCCTATGTACTTGAAAATATAGTATTTTAACATCATTTTTAGAATACATTGATTAGCGTAAGATATTTTATGTATATTTTTATGAAAAATAATCAAAAAGACCTTTACTCGATTTATATAATCAACTACATATAAGTGTTGACGCAATAGCATTTAAGGCAGCGTTTACACATCAGATTTTATTCGATTTTGAAAACATTTCTATATTTATTTATTTATTTAAGTTTTGGTTTGCTCAAATAAAAAACAATGGTTTTAAATATGGAAATTAAAAATTATAAACAAATAAAATAAAAATAAAAAAATACAATAAAAAGAGAAAAAATGCAGAAATACAATTAAGAAAAAGTTGAAAAAAATCTTATAAATGTAGGTAGTTTAGTACTAATTGTTATTATCAATACTATTATTAATAGCAATCAATAACAATACAAATAATCAAACATTAACCAAAAAGTTTAACAACTGACAAGAGTCGATTTCGATTTAAAGAAAAAAATTAGTTTCCAGCATTCTTTGTTTCAAAAATGTTTAATGATAATAGGATATATTCTATTTTTTTCATTAAATAAAGCCGGATGTCCAAATTTGTGGAACAACGTTTACAGGACAGTACAAACAAAATCTTGATTTCATAAGGTGTCTGATCGTGAGTTGATTTGATGCCGAAATAACATCATTTAATAAGATTTTTTTCTTATATATCACATTATGCAAATGTGTTGATGTTGTTTATATTTTAACAATTTTTGGTATTTGAAATTACTTTATAAACTATATTCTAAAAACATAAACATAATAGTAGAGTATTTATGTAATAAAATAAGTGCATCTACCTACATAAAGTATTATATGTACCGTATAATATCTAACATAATTTTAGCGGTCTTTTTTATTTGTAAATAAGAAAGAATAGTTATTTATTATTAAATTAAATTAAAAAACAGTAGTTTTTAATTTTTTGGTTTTCCTAATTTCTAAAAAAAATAAACAGTAGTTACTAAATATATTTCCAAATAAAATAAGGAAAACAAAATTTTTTTTTTAGAAATATTTGCCTTCAATTTAAGCGTACTAAAACTACAAAAATAAACTTTAGAATTGCAGCTTGATATAATGTTTTCATAGCAAGTTATGATTGTAATTACGGAAAAAGCAAATTAGCCGAAATTCTAGGAAGTCTTGAGATGAGATTAAGAGATTTGGTAAAAAGTTTACGTATTAAAAAATTTTCACCAATAAAAAATTACGCACTTTATAAAAAGAAACCCTGTTAAATACAAAAAATATTTGACGTAAAGTCGTAGATTAAATCTGAGAAAAAGTCTGAAATGTAAACACTCATCCGACTTTATCTACGATAAAATTCGATTTTGTCCGACGTGTAAACGCTGCCTAAACATAAATTGGCATATAAAAGTATGTATAATATATACATGCATAAATCAAAATTAAACTTTTTTTACATTCGAGAAGAGTAATTTCTAACTGAGTGATAGATAACTGATAGGTTCAAATTTTGTTTTCTTCTATTAATAATGTTTGCATTTTATTTTCAATTAAACTAAGCCATATGATTATGTATGTAACAAATGCAAGCCCTATATGACACATGTACGTACATTTACATATACCTAGTGAGAGAAAGAGAAATAATAAAAGAAAGAGATTAATAAAAGAAACCAAATTAAAAACACAAAAAAAATATAAGGAAAATGATGATTGAAAATAATTGAAATTGAATAATAATAGAAAATGATTGAAATATAATGATAATGATTTGTATTGCACACATTTATTTTGTATTTCTTTTTTGTTTTTTGTTTTTTTTTGCTTCTTTACACCATAGAAATGTCAATAAATATAGTGAATTTAAAGAGAAACCAAATTTTATCTTCCATCCATATCCATATTCCATTATTAGTACACATTCATATGTAAATTTCACCTTAGTTGAATGCAAAGAATATCAATAATCTATATTAACAAGAATATACACTCCCATTTTACGTAAACCTAATTTTTAAGAAATACCAAACCGAGCAAAATATCATTAGTTAAAAGAGTTAAAATTTACATTTACTTATCGTATACCAAATTTATTATGAGAGAGAAAAGGTACAAAACAGATGTTTGCCTTTTGCTTTATACTGTAAAATAATTTTGCGTTCTCATTATTCTCCTTTGGATTTGTTTACGTTTCCTCCCATTATTTATATGAGGCAGGGTGGCAAAAAATGTTAGTTCTAATTTAGGTTGTTCCCTTATACGAGGATTAATTCTGATCTTTTATTATTTTAATATTTTCGTTTTAAACATTATTATTTTCGTATTTACCTATTAAAAATATTAAATTATAATTACATTACAATAATATAAAATATTATTAATATTTTTGTCAGTAATAATTTGGAGTTACAAACATTATTATTTTTTATTAATTATATTAGTCAACATAAATATTTATTATATTGGTATACGATTATAAAATAATACTGAGGACAACATCTATTTACAAATCATAGAATTTAAAGAATATGATAACGCTGTTTTAGTTAGGTCTCCTAAAAATCTTATGCATAGTTGATACAATTTAGAAAATAATATTGTTAAATATTTCAACGAAAATTTTTTTCAAAATTATAAACTTTATTTATTTAATTTCAGTCAACTTATTTTGTTACTCTCTTTTGTTTACTATATTTTTTCTTTTTCTTACACGTAAAATTCTTATTATCGTCTATTTCTGACAATGTTTATCAAATTTACATATGAATTTGTGTGCAAACAAATGAATAGATACATGAGTTCATACTCTTTTTATGGATATACTTTGGTTAAATGGTTATTGAAATGGCTATTTTGTTGAATTGAAGCAAATTGAAACAAACATATAAAGTCCAAGGCAAGTTAATTAAGGCAAATATAATAAAATACCCTTATATATGCAGTTGTATATTTTAAGATACAAAAAAGAGTATTTTTAATTTTTTTGGTGTTTTTTCATTTCCAAAAAAGTAAATAGTAATTTATTTAAATTAAATAGCTATATTGGTATATTGTTATATTAAATGTTCTGTTAATAATTATCCATTTATAAAGCAAAATATTATATACAAGTAATAAGTGTACCTTGCCTATATACTTATATCTGTGTAGGTATACTTCTTTTATATTTTAGTCTTTATTCAACCACAAAATAAGCTCATTAAATCATGCATTCCTAGAAAATGCTATTTCAGCACCTAAAAATGAATCGGTGACGAAAAAATTTACTGTAGTGCCGATGAAGTCATTGCAGAAGATAACACGGTTGTATATCCAACTGAGTTTTTAAATTCACTTGAAATTTCGGGTTTACAACCCCACAAATTTTTGATGTTTTAATACCCAGGATTCCTATGATCCCATCCAATACTGGAACTACACCATGCGCTTTTAAGAGAGTTTCCCGTCCGACCTGCCTTTGCAATGACTGTCAACAAAGCGCAAGGTCAAACTCACAATAAAGTTGATCTTTTACTTGATACACAAGTTTTTTCACATGGACAACTATATGTCGGGATGTCGCGCACTGGGATAATATTTGAAAATTGTAACCGAAATTAATAACCGAAGATAATAGAAATCATTTGAAAATTGTAACCGAAAAGAATAGAACTGTTAGAAATATAGTTTTTAATTAAATATTAGTTGATTAAATACGGTAGGAAAAAGCTAACGGGTATTTAACTAGTTATATATATATATGTTGACGTCAAATTCTTTATTTTCATTCAATTTATTTTTCAATTCATTTTTATCATTTTTATCATTATTTTTATTTCTTTTATTTTCAGTTTCGCGCGTATAATTTTTATTTAATTTTTTTTTTTAGAATTCCAGTTTCTTAATATGCCTTGTTTCTGATATTGATGTGCAATCCCATATGTGAAGATGGCCAGTCTCCAAATTCGTTGCTGAGGCTTTTGTATTATTATTCCTTATTTTTGCGGTTTCAGTTTCCTCCTGTTTATTTTTGCTCATTGCTCTTGTTAACACATTTATGTTGTTTTTAGGTATCATTTCTACTAATTTTTTTGAATCAACTTGTATCCTTGATAGTGGATCTGCGTTGGTGTTCATTTTTCCTTGTTTGAATATTATTTCATAATTATATTCCATCAGATCAACTCTTATTCTCGTTAGTTTTGATGAAGGATTTTTATGCGTGAATAAGCTCACTAACGGTCTATGATTTGTGTATACTATGAATTTTCTTCCAAAAAGGTATGATCTAAAGTAATTAATTCCCCAGTGAATTGCAAGAAGTTCTTTTTCTAATACGGGCTTGTTCAATTGATGCCTGTTTATGAATTTTCTTCCAAAAAGGTATGATCTAAAGTAATTAATTCCCCAGTGAATTGCAAGAAGTTCTTTTTCTATTACGGGCTTGTTCAATTGATGCTTGTTTAATGATTTACTTGCATAAGCTATGGGTTTATCCTTTCCAATTTCATCTTGTGATAATACTGCGCCTAATGCGTAATTTGATGCATCTGTTGTTAAGATGAATGGCTTCGAGAAGTCTGGGTAGCTTAGAATTGGGGGTTGAATTAACTTTTGCTTTAATTTATCAAAAGCTTTGTCACAATCTTCCGTTCAGCAGAATATGTGTTTTTTCTTTAGCAATTGATAAGTGGTCTTGCTATGTCAGCAAAATTTTCAACGAATCTCCTATAATAGTTGCAGAATGCTACAAATCTTCTGACTTCATCTGCAACTTTTGGTGTTGGATAGTTTTTTATTACTTGGTACTTTTTGGGATCAGTTTTTATTCCTTGTGAAGTAATCAGATGTCCTAGATACACTACTTCTGGTTTCAAAAAGTTACATTTGCTTGGGTTTAATTTGATGTTATATTCTTTCTAATACTTTTACCGGGTTTTGATTATGATCTTTTAAATTACTTCCAAATACTATGATGTCATCTACATCTAGAAATGCTGAATCTTGTAGTCCACTTAGAGCTACTGATAATATTCTTTGAAAGCTGTTTGTTGAAATGTTTAGTCCAAAAGGTAATCTTTTAAACTGATAGTGCCCTTTGCTTGTGGAAAATGCCGTTATTGGTCTTGATTTCGGATGTAGTAGTATTTGATGAAATGAACTTGTTATAGCTAGGGTAGAGAAGTATTTTGCTCTTCCTAGTTTATCTAATACGTCATCCGATCTAGTGAGTGGGAATTTGTCATCTACTATCTTTTTATTCAAAGACCGAAAATCCACTACTAGTCTCCATTTTTTATCTTCATCCGTTGCTTTCTTGGGTACTATTAATAAAGGTGAGTTGTATGGACTTATCGATGGTTCCAGAATGTCTTCTTTGATTGATTTTTCTACTTGTCTGTCTATTTCTTGTAGCTGTACTTCGGGTATCCTGTAGTTTTTGATATAGGCTGGTGTTTTATCTGTTGTAGATAAATTTTGCTAGAAATTATTTGTAGAAAGTCGCTCTCCTTCTATGTGGAATACATTTTGAAATTCCTTGCAAATGTTTAAGATTGTGTTTTTTGCATTTTCATCTAGGTTTTCTACTTGTATTTCTGCTTTAAATTTTTCAAATCTTCCTGTTTGATTTTTATTTGAGTGCTTTAGTATTTGATAGTTACTCAAGTTTTGTACTTCAAGTTGCATATTCTCTAAAATTGCTGTCTCATCACTTGTATTCAGAATCTTTATGTGTTTGATACCTGTGGCTGGTACTATGGAGTTTGCTATGAATATTCCTTTTTTATTTCTTTTGCGATTACCAAACTATCTTCTTGTTTGTCATATCAATGGATTTTATTATTTCAGTTCTAGGTTGTATAGTAATTTTTTTTATTGTTCTGATGTTCATATTCATTGGGAATACTATTTCTTCTTCGTGTATTGAAATTCTAAGTACACATGTTGTCTATTTTACATCTATATTGTATTAGGAAATCTCCGCCTAAAATATCATCAGTTGTTATATTAATATTTTCAGAAGAATTTGTTATATTAATATTTTCATTGTAGAAACAATGTGAAATTTATGATTAATGATTTTGTCTTCTATGTTTAAATTTACTTTTGCTATACCCATGGAAATTATGTTTTTATTTGCTATGCCATTTATTTGACAATGATCTTCTTCTACGATATCAGTTTCATCTATTGTTATTTAATATTGTGATGTCTGCCTCAGTGTCAATCAATAGCGTTAAAGGTTTTTTTTTATCGTTAAAGATCTTAATGTAATTTGAGTTTTTGTTATTATCAATTAAATGGATTAATTTCTTTTTGGTGTATGTCCCCGGTGTTGCTGGCCGGGGTGGTTCCGGTTTCCTGAGTTGTTCTCTGATTTCTGTTGTAACTTTGTTGATTATTAGATCTTCTATAATTGTTACCATTATTATTATTATTGTTACTGTTGTTATGGTTGTTATTATTATTATTATTGTTATTGTTGTAGCTATTTCTGTTGAATTTTCTGTTACATGTATTTCGTCGAAAATTGTTCCTATTCTGACCGTGATTATAGTTGTTATACCTCTGAGATGCATGTGACCTGAAGTACATCACGTCGTTTTGTCTAGTACTGCTTGTGCCTATTTCGGTTGCAATTTTTATTGCTTCATTAAATTTCTTTGGTCTAACTGCCTGTATGGTTGTTTTGAATGGTTCATTTGAACCTTTCTTAAAAGTACTTAGATTGGTCATTCATATTGACTATAACTTGTCTGCTTTCTTCACCTTGTTCCGTTATTTGTAACTTTTTCAAGCTTGAAATTAAATACTCGATTCTAGTTACAAAAGTATTTATATTTTGATTTCCCTGACTTAGATTTGCTAATTCACTCATTATCTTCAATGGATTTTATTGCTTTTATATACTTGGTTTAATTGTGTCTTTCGCTGGGCTAACGTTGATGGTGTTGACTCTGTCAGTAGTCTATTGTTTTACTGTTTCTGCTAGCTTTGTTGCTAACACGAATTTTAACAGTTTCTCTTTCTCTTCTATTTCTGTTAGTCTTTGTCTCTAAAAATCTATAAGGTTTAAGAAGTTTTGGAGGTTCTTATAATCTCCTTCAAATGTTGTTATCAATTTGTTGGTGGTTAAAAGGTCGAATTTTGCCATCTTTGCTTCTGTATTCTTTAATTTTAGCAGTTTTAATATACTTTCCTTTATTTCATTAAATTTCGGTGTGACTTCTATAAGTTGAGTTTTAGTCAGTTTTATTTCTAGCGAAAGCCATATATTCTCAATTTCTTTAGTTTTTACTTTTACATATTGACTTGAATATTCTCTACTCGGATTTTTCTTCAAGTTCTTTAGTATATTTTTCAAAATATTAAATTCCATGTGAATTTAGGCGTATTAGACATATAAGACATATTTTAAAGAAATCTTGTTTGTTTTTAAAGTACAAAACAATATTCTTATTTTTATTATTATTTTTTAACAAAACATGGAAATAATTTTCTTTTTATTTTTATTTTATTTGTAACACAACAATATTTTTATTTTTATAATTTTATTTTTTTTTTTACATATAGAAAAATTTTCATGCAATCTATTCCAAACAAATTGTGCTTCTGCAATTCTGTCATTAATTTCCTTATCTTCATATTCAGTTCCCTAAGATTCATTATGTTTTTTTTTTATTAGGCTTTTATACTGTTTGTTGTATAGTATTTTTATATACATGTGTTTTAACATACTTTTTATAGTATGAATTTAATTTAAATAGTAGTATTATTAATAGTATGGTTAGAACGATGTAGTTTAATGTTTGTTGATGCTGAGTTGTATTTTGTTGGTAACTCGAATTGTTATTGAGGGTCACTATTTCTTCTTTTGACTGCTGCTTCCCCATTTTTTGAGACTTTCTAGCTTTTCCTTTAGTTTTTTGGCTAGATTAGCGTCGATTGTTATACTCAAGATTCGTCTAAGCTCAGCCCTCTGCTGTCTCTCTCTTATTTGTTTGCCTGATCTTTTTTTCTTTTTCTGTTGTGTGCCGTTGTTTTTTAATAATGGCTGGTCTTTTTTATTTCTTCTTCTGTACTCATCTAATGTTATCGGTTTCGGTCCGCAATTTTTGTTTTTTCAGATTTCTTTCTGTATTTATTCCAAATGGGTAATAACTTTGTTCCACCTTTTATGGAGTTCTTGTTCCTCTTGAATCTCTTTCTTTTCCATCAGTCCAATTTTTGCAGGGTCGCCATGTAATATGTTTCGTGTAATATTTTGTTTTCTTGTTTATACACACACACCTTATATATTTATAAATCACCTACAGTCCTGGTGTGGTGTAACCTAATGTCAAGTAAGGCAAGAGTTGCCGCTTTTATAGGCCGTTAAGCCGCTCTTAGAAAAGTTGCTAGTTATTTAACAAGGCCTGGCCATGGAGGCCTAGCTGTACAATAACTATTAATTAAAACAAAATATTTGTTTTAGGTTGTGGTCATCCATGATGACCAAAATTAACTCTGACTTTATTCAAATTTTATTTATATTTTTTTTATAATTTTATTTTATTTATACTAAATTTTTACATTGATTCTTATGAAGGCCATTTAAACTCTATAAAAAAAAACCTCAATATAATATTTAATATTACTTCTTATGGAATACATTTAAACTCTATATAAAAAAAATGTAAAATCACTTTACATAAATAGTAATATTAAAATTATTAATTTTAAGAAATATTCTAAATTCCTAAAATTACGTATCATAAATTATTATTGCTTTCTTTTTTAGGGTCAATGATATTCATATGTTATATTTCATATTTATAAACAAATGATTCATTAAAAAAGTTATAATATTGCAACAACAAAAATGTACTGGCACGAGATAGTAATTTGATGCTCAGTACTTAAAAGTAAAAAGTGATATTTCCATTCATAATATTTTTGTTCTGTAATTTATTAGTTCAAAAATAACAACAAAAGTTGCAATGTGATAACTCGTTTGTTTTGTTCTGCGGTAGGTTTGTTATATGCATGAGTATTACAAAATAACTCGGTACCAACTCGATTTGGGCAATCTCGTTCCAGTCTACTACACTTATTTTTAATATTATCTGAAAATCATGAGCTAGTTGAGAAGTTTGAACAGATTTCTCTTCCGGGTTCGTCTGACCATGATTTGATTTACCTGTCATACAAAATTCCTGTTGAGATACTGAAAGACAAAATTACTTACCGTGATTACAAAACTGCAATATCTCCCATCTATTCTGCAACTAGATTACCATGGCGTTCCATTTAAACATTCAATAATATAAACGATAAAATTGAAATTTTAAACAATCTAGTTCTTGGTCTTTTTGATCAGCATGTTCCCTTACGTTCGTTCACCCCACGTGCTGACTTCATCCCGTATTTCTCTCCTGAAATTGTTAAAATAGTTTCGGATCGTGATGCTGCGTATGAAGCTTGAAAGAGAACTAAAAATTCTAACTACAAAAATTCTTTTAACAAATTAAGAAATATTGTGAATCTGCGCATTAAACAAGCTAAAAACAATATATATCAAAAATTCTTGATCCTAAAAAGCCTCTCTACGAAAACTTTTTAGAAATTCGAAAATGGACGATTTGAGTAATTTTGATGTAAATGAAGTAAACAATAAATTTATAACATCGTCCACTAACACTTCTTCATTGATATCCCATATTAGTAATCGACACGCGTCTATTCCTAACTTAACTAATACGTTTTCTTTCAGAAATGTGACGACTGACGAAGTGTATAATGCTATTTTCCATGTCAAATCTAATGCAATAGGACCTGATTTAATTCCATTGAAATTTATTAAATTAATTGTACCAATTGTGCTTCCATATCTAACACACATTTTAATGTCATCTTGACTACTGATCAGTACCCTCTGATCTGAAAATGCGCAAAAGTTATTGCTACTCCAAAAAAGATTAATCCTACAATTGATGATCTTTCTAAATCATTTGAACGCCTATTGTATGCACAAATGGATAAGTACCTAAGTGCTAACATTTTGCTATATAAATTCCAATCAGGCTTCCGAAAACAGCATTGCACCACTTCAGCTCTCCTAGAAATAACTGATAATATTTACTGTGAAATCGATAAGAAACATGCTGTTGTACTACTTCTTCTGGATTTCTCTAAAGCTTTTGATTGTGTCAATCATAGCTTGTTATGTTTTAAACTAAGATCAACTTTCAAATTTGAGTCCTCTGCTATCACTCTTATTCAAAGCTATTTACATAATAGAAGTCAATTTGTGTACTTAAATGGTGTTAAATCTGATAAGGTACCCGTTTTATGTGGTGTACCTCAAGGATCCATACTGGGTCCTTTGCTTTTTAGTATTTTCATTAACAAAGTTTCCTGATGTTTGCCTGAAGCCCATTGTAGATTATATGCTGACGATGCACAAATTTACATCAGTGATCAAGTTTCTGATCTTCACAACTTGGTCGGCAAAATTAATGACGATCTCGACGCCGTAGCTTTCTGGACTCTAAATAATGGCTTATGATTAAATCCGTCCAAATCCCAGGCATTGGTTGTTTATGTTCGAAAAATCGACACAACGAGTCTTCCGAATGTAAAACTTAATAGTTCTATAGTAAAATTCGTAAATAGTGCTAAGAACTTAGGTGTTGTGTTAAATAAAACTCTTACGTGGAATGATCATATTAATGCTATTTCTAAAAATATTTTTTTAAACTATGTAAGCTCTGGAAATTTTCTTATTATATTAGTGAATAGGTGAAAAAGAAATTAGTTCTGTCTTTAATCTTTCCACATTTCACTTATTGTGATGTATTTTATTCTGGAATGAGTGCAAGTGAGTTTTCCAGACTAAAGGTAATTTTTAATGCTTGTACACGCTTTGTCACAAACCGGCGTAAATTTGACAGTATTAGAGATGATTCCAAAGTCATAGTTGATTGTACCTTTGAAAACTATCTGAAATATAAATATACATGCTTTATCAGAAAGATCATATTTGAAAATACGCCAGAATATTTCTATGAGAAAATAACCCATGGTAGGTCACTAAGAAGTCCAAACTTAATTATTCCAAGGCACACAGGAAGATTAAGAAATCAATCCTTTTTTGTAAGGGCAGTGACGTTATGGAATTCTTTGCCGAACGTTCTCAGATGTGAGTTGTGTAATTCTAAATTTTACGAGCTTTGTTGGGTGTACTTTAAAGAAAAATTACAGCCATTATTAACTTTAATTTTAATTTTAATACTGAGAATTCGTATTTGAAGAAATTTTGAATTCAAAAATTTTATATACATTTTAAATTTTCTTTTTTTTTTATCATTTATATTGTATATATTCTGCATAAGTAGGTCTTTTCAGATTTTTAGCTGTCTTCCATAGAGAGTAATCAGTGCTTTTATCATTTGTTAATTTTTCTAAATATATATTAATCGATTTGTTTTTCACTTCCTTAATTATTCTTCTTATTTTTTTGAGATTATTTAGCCTAGTTTTATCTTGTCATCTAGAACTCCAGTTTGATGCCATTTTTTCCTTGTTCTACGTTTTGTTGCAATTAGTTCTAAGATTTCTGGTGAATATTTATTTGCTTTTACTCTTTGTTTTAATACTAGAGTATTTTCCCACACTGTTAGTTGGATATCTTTAATGTATTTCTCCACCTCTGCATTCAATTGTTCTTTGTATTGTAGCTGTACAGCTAGTTTGATTTTTCCTTCCAGACATAGTTTGAAGCTTTCCGAGTCAGTGTATTTATTGGTCAGAACCGGATTCCTCTTCTTTTGAATAGCGTCTTGACTTACAGTTAGTAGTATTGGAGAGTGGTCAGAGTTCATTTCCTGCCTATCTTCTATCTGTATGAAATTATGCGAAATGTTTTTAATTATAAAAGAATCTATTAAATCAGGTATTTTTTTAGATCTGTAGGCCAATATGTAGGTTTTCCTGTTGATATTATTTCACAGCCAAATTCGCTTGTTGCCTGGAACAATTCCCTTCCTTTACTTGTTGTTAACCGTGATCCCCAGTGTGTATTTTGGCATTAAAATCACCCCCTGTATTTAGCTTTACCTTTTTCCTAGTTTCTTAAAAAGATCTAAATAATGATGGTTCTTTAAAGAGTACTTAGGTAGACAATATATACTTGCTACTACAATAAAAAAAATTTACGTTTACGGCAATAGCTTGTATTTCTTCTGTTTTAAATTTGGCTTCTTTAAATCTTTTTAATTCTTTAAATGCTGTATATTTTGTTTTACAAGCTACCCGATGTATGATAAACTTTATAACCGGGAAAGCTATAAGACAAATATCTATATTATTTATGTCAAGGACTGCTTGTAGCTCTTGTTGGTGTTGTTGCAGTCCATTGGCATTCCATGAAAGAATTTTCAGCTTATTTAAAATCTTTTCGGTTTCGAAGCCCTTTAGTGCTGCCATCCTTGGTGCCATGTCAAAGAAACTATCAATTTGTTTATGTGACACACAATCAGGATTCTTTAGGTGCCTAATAACATATACTAAGGTATAATACCTCCTTTTAGACATTTCAAATTAGTATTTAATTTTTCCAAAGTTGTAAATAAAAACCTGAGAGCTCCTTCAGCAGTTAATGATGTAGAGTCTTGTCGGCTAAGATTTTCAATTGTAATCCGGAGTGGTTTTAATGTTGCTAATATTATTAATTTAGCAACCTCATCGTAGTCGTCAACTACCCAAATTTAATTCAATCAATAATGCTTTTTTGACTGAGCCGCTAATTCGTACAAATATTTTTGTAAGATAGCATTTTTAACGGGGGAGTTTTTAAACATTTTTGATATTTTTCTTATGGATTTAATTGATTTTTCGATTTGGGGTTGCAAATAAATATCAACGTCTTCCACAACTTCTATATTGGAGTCGTCAGAGTTATTATTTGCATTTTCTAAATATTTATTATTTATTGGTTATGTAGTGCGTTTCCAGCAGCCTGAGTCTCAGCCTTGAAAGAGCTAAGCACTCTCCAACAACGTGTGTGGAGGTTTCTTCCTCTTCCAGACAGTGTCTACAGGTTGGGTCGTCACTTAGTGCTAGTCTACACATGTGTTTATTCATGTGGTTATAACCAGTAAGTATGCCCATCATCTTCCTACAGTCTTCTCTATTGAGAGTTAGCAGGAAGTTGTTTATTTTGGTGTTTATTCTTGGTGCATATATTTTGGAGATGCTGTGGCCCTCCATACACTCCCAAAGAATATTTGCTTCCCTTTTCAGGGTGTTTTCTATTGATAGTTTAATATTACCAATAGATATACCAACTGCTGGTTCCGGGCCATAAATGTTTCCCGCCGATGATCTGGCTAGTTCGTCAGCCTTCTCATTTCCAGTCAGGCCACTATGACCCGGTATCCAGATCAGTTGTACCTTGTTTCGGAGCCCTATGGGGCTTCCGAACATTCTCCCACCAATCTAGATTTGATGATGTTACTTTCAAGAGCTTTTAAGGCAGCCTGACTGTCACTAAAGATTCTAATGACTTTGTTAGACCATCTTTGCTCTTTTATTATATTCACTGCTGCGTTTATGGCAAAGACTTCAGCCTGGAAGACAGTGCAGTGCTTGCCAAGAGGGAACTGGAGTTCAAGTTGCTGTTTTTCAAAGAACACTCCAGCTCCCGCGCCTAGAGCCGTAAGGGATCAGTGAAAATGTCCGAGGTATTTGAGGACCTGGCCTGCTCTTCTGAACCACGCCAGGTCTCTCTTGCCGGTCTCTCATTTCTACTTCATATCTCTTCTTCAAAGATACGTATGTAGTGATGTCATCTGTTGGCATGAATAACTCTTTTTGCTCCTCTTCTAAGTCCTTCCATAGCCTCTGATGTTTGTGCCTACATCCTCTAGTATTCCCTAGAGTTTGAAACCTTCTTGCAACTTTGCGGGCCTCCATTCTTACATAAAGATATAAGGGCGGAAGCCCAAGAAGTATTTGCATAGCCGCTGTAGGTGTGGTTCTAAAAGCACTTGTTGCACAGAGTCACGCAAGTCTTTGTACTGCTTCTAGTTTTTTTTATGGCATTTGCTGTGAATGTTCTCGGAACCCACGCAATGGACCCATAGCTAACAATGAGCCTGATACACACTGTATAGTCTTAAGGCTATTTTCGGTGTTAGGTCCAAATTGTTGCCAAAGGTCCTTCTGCACTGCCATAGGACTTTCACGGCATTAGCACATTTCATCTCGATATGTTTTGCCTAATTGAGCTTCCTATCAAGTATGATCCCTAGATATTTTACTTCATCTCGAAGTTCTAGGTTATTTCCTCCAATGGAGGGAAGAACATAGCTGTTCAGTCGCCTTCTATTGGTAAAGGCCACTAAATGTGTCTTGCTGGGATTTATGGTTAATCCATTCGCCTGACACCATTCGGTGGTTAAGTCAATGGCATTTTGCATTTGTGATAGACGCCTCATATAACCTCCTCATTTTGCATAGACGCCTCATATAACCTCCTCTTAGAAGAATACTAACATCATCGGCAAAGCCGTGTGTGTTGAATCCTTCCTCGTTCAGTACACTTAGGAGTTCGTCTACCAACATGTTCCATAGTAAAGGCGATAGAACACCTCCTTGTCGGCATCCTCTAACCGCCTTCACCTGAACTTTAGTAGTTTCATCTACCCGAATGAACAGATGACGTTGTTCCAACATCTTTTCTATCCATCTCAGTATTGTGTTGTTTGCTCCGTGCTTTCTTGCTCCGTTTAGAAGTGACTTAAAAGTTGCCTTATCAAAGGTCCCTTCAGTGTCCAAGAATGCACCGAGTGTTATCTCTTTCTTCACGATAGCCTTCTCTATATGGGAGACCACTTCTTGAAGAACTGAGTCAGTAGACTTACCTGCCTGATACGCATGTTGTTTACGGTTCAGGGGTACCCTGATCAAACATACATCCCTAATATACCTGTTCACCAGTTTCTCTAGGCATTTTAACAAACACGAAGAGAGACTGATAGGTCTGAAGCTAGTAGGGAGTGCATAAAATGTTTTCCCTGGTTTAGGGATGAAAGCGACCCTCACTGATCTCCATACTTTTGGAATATATCTAAAGGCTATGCAGGCTGTGAAGATTCTTGAGAGCCATTTGCTTATGCTTTTCCTGCATTTTTGAAGCATAATAGGCCAAATTCCATCCGGCCCAGGAGCTTTGTATGGTTCGAAAGAGTTGATAGCCCAGTCTAAGACCTCAGGCCATGCTATATTTCTTGCCATAGACCAATCCGAACGGTTTGGTATGGTAACTTCCTGGATAGTATCTTCTAGAGGCAAATCTTCGAGTCTACTCCCCGGAAAGTGTGTTCGAAAGAGAACTCTATATGTTTCTTCTTTCGATGCTGTGTAGGATCCTTCTGATGTTTGCAGATTGTGAAACTTTACTACTGGATCCCTTTTCAGGGCCTTAAGCAAAGCCGCTCCATCTGCAATATCTTCGATTCCTTCACAGAACTTTTGAAAGGACTGTTTCTTTGATTTCCGAATCAGTCCTTTGTATTCTCTTCTAGATTCACTATAGGATTTCCAATCATCTTCTTCATGAGTTTTTAAGGCTCTATTCAGAAGATTTTTGGCCTTCCTTTTTAGCTGCTCCAGATCTTTGTTCCACAAAGCAGTTTTTGTGGCAGGTTTTCTGGTGACCGGACAAGATGCTTCGAAAACCTCCGTTAACAGATTTGTCAGTTTTTCAACTGATTTGTCTATTGCAGAGACCTTCGGGATCCTGATCGAATCCGCATCCGTAGCCACCAGATCTTGAAATTCTTGCCAGTTGGTTCTTTTAATATCTCTAAAGACCAAGATCTTATCAGGATCAGCCTTTAAGGAGAAATTAATGTATCTATGATCGCTCATAGAGGGTTCCATTGACACTTTCCAGTCTTTGATCTCTGAAAGAAGAGATCTAGAGCATAGAGTTATGTCTATGGTTTCTTGTCGCATGGAGTTTACAAATGTATGTATCCCTCCAATGTTTAGGATTTCCAAGTCAGTAGTAACAAGGTAATCTAGGAGCGCCTCGCCTCTAGTATTTGAATTGGTACTTCCCCAGTTTTCATGATGAGCATTTGCATCGCAGCCAATTACTATGTCAAAATTGTTGTTTTTGTCATAGTTGACCACTTGCGCGAGCTCATTTGTTGGAGGGGGTTCTGTAGAGTCGTAAGGGAGGTAGCAAGAAACTATAATAAATTTTCGCATTTCTCCCAGACTCTTGTGTTTTATGGCAACCGCCGTCAGATCTTCTGATTACAGTTGTATAAGGAGCTGCGCGTCAACGCTTGAATGCGTGACTATGCATGCTCGAACTTTTCCAGACCCGCATTGTACAGAGTGTTCCAGCCTTTCAGTGAAAGACCGGCAACTCTGTTCTTGATAATGTACGGTTCTTGAATAAGTACTACTTTTGTTTGCAACTTTTTAGTTAGTGAGGCCATAAGAGTGTATGACCCGCTTATACTATGTTGCAAATTAATTTGCTTAACTACTAGACTGGCTATAGCTCGGGATATGAATCTATTGGAGTTTTCTTCTTTAGCCTTGATAAACTTTACGTTTATCTGACCAAATTTGAAACTTAGTTTGGCGTTTCGATCTTTTATAGCTTTAGCGCTATCGACATCGATATACACGTATAAAAGAGAGCCTGAGCCACTAATATTAGTAGCCCCAGTTGCTCTTCTATACGACTGGATTTTCCACTTCGTAGAATCCATACCATTTTGAATACTGAGCGCCTTCATGACGTCCTTATCAGATTCGGTACGGTCTGGGATCCAGATTTTAACTAACTTCGTCTTTGGAAGTTCGCTGACCCTCATTGCTGAGAGCCTTGCTCCCTCCCATGGACTGCAGTTAGACGCCGCAGATTTCAACCAGTTTGACGAAGCCTCATCTTGACAGGAAAAATATAATTTTCCCGCCTTCAACGAGTCCCCTGCAAAGCTGGGAGATATCTCATTACAAGTGAGCATGAATCGGAACATCTTTTGCTGAATCAATTCACCTTGCTCGTTAGTAATGCTCCCATCGACTACCTGAACGATTGTATCGAACTCTCTTCTAGCCGCCTACGCGTAGCTGACAGCCTGTCGAGAGGACCTTTTCGTCTCTCTAGCCTTTGATGGTCCCTTTGGCTTCTGAGCACCCTTTTTCGGGACCCTTCCACCTCCAGGATTCGACAAAATTTTTTGGCCTTTCGGTTTCTGGGTAACAGTTTTTGGGACCCTTCTACCTTCAGGATTCGAAGTTGATGATGTCGCAGCATGGAGACCAACCTTTAGGTTAGCCTTCCCAAGACCGTCTTTGAGGACAGCCTTCTCTACATCATATTTCTCTTCCGAAGTTAGCCCGTTTGAGGGACCAGCTTCTTGAGAGCTTTGCGGGGGAGGATTCATAGCCGCATTACGCTTAGCCATTTTCCGCCTTTTCTTTTCAGAACCGCAGATGTTCTTTTTCTTCCTCTTACCTCCATCCTGAATGGTCGAACCACAACCAGTAGTCTGTAATTCTACAGACACGCCAGCCATTGGTTCGATGTCCTCAAGAAGAAGGTTTTCAATAGAGACACTTAGTAAATTATTTGCCATGGCACCTGATTTACCAACTGTCCCCGGGGTCGAGGCTACGAAGACCTGTGTTGCCACAGGAGAGGTATGCAATAATTGACTCTCCCCAGAATCCGTAGAGCCTACCTCCGTAGAGGGTGGATTTGTCAGATTAACTGACTTACCACCTGGGGTATAACCGCACACGGGAATTATAACTATTACCATTATTATAACCAATGAAATAAAATTTGAAATTAAATAAATATTAAAACTCTAGGTCTGTTTCACAATTTTATTAAATATTGTTAACCGATTTCGGTTATTACGCCATCATCAATTTTTTCAATGTTTCACCTAGAGCCTACAGCATATTTTATAAATTAAATAAAATTTGGTTTATTTTCTCAATTTTCAATCTTTCAGTCATTCATAAAATAATGGACGCCTCGCCGCGCCTTTAAATCACCGTTAGAATTGTTAATACTGTCACTCTCAATAATAATTCTATTTGCTTATTACTATTAATTTACTGTATATACTAAAAACTATATTTTTCTCCACTTAACCTTTTCACTCACCTTACTAATTTCAATTATTATCAAGACCAATCAACTGAGATATCTGACGCTTTATCAAAAAAATATGGACCCGGTGCATTAGCCGTACTATATTTGATTGGAAATAGAGAATCCCATCAGAACACTTTCTAATATTCGATAACTATTTTACAAATTATCAATTGTTGGAAACTCTGTCCCAGAAAAAAATTAGTGCAATTGGTACCGCTAGACTGAATAAGTTCAATAATCCGCCGTTTTCTGATTCAAAAACATTCAGAAAGATGGGGCGTGGAACTTGTGAAGAAGTTGTAAGTTTAGAAGAAAATATTGTTCTTACCAAATGGTATGACAATAAAGAAGTACATGTAGCCTCCAACTTTGTTTGTATTGACAATTTAGATAATGTGCAAAGATGGGAAAAAAATACAAGAAGCTATGTTACTGTAAAACGTCTGGAATCGGTAAAAATATACAACGAAACTATGGTGAGGGTCGAGAGTTTAGATCAAATTTTGAGTTTCTATAGAATTCATATAAAATACAAAAAATGGACTCTACGCATGATCTTTCATGCAATTGATTTAGGTGTAAGCAACAGTTACATCGAGTATAAAAATGATTGCAAACTTGCAAACATGAACTCTATGGATCTCATGGATTTTCGAATTAAATTGGCAGAAGAACTTATACTGTTTAGTAAGCCAATTACAATACCAAAAAAGGGCCGACCATCAATATTACTACCAGACTCCAAGAAAAGGAGGCCTGGGAATGAAACTCGACCAAATGGTGATATTGCAAAAGATAATGTTAGTCATTGGCCAGAATATGTCATGGAAGGCGGTGGAACAAGATGTAAAAGGCCTTTACCAAATAATAAAATTTGTAATATTGCCAGAAGTGCAAAATACATCTTTGTTTTGCTCTTAATTTTTGTAAGTTTTAGCAAATTTTTGTTTCCTGTGACTACTTTTGTTCGTTCCAACGAACATTTTCAAGACCGGTCTAAAATTGGACCTAGATCAAAAAAATTTTTTCAGGAGTTTAGTAGGCCTCTAATAGTTCTGCTTTTGTAAAAAAATATTTTTTTTTGCTTTTGGTAAAATTAATAATAAAATAACCAACACCAGCCCAGTAGGGAATTTATTTGGTCTTTTTTCAAACTATGTACCTAGGTATATTCTTATATTTTTGTCCATTTGGTTTTAAAGAATTTACGAATCAAATTAAGGAGCTTCATAGCAGCTAACAAAATATTTTGAAAATATGAATAGTATATAATATGCATAGATAAAAACAATAAAATCAGAAAAAACAACAAAATAAGTAAAAGCAAAATATGGGATTAGTGAAGGCACACTTTTCGTGGTTTTTCGTGTGCTTCGTTGTGCAATTATATAATACTTATTACTTATCCATACATGAAATGTATTCACAGTTGACAGTTTTAACACTATCCCAGTAGGAAATTCGACTAGTTACGCACTAATTCCAAAACTAAATACCGGTAATCAGATAACGCATTACACTTTAGATTACCTTAATGTAAATCCAGCATTACAATTTGCACACGATGTAATAATCACTCAGCCGGTACAGACGCAAAAGAAATTTGTTCTTCAAAAGTTCTTTTTAATTTTGTAAACTTAAACTAAAACTTCACAATAAACCAATATTCAATAATTAAAACAAAAAAAAAAAAGTGTCTAATTAATTCGGTGTTAAGTGAAATTAAAGTACAAAAAAAAAAAAAAACATTACATGAAAAAATAAAAATCTAAACACAAATTAAGCTTAAAAAAATTTTGTTTTTAGAAATATTTGCCTTCAATTTAAGCGTACTAAAACTACAAAAATAAACTTTAGAAACGCAGCTTGATATAATGTTTTCATAGCAAGTTATGATAGTAATTACGGAAAAAGCAAATTGGTCGAAATTCTAGGAAGTCTTGAGATGAGATTAAGAGATTTGGTAAAAAGTTTACGTATTAAAAAATTTTCACCAATAAAAAATTACGCACTTTATAAAAAGAAACCCTGTTAAATACAAAAAATATTTGACGTAAAATCGTAGATAAAATCTGAGAAAAAATCTGAAATGTAAACACTCATCCGACTTTATCTACGATAAAATTAGATTTTGTCCGACGTGTAAACGCTGCCTAAGCATAAATTGGCATATAAAAGTATAATATATACATGCATAAATCGAAATTAAACTTTTTTTACATTCGAGAAGAGTAATTTCTAACTAAGTGATAGATAACTGATAGGTTCAAATTTTATTTTCTTCCATAAATAATGTTTGCATTTTATTTTCAATTAAACTAAGCCATATGATTATGTATGTAACAAATGCAAGCCCTATATGACACATGTACGTACATTTACATATACTTAGTGAGAGAAAGAGAAATATTAAAAGGAAGAGATTAATAAAAGAAACCAAATTAAAAACAAAAAAAAAAATATAATGAAAATGATGATTGAAAATAATTGAAATTGAATAATAATAGAAAATGATTGAAATATAATGATAATAGTGCCCGTCACGCAATTTCGTAAATTTACGATTCGTATTATTTTGGTTCTTTTATAACGCTAGTTTGCTACACTTCATACTAAAAACCAAATGAGGCAGGGTGGCAAAAAATGTTAGTTCTAATTTAGTTTGTTCCCTTTTACGAGGATTAATGCTGATCTTTTATTATTTTAATATTTTCGTTTTAAACATTATTATTTTCGTATTTACCTATTAAAAATATTAAATTATAATTACATTACAATAATATAAAATATTATTAATATTTTTGTCAGTAATAATTTGGAGTTACAAACATTATTATTTTTTATTAATTATATTAGTAAACCTAAATATTTATTATATTGTTATACGATTATAAAATAATACTGAGGACAACATCTATTTACAAATCATAGAATTTAAAGAATATGATAACGCTGTTTTAGTTAGGTCTCCTAAAAATCTTATGCATAGTTGATACAATTTAGAAAATAATATTGTTAAATATTTCAACGAAATTTTTGTCGAAAATTTTTTTCAAAATTATAAACTTTATTTATTTAATTTCAGCCAACTTTTTTTGTTACTCTCTTTTGTTTACTATATTTTTTCTTTTTCTTACACGTAAAATTCTTATTATCGTCTATTTCTGACAATGTTTATCAAATTTGCATATGAATTTGTGTGCAAACAAATGAATGCATACATGAGTTCATACTCTTTTTATGGATATACTTTGGTTAAATGGTTATTGAAATGGGTATTTTGTTGAATTGAAGCAAATTGAAACAAACATATAAAGTCCAAGGCAAGTTAATTAAGGCAAATATAATAATAATTGAACATACAAATAAAACTAGAAAATTTTAAGCAAAAAAAAAAAAAAAAATAAAAATAAAAAATTAATCAATAAATCCATAATTTAAAACACTAACGATCAAATACGCGCCAAAACTAAATGAAAATATAATAATTGAAATAAATTACAAGATAATACAAAAAGACGCCATTATAATGAAGATAACCTATTAATTAGTTACTAACATTTACATTAACATCTCTCTTTATTATGAATACTAATAAATTAAATATATTTACGTTCTATTTCTCTTAAAATACTATCAAAAATATATAAATATTAATTATTAAATTAACAAAAATTAACAACAACAATGTAAACGTAAATTTTAAATTTTACAGTAAATGTTTGTGTCTGTAACATTGTATTGAATTTGATTTTCGTTGGAATGACTCAAGTCGGGTTCAATGCAATTATTAAGGCAGCGTGTGTATTATGTATCGTTTGTATTTATTTATCTTTTTATATTTTTTTTTTTTGTTTCTTTGACTTACTTTATTTATTTATTCTTGCCGTTCTCTTCTTTTGTTTCACTTATCCTTGATCGCTTCTAAGTACATTTATGCAAGAACAATTCCATCTTCATTTTGCAAATATAAGAGGTTTAGAATCAAATTATTTCGGAGTTTACGTTCATCTTTCCACTGAAAATCCAGCTGTATTAGCTCTAAATGAAACTCAAGTGTTTGCAAACGCAGACGCTAACAGGTTTAGCGTAACGGGTTACAAACTTGAGTCTTTTTTTAGCCCTCGTAGAGGGATTGCCTTGTTTGTACGCAATGATGTGGCTTACCAAATTCTGAATAAATATAATAATAGCTCCAATCCGGAATTCAACTACATTTGGGTAAAATTTCTTATAGGAAACCATATCATACACTTTTGTTTTTTGTATAGAAGTTCAAATATTTCGAACAATGACTCTACTATAGAATTTGATAAATTATCAGGTTCTATTAATAGCATTCTTCAGGACTATCCTCAAACAGGAATCACAATTGCGGGTGATTTTAATGTCCACAACAAAAATTGGCTTCAATACTCAGCACAAGCTACGTCAGAAGGTAGATATGTAGAGTTTTTCAGCTCCCTTCACCAATTAACTCAATTGGTAAAAGAACCTACTCGTATTCCATATTGTTCAACCCATAGTGCTTATACTCTGTACTTATTTCTAACATCACATCCGGAAAAATATAGCATTTCTGTAAATAGTCCTATAGGCAACTCTGACCACTGCCTTATTAACTCGCGCTTCATAGCTTCTAATTCTACCAATCAGAAAATTCCTCCCAAACGAAAAATATGGCAATTCGATAAAGCCAATTGAGATGGCTTAAACAGTTTCTTTAAAAATTTTGATTGGAATATCATCTTTCGTCACAGAAATGTTAATCTCACTGCAAATGCATTAACTAGTACTATAGTTTTTGGAATGCAGCTTTTCATTCCGAGTAAACTTAAGAGTGCTAAGCCAACTCAAAAATATAATTGGTTCAATAACATATGCAAGCAAGCAGTCAAAAGCAAAAAGAAAGCTTTCTACTCCTACAAGAACATACCGAGTGAAAGCAACCGGATAGCTTATAAACAGGCTAGTAAAAGCTGTAAACGAGTATTAAAACAGCAAAAATTCAAATATGATAGTCGCCTAAAACAACAAATTATTCACTACCCAAAAGGTAGTAAAAATTTTTGGTCGTTTGCTGAAATAGTCAAACAAAACTTTTCATCATCAGCAACACCTCCGCTGATTGATAACAATGCTGTTATTTCAGATCCCGAACTCAAGGCAGACCTGCTTGCAAAAATTTTCACAGCAAACTCTACATTACCAGCAACAACAGCATCTCCTGCCTTTGAACCAACTGAATGCTCACTTAAAAGAGTGTACTTCCGTCCTCGAGTTGTTGCAAAAGTTCTAAAGGATCTAAATTCCAACAAATCTACCGGGCCTGATAATAACCCTCCATTAGTACTAAAAAGTTGTGCAAACACCCTAGCCAGACCGCTGAACAAACTTTCCCACAAATCATATGTTTCTGGTATTTACTCATCCTCAAGGAAAATAGCTCCTGTCCAGCCAATCCCAAAAAAGGGTGACCCTAGAAATACCTCAAACTACCGGCCAATTGCTTTAACATCAGTAATATCAAAGGTAATGGAGACTATAGTTAACTTCCAGTTAAAACATATCTAGAAAGCAATCACCTTCTAAGCTATTGCCAATATGGTTTTAGGTCAAAAAGGTCAACTGGTGATCTTTTGACCATTTTGACTGACAAATGGCACCAATGCATAGAAAAATACGGTGAAGCTAAAGTTGTCGCTCTAGATATCTCCACAGCTTTTGATCGCGTTTGGCACGTAGCATTACTAAAAAAACTAGAAGCAATATTGGTCTAGGAAACTTACTCAATACGTGGACTGAAAGTTTCCTTTCCGTTCAATACAAATTGTTTTGGATGGGTTTATGTCCCAAGAATTCAATATCAATGCTGGTGTCCCTCAAGGCTCAGTTCTTTTTCCATCATTATTTATAGTCTTTATAAATGATCTCCTATCCACGTCTTCAAATCATATAAATAGCTTTGCTGATGACAGCACCCTTGATTCCTTGTAGTTTTTTGAGAAAGCTGCTGAAGTGACCCAGACTTCGATAAATAGAGAACGAAATAACATCTCTCGAGCTCTAAGCAGCGATCTCCAAAAAATTCAAGCCTGGGGAAGTGTAAATAAGGTAAAATTTAACGCTTCAAAAACCCAGAGCTGCCTAATATCAACAAAGCAAAGGGCTTTATCCTTTTCGATTATGTCAAATATCCTTTTCGATAATGTAAATATTGAAAACTCCGAAACCTTAAGAATTCTTGGAATGAAGATAAGCAACAAACTTTCGTGGCAGGACCACATTTTTGCAATTGCAAAAGATGCCGCGAAATGTTTGGGATTCTTAAGCAGAAGTAAAAAATATTTTACACCATCCAACCTTCTTCTAATATATAAGGCATACATTCGACCACGACTTGAGTATAACTCACATATTTGGGGAGGTGCACTCAACAATACCCTCCAGTACTTAGATAAATTACAAAAGCGAGCCATCAAAATTATTAATGATGGAGATGTTACACAGCATCTAAAATTGCTGAGTCACCGTCGAAATGTAGGAGCAGCCACTCTGTTTTATAAATATCTATTAGGTAATTGTTCTGACGAAATTAAAAGTATTATGCCAAAAATAAAACCATTCCAACGAAATACTCGCAGAGCAGCCCTTTCCCACAAATTTATAGTCGAGCCTCTTCGAACCAGAACTGTGAAATACAAAAATTCTTTCGTTAGCTGAACCTCTAAACTATGGAACACTCTACCACCTCATGTGTTCCCCCAAAAATACAACTTAGAAGTTTTCAAAAAACGAGTGAATCAATTTCTGTTAAGTTGTCTGTAAACCTGTGTTACTATTTTTTTTCTATTTCTATTTCTCATCTATTCTCTTCTTATTTTCCGTTTATGTTATTTATTTATTTCCTTTATACTTTCTTTTATTCTATTGCTATACTAACTGGTTAAAATTCTGTGAAAGCAGCTAGGGTGTTTATCCCATTATTTTGGCCATTAAAAAAAAAAAAATGTCCTACGAGTCAAGCAGTAACTTCCTCCTGCATTACTAAGAACTAGTTACTGAACTAGTGAACGAGAACTAGTTACGAAACTCATTACTGAGAAGTAGTTACTGAACTAGTGAAAAGTGTTGAAAAGGAACTAGTTACCAAATTCATTACTACGAACTAGTTACCCAACTCATTACTGGGAACTATTTACTGAACTAGTGAAAAGTGTTGAAAAGGAACTATTTACCAAACTCATTACGGGTAATGAGTTATAGAACTGGTTTCAAAAAGGAATTTTTAATTTAAAAAAAAAAAAAAAACAATTCATTCTAGTTTAAGGAAAATATAATTTTTATTTTATCAAAATCAATATAGCTAAATACAATAAATTTTACAGTATTATTAACTTAGTAAAATTATAATTTTACAATACAAGCAAACATTTTTTTAAATTCAGTTTCTTAAAATTTTACTTCCATTTTTTTTGTAAACAAACTTTGATATTTCAAAAACACAAAAATTTTGAATGGCTACTGATATTTTGAACATTTTGAATTGTTTTTGATTGTGATTGATTGCAATCACATGGTATTGAATGAACCTAATTATTTCAACAATTCATTCAATATCAAATTGTCAAAACGTAACCATCAAAAAATAGATTACATAATATTATTAAATAAAAATTAAACTAAAAATTATCACAATTAATACTGGTAAAGTTAAAAGTAAAAATTAAACTTAAAATAATGCAGAATTCAATAAACAAAAATTAAAATTAAACGTACTAAGTGGATTAAAAATAAAGCAGAATCATCTAGCAGTTTTTTTTGTACACATTTCTTTTTAAAGTAGTTGTTCTTTCACTTTTTGAAAGCTTTTCGAATTATAACTTCGTAATTCTTTAGGAAAAGAAAACACTTGAAAAAAAAATAAATAAATATTTCACTTTTAGAATTTAAGTTTAAAATTTAATAAAATAATATAAATAAAAAATTAATATGTTTTTGATTCTTACCTTAAAATTTCCTTTTTTAAACAAAAAATAAAAATATATTAATTTATAATATAATTTTTTTTTTTTCACTAATATTTAATAATGTTCTACAATCTACTTTATGATTACGACTGAAAAATTATTTAAGTTATTATTGAAGGAAAAAAAATAAAATCACGATTCGGGAAATTCCCAAATTTCTCTCAGACACATATTTCTGCGCCGACAGTAACAGCATTAACCTTCAGCATTACTTTCACAAAAATGTAATCGTGAAAGAAATTAGTAGTACATAAAAAAAAAAAAGCAAAAAAAAAATATTTTAACAGAAAAATAGTTTTATTCTTTATTCGTAAAGAAAAACAGCATTTACCTTCAGCATTACTTTAGCAAAAATTTAATCGTGGAGGTTTGTTCATTAGTTCTGTAAATAATTACCTTGGAAGTAGTTCGAGAACTAATTTTGGGTAACCAATGACTTCTCGATTTCCCACTGGGATGATGTATCATGTAAATGCATGCATATAATATAATATATTATACCAATTAGCATTTATCCTATCTATATATGTATATTAAAATAGCTAAAATGTAGATACAATAAATATAATATAATTTGTACTGTATTTTGGACGTCTTATTAGTATATTGGTGAAACGTTATGTTTCGAACCTATGTTAAAATTTTACTATTAAAAATTATTTTACTATTAAAATTATTTTACAGATTTTATAATATTTACTTTTAATAAAAAAGAAACATATTTTAATTTATGATTAAAAAGTAAATAATAAAAAAAAAAAGTTTTAAATAGGTAGCTTTTTTTATTTAAATAAACAATATATATTTAAATAAAAAAGGTTAACTTTTCATTTCGTTTACATTATATTTAATTATATTTATATTAAATTTGTTTTTTAAATGTAAAAACTTTTGAAAAAATTATTTAAATATCTTATTTAAAAAAAAAAATTATTTTTAAAAAAAACTAGGAGCAAAATTATATATTTATTAAAATCTACATAAAAAACCACCTGCCGGCCAATAACCAAACTAAAATTCAAAGTACATACTTCAATTGAAAAATAATAATGTAAAAATAAAAATTTTTAAAATATACTTTTATCGAAACCAAACTAGCCCCCTAAAAGGTAGAAAATAAAACTAGTGGTGGATGTTGAGCATCTAGAACTACTATAAGATGAAACACAAAAGTATATAATGAATCTTGCTGGAATATTATTAATGGGAATTTGGAAACGCTTTGTGATGTTCTTTTAATATTCGTGATTTTTTTCAAGCGGCAAATATTAAAAATGTCCATTAGTGTAAATTTTAATGCTTGTAATACAATTGGTTTTCAAATATGCCAGAGACGTGCTAGAAGTTGTTCGGCAGCAACCCGACCCAGTCCACATTTTCGAAATCGGTAACAGTCGTATTTCTTTATTTATGAAAAAGTATCAAAGTGTAAATTTTAATGCTTGTAATACAATTGGTTTTCAAATATGCCAGAGACGTGCTAGAAGTTGTTCGGCAGCAACCCGACCCAGTCCACATTTTCGAAATCGGTAACAGTCGTATTTCTTTATTTATGAAAAAGTATCTAAGTGTAAATTTTCATGCTTGTAATACAATTGGTTTTCGAAATATGCCTTAGACTTGCTAGGACTTGTTCGGCAGCAACACGAACCAGTCCACATTTTCGAAATCGGTAACAGTCGTATTTCTTTATTTATGAAAAAGTATCAAAGTGTAAATTTTAATGCTTGTAATACAATTGGTTTTCAAATATGCCAGAGACGTGCTAGGAGTTGTTCGGCAGCAACCCGACCCAGTCCAAATTTTCGAAATCGGTATGAGTCGTATTTCTTTATTTTTGAAACAGTATCTAAGTGTAAATTTTCATGCTTGTAATACAATTGGTTTTCGAAATATGCCTTAGACTTGCTAGGAGTTGTTCGGCAGCAACCCTAACCAGTCAACATTTTCGAAATCGGTAACAGTCGTATTTCTTTATTTATGAAAAAGTATCTAAGTGTAAATTTTAATGCTTGTAATACAATTGGTTTTCAAATATGCCAGAGACGTGCTAAGAGTTGCTCGGCAGCAACCCAAACTTGTCATTTGATAGCTTTGTAAAGTACCGTGTCCAGTTCCTTTTTTCATCGTGAGTAACTGTGCAAAATTTCAGAACTCTATCTTTAAATTTTTTAAACAAAATTATTTTTTTCTTTTTGCATTTGGTTTGAATATTAATAAATAAATTCCAACCTACCTACCAAACATATATACATATAAACAGACACTGGCAAGTTAATATAAAAGTATATAAAATAATAAAATTTTAGGTTTATTCAGTAACTGTTCCAGATAGTTCTATATGAATATGAATAGTCATGCGTTGAATAATTTCTTTAATGAAATAGTCATTTGAAAATACATCATTTATGCTTAATTTATAGATTGAAAAAGTACGGTTCAAATCTGAACCATCTAACAACCGATGTTCATTATTATTTTTTAAAATGATAGATTTTTTTATTTATTTATTTATTTATTTGTTTTATTCTCAAAAAGAGCGTTAGCTCATACAGAGTGATTATTATTAGTTAAATTTTTTTAAATTAAATGTTAAATATACATCATAGTAAACAACAAGTGGAAATAGAAGTAGAAATAGAAATATGATATTATAAAAAAGAAAAGAGAAAACATAGTAATAAGATATATAGAATATTTACAAAATAGAAAATTTTTAACAATTATTGAGGAATTATATTATAATTCAATTATTAGAAAAGAAAAAAGAAAATTATAATAATTTGATTAATTAAAATTTTTTATATATTTTTTAAAACTTATATAATCTTTATTTTTGATTGTAGTTGGAATTTTATTATATTCATTGACCGATGTGCTATAAATGTTGCTTATACCTCTTCTTGCTCGAAAATCAGACGCATTTCTTGTATTATGTTGATGAACCTCTGAACCTTGTTGAAGTGTTGTGTTGGTGATTATTTGTTGGTGTACTATTTTATATATATGACTCACTTGTACTAATTTTATTTGATCCTGCATCTTTAAGATCTTAAAGTTCTCATATAAACTGTTAGTAGACGTTCTAATATTTAAGTTGTACAGGTTTTTTATAGCCTTGTTTTGCAAGGTTTGGATTTTTTTCAAATTCTGCAACGTACTTGTTCCCCATATTATTAGCCCATACACTATATTTGAGTGAAATAAACTGAAATATAGTGACCTTTTTAATGTATGTGGTATATTATATGATATTTTTTTGAATATTCCTGCTGCTCTTCTACATTTTTTCATAACTTCGATGACGTGTACATTCCATGAAATATCGCTGTCAATTATCAAACCAAGATATTTAAAGTTATCAGCTTTCTGAATAATGTTATTTTATTATAGAACAATTTTAGATTTTGACCGATTGGTGCTTTCAATAACATGTATTTTGTTTTGTTTGCTTTTTTTTAATTTGTATTTGTTGATTACTTTAAATAAGATTTCATTATCTAGGTTGATTTTATTTTCCAATTCCTCATAGTTATTCTCGGTATACACAATTGCTAAGTCATCAGCGTACATAAATATTTTCCCATTCAGTTCTAGGTTAGCAATTTCGTTTATATAACACAGAAAAAGTGTTGGACCTAGCGAGCTTCCTTGTATTACACCGTAGTTAACATCTTCTTTTTTACTTTTAAGTTTCTGAAGCTCCGCGAATTGTGACCTATCACTTAGATAGTTTTTGAACCAATTATATGAAGAACTTCTAACGCCCATATTGAATAGTACTCTTAATAGTATCTTTCGATCCACAGAGTCAAAAGCTTTTGAGAAATCATAAAAGAGAACTCCAACTTTTTTTTTTTGATTTAGGTTTTGCTCAATTAATGTTATCAGATCAAATAATGTTGCTTCTGTATTTGAATTTTTTCTAAACCCATACTGCCTGTTACTAATTATGTTATTTTGAATTAAATAATCAGAGAATTTTGCATTTACCAATGTTTCAATAATTTTGCTGAGGATTGGTGATATTGCGATAGGTCTGAAATTGTTTATATCATTTTCGTCTCCATTTTTATATATTGGTGTAATTTTACTTTGTTTTAGAATTTTTGGAAATATTGAAGTGGTAAGTGATGTATTTATTAGTGAGTTTATATATGGTGCAATCTCATTTTTACATTCTTTAAATACTTTTGTTGGTATGTTGTCAGAACCAGTCGCGTTGGAATTTTTCAATCTCCCAATGCATTTCTTTATCTCGCAATAGTTGACAGTTTTGAATTTAAATCTAATATTTGTTTCGGAGATAGGAATTATTGTTTCTTTTTTTATTTGATTAGCTAATACTTGACCAATTTTACTGTAGTGATAATTAAAATTATTAAGCTTATGTAATTTGTCTGACTCCGTCATATTATCATTTAGAAATTTGCTGTCCAGATTATTATTTGAACTAACTATCATTTCCTTCACATTTTGCCAAGTTTTTCTTGCATCGTTACCACATTTTCTGAATTTTTGTTCATAATACATTTTTTTTTTTGCTCTTTTTAGTTTGGTTAACTTATTCAGCCAATATTTGTAGTGTTCTTTTATGTGATCATTTTGAAAGTCTTTAACTAATTTTTGATGCCAATAACTTTTTGTTTTAATTACATCAACGACTTCATTATCAATCCACGGTTTTGAGTTCCCTGTTTTATTTTTCTTCTTTACGATAATACTACATTTGTTTACTCCATTTGTTAAATAACGATTTAACATTTCACATTTTTCATCTGTTGTTAATATATACTCTGTATTAAAAATAGGTTTCTCTGATAAATATTTTCTGAGTGTATCATAATTAATTTTCGTATATGTTGCATTATTAGTTTTTATTTTATCATTACAAGAGAGTAAACTAGTTTCCACAAACATTATGTCATGGTCAGATATGTCGTAGCTTAATTGAGTAATATCAATATTTTGATTTATATTATTTGTTAGTATGTGATCTAAACACGTTTAATTAATTTAGAAAATAGCAAATTTTGGATTATTAAATATAAGCATTTATGGATTATGGTATTGTATAATACATATATAAAACACTGATTATATTTGTATTTGTAATTAAACATGTAAGCACTAAACACTGTTGTAATATAGCAATCTTTTAGATACAAAATAAAAATGTCAATGTGAAATTGAAAAAATGAAAAAATATTCAGAATTAATTTAGAATTATATTAACATAAGTTTATAAATTAATCCTAAATAATTATCACAGCTTATGACAGTCTAATTGAGAAATAGTTCACCAGAATTTCAAACCAAATTAATTAGAATAACCGACAAAATAAATTATTTATTACAGAGCGCGAAAATAATCAACCTGATTATTAGATAGATATTTAGAAGGAGACTAAGCAATATTATATATTTTTTTAAATTTTTTTAATTATTAATTAGAATTTTTCATTTAAAATTTCACCCCATTGTAAGACATTTTAACATACCTACAAACATTTTTTTTAAATAATTTTTAATTATTTACGTATACGGTTGTTTTCTAAGTAGAATCAATTTAAAAATAAAATATGGTATTTACCTATCAAAGATAAATTGAAATGATGGACACAATTCATAATGAAGCTGATTTTCCATTAAACCGTATAGCAAATCTGAAGTATATATATAATAATCATTAGTTATATACCTTTTTCATTTTAAAATTATTTCGAAGTAATTTGAAGTACTTCGAAAATGGAATGATTGAATTTTTTTAAAATAATTATTTTGTGACAATAATTTTTTTTATAAGAACAAAAATACAATACTTATTAAAATCGACATAAAAATCCATCTGTCGGCAAACAGAAAACTAAAATTTAAAATACCTCAATAAAAAAATAAAATATATTCATTCGGTAAATTGTTAATATTTCAGTAAATGATTAGGTTTATTCAATAAACTGTTCAAGAACGATTTAGAACGATCTAGAGTAAAAAATTTGTGGTGTTCAGTAGATTCCGTTAATTTAACTTTTTTGCCGCAAAGGTGCTCGTTGTTGAGCAGATTGCTTAAAATAGTTCTAAATTGATCTAATTTTTTCTGAATTTTTTTGTGCAAAAATTTTGGTGGTATATCTTTTTTAATTTCAGCACCTGAATAGTCAAGTCAATAAAATTTTGATGCATTTGACATGTTTAAAGTATCTGAAAATAATGTATATAATAATAATACTTTTTGGTCCAAGTTTTAAGTTAATCTTTATAAAATTAACTCTTTTAAAACAAAAAAAACATATCAGTTATAGAATGAAAATTATTTTATAATAATTTATTAGACATCAATTTCCAGTAAGTCTTGCATATGCAATATTAATCAATAAATCACAAGGTCAAATAATTCAAAGAGTCGGAATTTATCCCCCTAAGCCTTCCTTCACCCATGGTCAGCTCTACACAACCCACTGCTTTAAAAATTGAAATTCTAGCAGGACCACGACAGGGAAAACTACTGACAACGACACTGTAACTGACAATGTTGCATACCAGGTCTAGAATACTTCATTTTATCCAATTGTTTCCTATATGATGAATTTCAAAACTCACTCATAATAATTGGGAAACGGTACTAACCCATAGGTATGATCAATGGTTTAATAAAATTATCGGAAACTATTTTTTAATAACATTCCAACACACGTTTTCCCAATTATCGCGAACAATCAATTAATCGGTTAATAATATCAGTTATGGTAAAGGGTATCGGTGATTTTCGGTGAGTTCAACATAACTACCTACGCACGCGGTCTGCTAAGTATTTTTCGAGGCTTTTACCTTCTCTTGAGATATAAAAAAATAATAAAAACAAATCTTACAAAAAAAGTTTAATGCTATCTGATATTTCCTTTATTTTATTTTAAAATTAATATTAACTTAAAATTTTTAACATTTATTATTTTTTTGTGGTTTGCTATTAATATTACTATTCTATATATTGTTGTCAGATACTTTCATCATTTTATTGTGCCGTTTCACAGAAAAATTCCATTCTTTTGGTCGGTCGGGTATGTATATATCCGGCGGTTTCTTCTAGTCTTATAATAATGTCAAATAATCATATCCCAAAATCCCAACTCCTATTTATTTAGATTAGGGGCCGCAAACATGTAAATTTGTAAAGCGGAAATTTAGTAGCGGATTCTCCCTTGTTACTTTTAAGTGATAAACATCCCTTGCTTTAATATGAAAAAGAACATTACATAAAGGTGCATTCCTAGGTTAGGTTACCAACAATGAAAATTAAAAAGGTGACAATACTGATTTTATTAATAACTATTCAGGTACAGGTTCTAAATTTGTTGATCAACATATTATTATTGCGAAAGCATTGTTCTTGGACTACATTCAATTATAAAATTTCAAGAAAATCCAAAAGACAAATTTTATTAAATCAGTGTTTTTTTAAATAATACTACATAATATTGGTAAATATTATTATTCAAAGTTATTTATTTTATTTTATTTTATAAGGTAAAAAAAGACCAAAGTTAAAACTCTCAGTTATAACTCTTCTAACGGATGGAAAACAAACAAGTTTCACTTTTGCATGTTCATAAGAAAAAAAAAATGCAAAAAAACATACGTTTGATGAGGGTTTTTAAAAAATATTTTTTTGTTTGGTAAATAGGTTACTTGAAATAAAGCCGGAAGAAATAAAACCGAAATCATATAATTTTTGTTTTCGTCTTTATTTTATTTATAAAAACAAATTCTGTGTGTAACTCATATACGTGCATATGAATATTCTAGAAAAGTGGAATACCCTGATTTTGAGTTCAAGTCTTAAGTCTCTCCTAATTCACCCCTCTTCTACCGTATCGGTAGTGAGCCATAACACCGCAGATAATTGGTTTTATTATTTTAAAAAATTAAAGGGCACTGGCGGGACGAACATACGGCGGGAAGTCTGGAGCGTGAGTTGTTACCGCATATACAGAATAAATATTATAAATATTCTGGTAAATGGAATTCCCTGATTTTAATCCAAATCTAAAATACATAATTAAAATTCAAATTTATCATTATCATCTGTTAATAATATTTTTAATTTTAAATGGTAAAAAGTTCATGATTTCGGTTTTATTTCAAACGTGGTATTGGAATATAGCCAAAAAGTATATAAACTGATTTTTGAATTTTTTTTTTTTTTTAATTTTGACTTTATTTCAACACCCATATAAAAGAAACTTAGAAAATGTCATTTGGCTTTATTTCTTTCGGATTTAGTTCAGGTAACAGTTTCATAAACTATACAATCATTTATTTGATGATACGGTTGGTATGAATTTACATGCAAACTGTACGGTAAGTACGGTAGGTAACGTGTATGGTAACTAAGTAAATATGTACGGTATCTATGTCCTCGGACCAAAAACAAAATTAGTATATATAAGATATGGTTTCTTTTTTTTAATTAAAAATATTTTTTCATACAAAAATCTAATTATTACTTCTCTAAAACAAAACTTGTAACTTCAATTTGTTATTTCACAATGTAATTAGTTATAGTAATTGCTCAAAAGTCAAAACTGATAGTTTATTTATTATTGAAATATACTATCGAAAATTCTCCAAATTTTTAAGTATGGTACAACAGCTGAGATATGAGGATGAGTCAATTATGAATAAATAGAAAATTAACGATGTTGTAAAAAAACTTGTATGACACTGATGAATAAGAAAACGAGCCAAAACAAAATAACAAAATTTTATTCAAATAATATTTTAAGCGAAAGAAGCTCCTTTATAAATAGAATCAAATATTATCTTTTAAATGTCATATTGCAATTTGCGACCAACTTCATTTCATTAAAATATTACAGAAATCGGATGTCATTTTTCTATGAAAGTAACCGTTGTTTCAGTTGTTTGTATTCTTAATTTGTTATGGTAAAAAAATAAAATTGGAGTTTAAATTCTAGATAATTTATTATTTTAAATATTACTTTACTATTAAAACAACTGAAAACAACAATAAAAAAAACTATTTCTAACATAATAAGTTCAAAGTAACCATAATATAGTTCTCGCAACCATTGGATGAACATATTACTTCTCTTGAAGGTAGATAAGTTAAAGTGACCATTATTATGGGTAACTCAAAATATGTTCTAATTTCAGAACTTTATAATTTTAATTTTATTCAAGAACGATATTTAGTAAGAAATTTTTTTGTAAGTGAAACTTACTATTAACATGTTTATGAGAGAAATTTTATAAACTCGCGTCACGCTAAATTGTGAGTAACTACACTAATGTTATTAATATATACATACATTCATATACATTCTAAATATAGGTACAAAAAAAAAATTTTTTTTTCTGTTTTTCTTTTGTTTTTTAGAAATATACAGACAATATACACGTAGCCGTAGGTCGTAGAGGATAATAAGAATAATAAGTAAAATAAAATGTGGATTTTGTTGTTGTAGATTATGCGGCATGTAATTACTTATTGCTCTGATCAGAAATAAAAAAAAAAACAAAATACAATTTTTTTTCTCATTTAAATACAAACAACAAAACAAAAAACAAAATTTGAAGTTCTCTTCTCATAGTTCTCATCAAAGAATATCAATCACAAATCACAATTAGAATAGCACTCGTGTATTTATACATTTGTTTGCACACGACCGAAGCGACCAGAACGGACACCTCCTGGATTTATTCCTAACTACCCATCCAGAGAAATATTCAATCTCTGTTAACTCTCCGCTAGGTGGTTCCGACCACTGTCTTGTAAGCACAAGCTTCGAAGTAGGCACAACAACCAGTTCTTCTAATTCTCCCAAAAGACTAGTTTGGCATTATCACCAAGCTGACTGGGAAGGCTTCAACAACTTTTTAAATGCATCGAACTGGTCGTTGTGTTTCCAATATAAAAATGTCGACTTTGCTGCAGAGGTGATTACCAAGAGGATTCTATTAGGAATGAAAACTTTCATTCCAAATAGCCTTAGAAGTATAAAACGAAATCCCTCAGGTTGGTTCAACGACCTCTGCAGCAAAGCTCTGAAATCCAAAGAAGAAGCTTACAAAAAATACAAGAACAATAAAACAGTCAATACGTATGAGAGTTATAAAGTGGTTAGGAATAAATGTAAAAAAATTATCAATCAGCAAAAATTCCTGCATAACCAAAGATTGAGACGAGAAATCTTTGATCTCCCCAACAACAGCAGGTCTTTCTGGACATTTGCTAAAAATGTTAGGCAAAATTTTTGCAAGTCTTCGTTTCCACCTATGATTGATAATAATAGTACTATCATATCAGATTCTGTTGGAAAGGCTAATCTCTTCGCAAAATTATTTGCAGCTAATTCCACACTCCCTCCTACAGCCCAAAATCCTTCATCAATCCCTGTTCTAAATTATTCCTTCGGAAGGATCTACTTTAGAACAAGAGCTGTAGCAAAAGTCTTGAAGAATCTCGATATAAAAAAATCTACCGGTCCTGATGGTATACCTGCAATTGTGCTGCGACACATTGCCTTCGCTATTTCTAAACCTCTGCGCAACTTATTCCATTTGTCCTTTTCGTCAGGAACTTACCCCTCCTATTGGAAAGTTGCCCAAGTTTATCCTATTCCTAAAAAAGGTGACAAAAGCAATCCTTCAAACTATAGGCCCATAGCTATTACTTCCATTATTTCAAAAACGATGGAAATCTTAATTAATCATAAGCTGAAGAAATATCTTGACAGTAGAGGTATAATTCATGATAGCCAATACGGCTTTCGAGCCCAACGTTCCACCGGTGATCTCATAACATGCCTCTGCGAGAAGCTCAACACCAGCCTGCATCAATCTGGTGAAGCTACTGTTGTAGCTCTGGATATATCTAAGGCTTTTGATCGAGTTTGGCATTCTGCTCTTATAGCAAAATGCAACGCTATAGGCCTTGGTTCAACCTTTTCTAAATGGATTGAAAGTTTTCTTTTAAATCGATCTATCATAGTTTCAGTTGACGGTTCTTTTTCCGACCAACTTCAAATCAATGCTGGTGTTCCACAAGGCTCTGTCCTTTCCCCCACCCTATTTCTCATTTTCATTAATGACCTTCTCAAATTAACTTTCAATCCAATCCATAGTTTTGCTGATGACAGCACTCTAGTAGCATCATATGATTTTCTAAAACAAACTAATGCTACAGCTTCCGCAGTCACCTCCAAAAGAACAATGATGGCCGGCGCGCTCAATCACGACCTTGCCAAAATTGTCGACTGGGGTAAAGCCAACAGAGTCGAGTTTAACACTTCAAAAACTCAAAGCTGTTTTGTTAGTAACAAGCTAACAACATTCGAACCAATTCTCCGGCTTCAAAATGAAGGTATCCAGCGACTCAAAGATCTGAACATTCTCGGAATGCGAGTGAATCAAAATATGCACTGGAATGAGCATATTTTCGATATTGCGAAAAGCGCCGCAAAATGTTTAGGATTTTTGAGCCGCTGCAAAACTTATTTTTCATCTCGAGACCTTTTAAAAATCTATAAAGCATATATACGACCCAAGCTCGAGTATAACTCACATTTATGGGCAGGTGCACCAAAAACCGCTTTAAATTTTTTGGACAAAGTTCAAAACCGCGCCATTCGTCTTATAGGCGACATAAATGTGACCTCATCCCTTATACCACTTGGTCATCGTCGTATTGTTGGAGCACTTACTCTATTTTATAGATATCTGCTTGGTGTTGGCACTTGTTCCGAGGAATTAAAATCACTTCTTCCTCCTCTTAAGCAATTCAATCGCACAACACGAGAGGCATCAAGTGCCCACCCTTTCACAGTGGAAATTCCGAGATGGTTTAAGTCCGGCTATGGAAATTCTTTTATAGTAAGAACATCCCGATTGTGGAACCGCGTCCCAATCGAAGCATTCCCAATGAGAGAAGGATTTTTTATTTATGACTTACAGAGGTTTAAGACGAATATTAACAACATTGTTCGCTCTTTCCCACAAAACTTTTCTTCTTCCTTTTTCTTTCCTTTCCTCTAACTATCCTTTCCTTTTTCAAATAGTCAACGGTACGCAAGTACTTAAAGGTTCAAAACCTAAGTTTTGGCTATAATATAAAAAAAAAAAAAATAAAAAAAAAAAAAATCCATATGCAAATTTTCTAAAAATTGTAAGAAATAGACGATAATAAGAATTTAACGTGCAAGAGAAAGAAAAAATATAGTAAACAAAAGAGAGTAACAAAAAAAGTTTGCTGAAATTAAATAAAAAAATTTATAATTTAAAAAAAAAAATTGTTGATTAATATATATATTGGTTTAGAAAAAAAATTTTCGATAAAAATTTCGTTGAAATATTTAACCATATTATTTTCTAAATTATATCAACTATGATTAAGATTTATAGGAGACCTAACTAAAAAAGCGTTAATATATTCTTTAAATTCTGTGATTTGTAAATAGATATTGTCCTCAGTATTATTTTATAATCGTATACCAATATAATAAATATTTAGGTTTACTATAATTTAATATAATTAATAAAAAATAATAATGTTTGTAACTCCAAATTATTGCTGACAAAAATGTTAAAAATATTTTATATTATTGTAATGTAAAATAATTTAATATTTTTAATAAGTATATTTATGTAGGAAAATAATAATGTTTAAAACGAAAATATTAAAATAATAAAATAATAATGTAAAATAAAAATTTATATAAAAATAATAATAAATAATGAAATAATAAAATAATAATGTAAAATAAATAAAATATACTATTATCGAGACCAAACGAGCCCCCTAAAAAGTAGGAAATAAAAATAATGGTGGATGTTGAGCATCTAGAACTGCTATAAGATAAAACACAAAAGTATATAATGAATCTTGCTAGAATATTGTTAATATCTTGCTAGAATATTGATAAAAAATTCCAACCTACCACGAAAATATATAAACATATATATTATATACATATACAGGGTGGTCCGGTTTAGAACAAAAAGTTTTCAAGGGGTGATTCCTTGGAGTATTTTAGGAAAAAAATTGTTCAAGAAAGTGGTCTATCTTTAAATTTACCTGGGCTACAGAGGGTTAAAGAAAATCGGATTAGAAAAATTATGTCTAAAGAATATCAACTACAGCTCAGAAGAAATTGAAACTAGAGCAACATCTTTTTCATAGCTTTGTTTTAGAATTAATACACCTAATTAACGGTATATGTTGAAAGAGTATCAAACTTACCGCTTTTGAATAATAACTGCATAAACTTAAAACTTTGATTTTAAAAACTGAAAATTTTGTAAAAAATGTTGCCCAGGTAAATTTAAAGATAGACGCCTCTTCAAGAACAATTTTTTTCCTAAAATACTCCAAGGAATCACCCCTTAAAAACTTTTTGCTCTAAACCGGACCATTCTGTAGGCACTGGCAAGTTAATATAAAAGTATATAACAAAAGATCAGAATTCATCATCGTATGAGGGAACAAACTAAATTTGAACAAAGATTTTTTGCCACCTTGCCTTATATAAATAATGGGAACGCAAACAATTACAAAGAATAATGGGAACGCAAAATTTTTTTACAGTATAAAGCAAAAGGCAGACCTTTGTTTTGTACCTTTTCTCTCTCATAATAAATTTTGTATGCGATATGTTTGTATACCTCTTTTAACTAATGATATTTTGCTTGTTTTGATTATTGAGCTAAGTTATTTAAAAATTATTGTTTTAGTTTAAATTTGTGTATGGTGTGTTCAATGCCTCTAAATCTTCTAGCCCGGCCTCTGAGAGAGCAAATTCAAAAATGGGATTTTATTTTCATATAAATTTTGTCTTTTGTATAGGGATCTTATTTTACTATATGAATAACCTGTAATTATGATATAGAGTTATTTTTGAAAAAATATTCAATAGTTTTATCTAAAGTGGTAAAATTTACAAAAAATACAAAAACAATTTCATTCATATTTTTCAATTTAAAAAAAAAAAATTTATTATCCGACATGAAACCTACTGACTTCTATCAAGTTCTAATGAACACTGAAAATAAAACTGGTGGATGGTGTGGATTGGATACAGTCTAATGGTGGATCTCCTCTTCATGGACGAACGTCCGGACAATTTTATTTTACACTATAAATGAAACACAAATACCATTAAAGAAAATTTTATGATTTCCTCTCAATGCGCGAAAGACTGACATTTGTTATGTAGTCAAAAAAGGTTGACGTTTGAAAATATGTTTACATGCGTTGATATTACTTTTATTAAAAAAATTTAAAATTTTGTTAAGAGTAATAATGGATAATAACATTGTAATATTTGAAAAAAATAAAATATAGCGCTTTGCTTTTATCTTAAAATATAAATAATTTGTTAGAAACAAAATAATCTTATACTAAAAAACAAAAAAAATTACATTTCATATCTTTTTCTTAAAAAACATTTGAAATCTATATGTGAATGCGTTCATTCATAAATCGAGATAGCAATAAATATTTATCAAATAAATATATATCTATCCTTTTCTTTTACTTCGTCCTTCAGCCAAAAGTTAAAAATATTTTAACTATGAAATTGGATGAAGAAAATGCCCGGAGAGGATTTTTTGTGTATGTGTTGGTTAATTAATAAATTAGAAAATAGCCTGATTACGGATGATTCAGGCTGTGAATGAAGGTGACTTGGACCAGCCTCTATTGAGACTGGTCCAAGTCACCTTCATTCACAGCCTGAATCATCCGTAATTGAAAAACTTATTTCTACCAAATTAAATTCTGCTATTGCTAAACTTGAATCGTTACATCACTCTTCGAACTCTCTTCTACTGGATATACTTGATCAGTTTAAAAAATCCGATGAAACAAGTCTGTCCTCAAATCAAAAAAGTATAAACGTTATAAGTACTCAAACTGATTCTGAAACTGTAAATACAGATCTTGATATTGTGCATGCTGATCCTGTTATATATAAACTTGGTGCTCAATGGACTGTTAATGAATGGAATAAAAGGATCAATAAACTTAAAGGCCGTAACTGTTCTTCAACCGAAAAGGATGTTTCATTTATCTTTGTTAAAGGAGTTCCTTGTTCATTTAATAATAAAAAAATGTGCAAATTTATTAAAGAACAGTTCAACATTGATTCTGCAACTTGCTTGAATATAACACCTAAGAGGATTAAAAGAAATAAAAGTAAATATCTGTGCTCTATTATTTCTGGGTCAATACAAAATATGAAAATACTGCAGCAGACGAGGAACATCGGGATTTGGAGTAATATTGGAGCAGTTATAGAGATATATAAGCCTCAGGTTAAAGATATAACTAAGGATAATCTAAATGTAGGTTTACATGACACAATTATAGATTATACTAATAGTAATACTAAACCAAGTATTAAACCATCTTCTAACAATAAATCTTTCACTAACACCAATTCTACTAACGTTCCTAATTTGCTATTACCAAGCATACTGATACTAATAAGACTAGTTCTAATAATTATAGCCACACTAAACCCAAAACTTCCAATAATAACAATTGTATTAATTCTAACAATAAAACTCATACTCGTACTTCTTATAATCCTAGCTCTGCTAAAGTTCCTCATTTAAACATTAATTCATTTTTATCTTATAATTCTAAAAATTCTTATAAATTTTCCAGTAATAAATTAATTAGTGATTCTTATTTGAAGGAAAAACAGTCTAAATTCAATAAGTCGTATAATAAGACTTTATATCCTAATAGATTTATCCATCCTTAAAGTGTGAGACGCAACCATGATCAGTTTTTTCGTTCCTTCCCTAACGAAAAATAATCTAATCAATATTAGTCATTCACCACTTTCTATTGACATTCCGCATATACAACCTTTGAAACTAACTATTTATTATCAAAACGTTAGAGGCTTACGCACTAAAACAAAAACAGTTTTCTCAAATTCTGCACTTTTAGATTTTGATGTCTTTGTTTTGACTGAAACTTGGCTTACAGCCTCAATAAATAGTTAAGAGATCTTTCCTTCTTCTTTCACGCTTTACAGGAATGATAGATATGATTCTCTTTACTCTGGTAATGCTCCTAGAGGTGGAGGTGTATTAATTGCAGTTAATAACTCCTTATGCTCTTCTGAATTATCTATTTCTCAGTGCAAGTTATCTGATAATTTAGAAATTATAGCTGTTCAAATTGAATTTAAATCAGTTAATTTAATCCTAATCAATTGTTATATCACCCTGATTCCAGCATCGAGCTATATACTAAATATACATTAACAATTGACACAATAATCAATACACTCAATAATAAAGATGAAATTATCCTTTGTGGTGATTTTAACCTGCCTAATATTAAATGTGTTCCACATGATGAAGAAACATACTTGGTTCCAGATGAATTTGGTAGTAATATTGAATGTCTTGTAATTGATTCATTTAACTTTTTTACTTTTCAACAAGTTTCATCAATTTGTAATTATCGAGGAAGGCAGTTGGATCTTGTATTTACTACCAATTGGATAAATTTAGTAACATTTGACTGTCCACTGGAACCCGCACAAATTGATGAACATCATCCTCCTATCTGATTTTCCTTCTGTTTACCTTTAGCCCCTAAAGTCGATTCTGATTCTGATTCTATAAACAATTATTTATGTTGCACTGATTTTTCATTTTAACTTCTGATAATCCCGAAACCTCAGTAAATTTTTTCTATGAAATTCTTTCTTCTATTACTTCTCAATTCGTTCCTTTAGTTATTGATGGTAGTAATGAATCTTGTCCACCGTGGTTCACTAAAACACTTAAAAAATAAAAAAATAAAAAAAACAAATCCTGGCGTAAATTTATTAAAACTAATAATAAACAGTCGTAATTATAACATATTTTTAATTTTATTTAACGAATTCAAACTATTATCGGATAATCTCTACTCTAAGTATATTCAAAGCATGTCCCTAGATATTAAAACTAACCCTAAACTCTTCTGAAAATTTGTAAATTCAAAAAGAAAAAGCGATCAATATCCTACCTCTTTAAATTTTAAAACACCAGCAGTAACGATCCTAAAATTATATGTGAGTTTTTTCGTGATTTGTTTTCTGATAGTTACTCTCTACCATCTTTCTCTTTAGACGAATCCTATTTTAGTCATTTAAACAACGTACCAATAACAACACTAGGTAATACTCATATAGATTCCACTGTCGTCTTTAAATACCTAAGTAAACTTGGTGATAATTCCTGTCCTGGAATTGATGTTATTCCAAAATTATTTCTAAAAAAATGTGCGGCTCCTTTATCGGGCCCTCTCTCAACGCTATTTAATTCTTCGTTAACTTTAGGTATCTTTCCTTCAATTTGGAAAACTGCCCTTATTAAACCAGTTCATAAAAAAACCTTAAGAAATGATGTAACTAATTATCGACCAATTGTTAAATTATCATCTATTCCCAAACTTTTTGACTTGATTAGCTCGAAAATAAATAAATAAAAATAAAATTCAAAAAATTTTATTTTACCAACATATACACAAAAAATCCGCTCCAGCCATTTTCTTCATCCAATTTCTTACTTAAGATATTTTTAACTTTTGGCTGAAGGACGAAGTAAAAGAAAAGGATAGATATATAATTATTTGATAAATATTTATTGCTATCTCGATTTATGTATGAACGCATTCACATATAGAATTTCAAATGTTTTTTAAGAAAAAGATATGAAGTGTAATTTTTTTTGTTTTTTAGTATAAGATTATTTTGTTTCTAACAAATTATTTATATTTTAAGATAAAAGCAAAGCGCTATATTTTATTTTTTTTCAAATATTACAATGTTATTATCCATTATTACTCTTACCAAAATTTTAAATTTAATAAAAGCATAAAGGAAGTATAATATAGAGAAACTATGCGGAACAAAAAAAATTTTTTCAATATTTCTTAAATTTTACTTCACCGTAGAACCCCAGAGAAAAAATATATTTTATATGCCAAAATACCCCAGAGCGTAAATTATAATATCTCTTATAAATTATAATCTTTCTCTTGATTTTGTATATCGCATACGGATTCAATCATCTTGATAACAATATTGCAATTCCTTAATCCTTCATTATAATTTATATATGTGTGTCGTGTGATATGTGTGCAAAAAAAAGAAAATAAGGTAGTAAGGAAGAAGCCATAGAAAAAATGTAATATGTTTTGTTTATATTCACACATACAATGATTTAATTTTTATTTTTCTGCGTTTGGGCAAAACAAAAGAACACCTGCAACAATGCAGTGTAAATTGTTTTTGTAATTTGTAATTTTTTGATTTTGTTTTTGGACTGAATTTGTATTCTTTATTAATTTCAATTTTAAAATAAATTGAAAAATTATTTTTGTACTATTGCGTTGAAGGGCCATTTCATAGGTATCATAGGTAACTTAGATATGTCTTGAAAAATAAAAAAAAAAATATATATAGGTATGAATTGAATTTGTGGCTGTAAAATTAAAATTCTTAAAACAAAAATTTCACAAATGTGTATGTACATATATATTTTGCAATAGGTAGATATATGAATATTCTAAATAAAAGCGGAATTGAAGTTTAATAAAAAACTAATAAATAATTAATTAATGTACATGTAATCCTCCTCCATCACGTCCATAAATTTGTGAATTACCCTCTTATAACATGCTACGTACCTCTAGCAGCACGGTTACATATTTTTATTTATGTACATGCAACAAGGTGAAGGTTTTGAGGATGTGGCTATCCAGGATCTTCAATATTTATTAGTGACGAAAACGATCTGGTAGAATTGGTATTAGAAACTGTAAATGAAGTTCTTTATGCGAACAGTAAAACTGATTGTTTATAAATAAAAATAATCATAACTAAACAAATACAAAAGAAAAGGATTCGCCTAAGCATAATATAATAACAAATATTTTATTTCCTTTGTACCTCGTACAGTATCGTACAATACATGTTGAACATTTCAAAAAATGAAAATGTATAAAATATTTAACTTTGTTTTGTTGTTTTTTCTTTTGTTCATCAAAATGAAAAATAACACTAATGGAAGCGTCTAAACTGTTTTTGTAATTTTTAATTTTTTGATTTTGTTTTTGGACTGAATTTGTATTTTTTATTAATTTCAAATAAATTTAAAAAATATTTTTTTATTATTATTTGATGCGTTAAAGGATACGGAAGACATTTCATAGGTACGATAGGTAACTTGATAGATTTTGAAGAAAACTATGTATTTTTTGGAATTTGGCTGTAAAATTAAAATTCTTTAAATAAAAATTTCACAAATGTATATGTATGTTGTAATATATATTTTAAACGAAGGGAAAAAGCCGAATTAAAGTGTAATAAAAAACTAACAAACATTTTAAATGTAATAAAAACAAATAACTTCAATTCGGCATAAAAAAACCTTTTAAACAAAATTTAATTCAGATACATTAACTTTTTAAATTTTTATAATATATGTACCTAGGTAATAGGTAAGTAAAGTATGTATGTATATTATAATATAAAAATGAAAAATTAAATAAAACAAAATTAAATTTTTAAATTTATTATAATATTACTAGTTTTAACAATATTATAGGTAATATTAGAAAAAAATAAATTATTTATAAATTTATGTTTTTAATTACTTCAATGTTGTTATTGTTTTTGTGCCATACTGTAGTAAGTAAGTACATAATTTTGCACACTATCGTAATTCGTGAGCAAAGAATATCTATTAATTTAGATATAATAATGTATTCTTTGATTTCATAGTGCAGAGTATGTAGAGGTAGAGTGTAGATTATTATCATTATCATTGAAATCCAAAATTTGTTATCCACACATACCCAAAGGAGTTTTTTTTTCTTTTGATTTTACGTTTTTGTTTTTACTTAAGTCAATACAAAATTTTAATTTTGTTTCTTCTGCTTGCACGTTCTTATTATTATAAGGATTTATTGCTTATACAATATACATACATTATTTTTGGTTATTCTATCAAAGAATATCCATAATAAGAAGGTTCACTGGAATAAAATTTTATAATTTGTCAATGTGTTGATCACCATTTTTCCAGTCGATTTCCAATATTGTAAGAAATAGGTAGTCATAAGAATTTAATTTGTGAGAGAGAGATAAAAATTCAAAATACAAAGTGGAAAAAAAATGAACGAACAATTTTTTTGTATGAAAAAAATATTGTCTTTATTTTTGTTAGTTAGTTTAATTCCAAATTAAAATTTGTTTCAGCACCGCACACGAAACACTTAACAAGATGATGTTTTCTCAATTTCGAAACATTTTTAAAAAATTGTGTATAGAATAGTTTTTATAAAAATTTTTTTTAAGCGTTAGAGTTGATTTATAACATACACTGCTTAATTTTCATATTTAATCTGAATTTTTTTATATACTAATTTTTTTTTTAAAATGCATATCAATAAAAAATATTATTTATTCGAATTTGAAATGTTCATATTATTAATATTCAACTTTGTTACCTATTTATAAAATTAACAGGTACCTAAATGCATTATATTATTTATAATATAATATGTATTATTAGTTCATTGATGATTAAAATGCACAATTTAATTTTTCAGAAACTAAAAAGGCATCGGATTATTCATAAAAAAACAAACCGCTTGATATTCTTTTTAACTACCTATTTCAATACCTGAAGAACTGTGTATATTGAAAATACATGAATGATTAAAAATGTACTTCCCTTATAAGCCAATAAAATAAAATAATATGATATTTAAGAAATAACATATGTTTTTGAAACGAATATTATTTTATATAGGGATCTGTAAAAAATCAATCATTCAAAATTTATTTATTCTCATACCCTTATAAATTTAATACGTTTATTTAAAAAAAAAACTCGTACACAAAATTTCAGACGACTGTACACATGAAAAATTTCTAGTGGGCTAAATAAATAAACAAAAATCTCCCGTGGGCTATTTAAAATTACATTGCAAAAATGAAGTGGTTTTTTAAATGGTTTATATCGCACTCTTTCTTTCTCACAACTTCTTACATAAGAAAATATTTACAATAGTTCTTTGCTTCTTTAACTAATGGTTTTTTTTTTGTAAATGTGTTTCTAAAAATATCTTGACTTCCAGTGAACCTTCTTATTATGGATATTCTTTGATTCTATTTCTATATTAAAATTTTTTAATTCTCTTTTTCTTTATGAATTTCCAATTTAAAGTAAGTTGTTTTTTGTTTGTATTAAAAATAATAAAAATGTATGCATTTTGGTTATATGACAAAGTTATATAAACAAAATTTCATAAGTACAAAATTTCATAGGACAAAATTTCATATTTAAAAAAATTAAATGTTTAAGTTTTTATCAACTAATATAAAATGTGGAAGAATTGTCAAAATCTTTAGTTGATTAGTAGTTTCTTTCAAAATATGATTTTGTTTTGTATTTTTAAGAAATAAAAAAATTAGGTGGTTATGCTAAAGTAAGTCGGGATGTCAATTTAAAAAAACGCTTCAAACAATATACTTTATATATTGTTAGAATAATATATTTTATCGTTTTTAATGTAACAAAATGTAATATGTAACAAAAAATTACTATTAAATTTTAATTTGTATATACATATGTAATTAAAAGTTTATAACTTTTACTTTTAATTTATGTATATACATTATGTAATTATTAAAAAATTAATAACTTTTTACAAAATAAATAAAAGCAAACTCAAACTGTCAACCCCGCTTTTTTATTTGAAATAAAAAAAAAATTCCGAAACATTTGATTTTGATTTGTGCACTGGCAGTCGAATGGATTTCAGAATACCGATTTCTTCGTATTCGGATCGGAAATTTTTTCGGGGATATTCCGCTTCGGACTTCAGCATAACCACTTAGTATTCTTACATTTTTTTAAGAAAAAAAAGTATCTTCATTACAAAACCAAATAATTTCAAATTTTTTATAAAAACTTAAATTGGGATTTAATTTTTTTAAATATGTGATTGTGTCTTTGAAATTTTGTCCCGACACCATGCATTTCATATTATTGGTATACTCTACATCTACCCAACAAGTGTGTATTTGATACGACATTCACAACCTTACCTCATTGCCGCTACTACACTATATGAATAGCAAAAACAAAAAAAAAAACAAGAATTAAAATCATTTTAAAGATTCTCTCTACAGTTGAACCTGCATAAAAGAAAAAATTTTAGTTCAGTATTTTGTATGAGTTTCTGTTAACGAAGACATTAAAATGACGTATTACAAAATTTTAAAGTGAGTATATCTAGGTCCTACTGTGTATGGGGTATTTTCAAAATTTTTTTAAGAAAAAAAAAATCGTCACAAAATTTGTTCCGAATTGTTTCTCTATATTATACTTCCTTTATGATAAAAGTAATATCAACGCATGTAAACATATTTTCAAACGTCAACCATTTTTGACTACATAACAAATGTCAGTCCTTCGCGCATTGAAAGGAAATCATAAAATTTCCTTTAATGGTATTTGTGTTTCATTTATAGTGTAAAAAAAAAATTGTCCGGACGTTCGTCCATGAAGAGGGAATTCACCATTAGTCTACATTTATTCAAAGTCATGACATTTGCTTACAGAGACTGTATGCGTGAAAAAAGAGACAAAAATAAGATAATATTCTTTAGTACATAACAATACTTATAAATAAATGAGAATGAAAAATGACATTATTGCCTATGGATTTGCCTAAGATATTAGATTTTGTTCTTTTTTTTTTGTGTTTCTTTTACCAATTTGAGCGCACTGTGAAGTAATTTTAGAAATTTGGCAGATATTTTTATGTATAAACAAAGTTTTAGAGCATTAAATATAAATAAAAAAATATAAATTTAATATCAAAATAAAGTTTAGAATTTATACTTTAATTATATAAAAAAATATTACACAAAATATATTTTAAAATTTAAAAAATTGTTGGTTAAAGAAAAATGGTGAAAAGAAAATGTGATGATTAAAAATAATTTGTTATGTGTTTTACTCTCTTTTGAAAGGTTTTACTTTTTTTTACTATTCGATCTAAAAAATACAAAATTTTAAATTTCTTTTTAAAACAAAACTCGAAAAAAACTGTATTTTTTCAGTTATTAGACTTAAAAAATCTGGTCCTTACTTTTCCTATGCTGGCCTGTATAAATAGGGGTCAAAAAGAGAGTCCTCTCTGCAGTGTCATGACTTGGAATATATGTAGACTTAGTACAGTAAATTAAAATATCATGTAAATTGTTGTTGTTTATTTTTTTTTATCTGAGCAAAACCTTTGATGGGGTTTGTATATAATTTTTGGTATTAAATTTTTCAGAATATTCTTGTTTGTGTTAGCTTTATTTTTCTCAAATTTTATTTTTATTTAAAAAAATTGATACACAAAACAAAAAAATTATTCTTTTTATTATCTTTATATTTTTTAAATTTTTTGTTTTATAAATTCTTTATTTTATAAATTTTTTACTTTACGAATTAATTTTGTTTATATTCCCCTTGTTTGAAAGTAAATTTGCAGATTTAAATATTCAAGAAATTTTAATTGTTGGTTACTTAAATTAAATCTTTGTTTAATTTGATTAAAAAGCTCTACAATACTAATTACACATCTGTCTTTTCAGTGTTATTATATCGGAATCATTTCATTTTCTTTAATCAAATATTGCTCAAAATAAAAGCCAAAATACATTGAATTATAATCTAAATAATATTCTTCATTTGATATATCTGTTTTTACTTTAATAAATTCTTCATTAGCTTAAAAGAAGATTTTTCATAGTTTCGATTAAGGTAAGAATTCTCGTTTCCTCCGATTGAAAAGTTAAATTAATATGATTAATTAGTTTTAAATTATCTAACAAAAAAGGAAAAATAATATCCAATTTTTCATCAGTCAAAAGCTTAAGAATTTCAACAATACTATCGTCTGCGGGAATTTCAAAATTATATAAATTAAAATAATTTATAAGAGCTTGTTTTTGTTCTAGAACCCTATTTAAGGCTTGTTCTAGTGATAACCATCTTTGAAGAACGTATCTTAAAATTTCATGTGTTGGTGTATCAAAAGCATTTTGAAAACCTTGGAATTCTACCTGCCTTAGTACTGTGCGCAAAATGCGAATAAATGTTTTTGATTAATTTTTCGATTTCTTTGGGCAGTTTTTTACCTGTTTTCAAAACACATAAATTTAAAGAGTGACATACACAACCTATTGAAAACTAGTTTGGATTTATTTCAGTTAGTTTTGCTTTAACACCGTTTATATCGCCAACCATTACAGCTGCGTTATCTGAAGAAAATCCTATAATGTTATGTATAGGTATTCCAAAATCATCAAATTCTTGTATTAAATTTTTGAATATTTCATTTGCAGATGAGTCTGAAAGTTCTATCAATGTCAAAAATTTATCATTTATTTTATTTATTTTAGCATTGAAAAATCGAACAACCACTACAAGTTGTTTTTTTGTAGAAACATCGGTAGTTTCGGCTATAATTATATAGATATAAATTTTATATCTTTTAAATTTGAAATAAAACTTTCCGAAGCAAATGGTCCTAAAATGGTGTTAATTAGACTGAATATTTTTTTTGTTCCACAAGAAACATTTTGCATTATATTTCGATCTTTTAAGATTGAATTAATAGTATTTCCTATTGGTTCAGTTTGTAAAAATAATAAATTATGTTGTATAGAATACAAGGCTATTATGACTTCAGTTTTAATTTTATTTTGTTGAAAATCGCGATCTTTTTTTAAAAGCATTCTTCAATTTGTTGTGTTTTAATTTTTTCTTAAAATTTTTTTTTATGATAATCACTAACCTGGTGGCGTTTTAAAACATATACATTATTTTGCAGAGCTTTATGGCAAACTTTACAATAACAGTTATTTTGTTTTTTTTCCAATCATAAATATTCCTTGTCCCAAGCAATTCTGTATTTTGTTGATATTTTTTTGCAATACTAAAATATAAAATATTATTTCATGGCAGTTGCTTTGAGGCTCTATGAAAATTAAACTAGAACAAACTTTTCTGTAACAACGACTTCATCAGAAATTTCTTCAACAAGTTCAACAAATTGTTGCTGCTGATTTCCTTCTTCCTTATTTTCAGTTGACCGTTCATTTTTATTTCCGCTAAAATTTTGTATTTAAAATAGATATAAGGTATGTACCCAGTCATCACACTTACTATTTAGGTGGTTATGCTGAAGTCCGAAGCGGAATATCTCCGAAAAAAAGGTTCCAATCCGAATACGAAAAAATCGGTATGCTGAAATCCATTCGACTGCAAACTGTACAGAAATTAAAATCAGATGTTCCGGAAGATTTTTTTTTTCATATACATTTCAAACATTTTTATTTGAAATAAAAAAGGCGACGTTCACAATTTGAGTTTTTTTTATTTATTTTGTAAAAAGTGATAATTTTTTTTAATAGACAATGTATATGACATCATGTATATATACAATGTGCATACATAAATTAAAAGTAAAAGTTATAACTTTCTTAATTACATATGTAGTATGTATATTGTATATATATACAAATTAAAATTTAATAGTAATTTTTTGTTACATTAGAAAAAATTTAAAATTATGTAAAGAAAGTAAAATATATACATATGTATCGTTTTTAATATACATACTTATACTTATATTACATTTTCTATTTCTCCTAATATTCTAAATACAAAAATTGTATGCTTTATAATTCACTTCCGAACCATTCTAATACTGCCGAATGACAAATTCTGTCGTACAATTTTCAAATTATTTGCCGTTCCGACGAAGTACAGCATACATAAATTTAAAAATTTCAGATAAATAATGAAATTTGCAAACCGCGGAATACAATACGGACTTCAGCATACGAAATGCGGAATGTAAACGGAAATTGACATTCCGACGGACTTCAGCATAACCACCTTTATTATTTACTCTTTAATATTTTTAAGATTCACTTACCTTATTTTTAAATATTTATCCATATATTTTCAAATTCCAATCCAATCCAATTGGATTGGAATTTGAAAATAAAAATTAACATTGATATTGAATAGGTATTGACATTAATATTATTCTCAAATAATTTAAATCTAAAATTCACAACTGAACTAAATTTATAACAGTAAAATTCAAATTTATTTGACTTTTGAATTTGAGAAACATGAGTGGATGTTGAAATAAAAAGTGAGATAATAGTACTAAAAAAGTAACAAAAATTTTATAATTCCTAAAAAGTAACAAAGAGGTATAACAGTGAAAATAGTCGAATATTTTTTCTTCGAAGTTTGAAAGTAGTAGACGAAATACGAGTATCTGTATGTTAACATAAAGGAAGTATAATATAGAGAAACTATGCGGAACAAATTTTGTGACGATTTTTTTTCGCTTAAAAAAATTTTGAAAATACCCCATACACAGTAGGACCTAGATAAACTCACTTTAAAATTTTGTAATACGTCATTTTAATGTCTTCGTTAACAGAAACTCATACAAAATATTGAACTAAAATTTTTGCTTTTATGCAGGTTCAACTGTATAGATTCTAGCTTTGAGAGAGAGAATCTTTAAAATGATTTTAAATTTTTTTTTTTTTTTTTGTTTTTGCTTTTATATAACATACATATAGTGTAGTAGCGGCAATGAGGTAAGGTTGTGTATGTCGTATCAAATACACACTTGTTGGGTAGATGTAGAGTATACCGTAATATGAAATGCATGGTGTCGGGACAAAATTTCAAAGACACAATTACATATTTAAAAAAATAAATCCCAATTTAACTTTTTATAAAAAATTTGAAATTATTTGGTTTTGTAATGAAGGTACTTTTTTTTTCTTAAAAAAAAGTAAGAATGCTAAGTGGTTATGCTGAAGTCCGAAGCGGAATATCCCCGAAAAAAATTTCCGACCGGAATACGAAAAATATCAGTATTCTGAAATTCGACTCCAAAGTCTGTGCAGAAACCAATATTAAATGTTTTGGAAGATTTTTTTTTATTTCAAATAAAAAAGGCGTTGACAGTTTAAGTTTTTTTTTATTTATTTTGTAAAAAGTTATAAATTTTTTAATAATTACATAACGTAATATGTACATAAATTAAAAGTAAAACTTATACATTTTTAATTACATATGTAGGTATATTCAAATTAAAATTTAATAGTAATTTTTTGTTACACATTACATTTTGTTGAAAACGATAAAAGATATTATTCGTTTGAAGCGCTTTTTTAATTTGTAATTTCGACGGACTTCAGCATAACCACCTTATTCTTATATAAAACAATTCTTATAAAAATATAAAACAAAATCATATTTTGAAAGGAATTATTAATCAACTACAGATTTTGACAATTTCTTCCACATTTTATAATGATTAATAAAAATTTAAACATTTAATTGTTTTAAATATGAAATTTTGTCTTTATGAAATTTTGTCCACATGTAATTTTGTCATGGAACCAAAATGTTACATTTTTAATGCAAACACACAACTTACTTTAAATTGGAAATTCATAAAGAAAGGAGAATTAAAAAATTTTAAATATAGAAATAGAATATTCAAAAATAATGTTCACGTTCATTGTTAATATATTATGATAAGATAATCTTAATAACCTACACTCTACCTCTACTATGCACTATACACTAAGAAATCAAGGAATACATGCATATATATGAATTACGATAGTGTGCAAAATCCTTACTTACTGCAGTGTGGCACAAAAAGATAAGCACATTGAAGTAATTGAAAACATAAATTAATAAATTATTTATTTTTTCTAATATTATAATATTGTTAATACTAGTAATATTATAATAAATTTAAGAAATTATTTTTGTTTATTTAATTTTTCATTTTCATTTTTATATTCAAGTTATTTATTTTTATTACATTCAAAGTGTTTATTATTTTATTACACTTCAGTTCTGCCTTTTCTCTTTGTTTAAAATATATTTTACAACATAGGTAGGTACATATTACTTGTACATTTGTAAAATTTTATTTAAAGAATTTTAATTTTAGAGCCACAAATTCTAAAACATAGGTACATTTTTTTTTTCAAAACCTATCTAAGTGGTGCCTATGAAATGTTATTTTTCAACGCATAAAAAAGTAATTTAAATAGAATTTTACATTTTATTTGAAATTGAAACAAAACTCCAATTCCATGCAAAGAACAAAATCAAAGAATTAGAAATTATAAAAACAGTGTAGACGCTTCCATTAGTTTTATTTTTTTTTTGATGAACAAAAGAAAAAACAACAAAACAAAGTTAAATATTTTATAAATTTTCATCTTTTGAAATGTTCAACATTATTGTACGATACTGTACGAGGTACAAAGGAAATAAAATATTTGTTATTTATATTATGCTTAGGCGAATCCTTTTCTTTTGTATTTGTTTAGTTATGATTATTTTTATTTATAAACAATCAGTTTTGCTGTTCGGATAAAGAACTTCATTTACAGTTTCTAATGCTAATTCTACCAGATCGCTTTCGTCACTAATAAATATTGAAAATCCTGAATAGTCACATCCTTAAAACCTTCACCTAGTTTCATGTACATAAATAAAAATATGTAACCGTGTGGCTAGAGGTACGAAGCGTGTTATAAGAGGGTAATTCACAAATTTCTTGACGTGATGGAGGAGGATTACATGTGCATTTAAAATATTTATTAGTTTTTTATTAAACTTCAATCCCGCTTTTATTTAAAATATTCATATATCTACCTATTGCAAAATATATATGTACATACACATTTGTGAAATTTTTATTTTAAGAATTTTAATTTTACAGCCACAAATTCAATTCATACCCATATATTTTTTTTTTATTTTTCAAGCCATATCTAAGTTACCTATGATACCTATGAAATGACCCTTCAACGAAGTAGTACAAAAATAATTTTTCAATTTATTTTAAAATTTAAATTAATAAAGAATACAAATTCAGTCCAAAAACAAAATCAAAAAATTTCAAATTACAAAAACAATTTAAACTGCATTGTTGCAGGTGTTCTTTTGTTTTGCCCAAACACAGAAAAATAAAAATTAAATCATTGTATGTGTGAATATAAACAAAACATATTACATTTTTTCTATGGCTTCTTCCTTACTACTTTTTTTCTTTTTTTTGCACACATATCACACGACACACATATATAAATTATAATGAAGGATTAAGGAATTACAATATTGTTATAAAGATCATTGAATCATTGAATCCGTATGCGATATACAAAATCAAGAGAAAGATTATAATTTATAAGAGATATTATAATTTACGCTCTGTGGTATTTTGGCATATAAAATATATTTTTTCTCTGGGGTTCTACGGTGAAGTAAAATTTAAGAAATATTGAAAAAATTTTTTTTGTTCCGCATAGTTTCTCTATATTATACTTCCTTTATGATGTTAAGCATATCAGTAAAATTAAAAGGAAAATATTCGACTATTTTCACTCTTATACCAAAATTTTACTCTAACGAAGGAAAACAAGTTTTTATAAAAACCAACAAAAAGGTGTTAATAAGTAACAAAAATTTAAAATTTCTAAAAAGTAATGAATTATATTTCTATAGTGCTGCTGAGATAAAAATAGTAATAAAATTTTGGCACGAAGTAATAAAAATTTTAAAGATCTAAATAGTAATAGATTTATTACTATAGTAATAAAGGTTCCATTACTGTTTGGTACCTATCTAAGTCTAAATATATAAAAAAAAAATTATTGTTACCTATAATATCAAAATATGTATGCATACCTATTTAGTAAAAGTTATAGTTTTTGGAAATAAAAAAGTGATTGATTATTAAAATTTTATATTTAAAATTTTCTTTTTAGTTAATAATTAAAGCTTTAACTAAAAAGTTGAATTAAAAATTACTTATTTTAAATTTATATATTGTATTGTTATATTATATATTTTAAATTTTTATTTTTTTTATTTATTCTTTATTGTATAAGTTGAAAAATTTTAAAATTAAAAATTACACACATATCTTAAATTTTTAAAAATAATACATAAAAATGTGATTGATAAATAAAAATAATACATAAAAAATACTTTTAATTTTGTTTTTAGTCTTTTAATATATAAAGCTTTTACAGTTTTTTTTTTAATTTTTCAAGAGCTAACTACATATATTTAAAAAATTCAATTAAAAATTACATATTTTAAATTTTTATATTGCATTGTTATATTACACACATATTATATATTATATTTAAATATTTTTTATATTGTTTATAAAACAACGATCGATGCGGTTTTTACACGATATTTACATAATTTCTAATCAAAAATTTTTGTTTCCTACTTGAGTTACCACAAGCCTATTGTATCTTTTGTAGAATATAATGAAAATTGTCTAATTTAATCGACACTCAGACCTCAATCTCAATATCAATCATCTGCATTTAAATGTTGTTTCACTTACTACTGCCAGTCCCATGACTGTACTTTCTTTTTTCTTTTGTTATAATTCAATTTTATTTACAGCTACTTATACCTATTCATTATCGTTACCATTATATCGAATTGGAAAAGAAATGATTAAGTTCAATGAAAGCCTTTTGGATATAACAACTTCAAACTATAATAAATTAAATAAAATTACCCATGAAGCATTAGATCGTATGGTAATGCAATCAGATTTTCGTGATGTCTATCATGCCATTAGTGTTACATCTTTCCAATTACCAAATAATAAAGATGGTGTTATTAGTCATTTCAATTTACAGGTAATTTTAAAAAAAATGATAAATTATTATTTTTTAATTGTTTTTATATTTTCTTTGTATTTATCTAAACACAGTTAACTGATAATAGTGATGATAGCAGATTAGTGGATGTTTTTAAAAAATATTTACGTGGTAATAACTTTAGTATTGGTGGTACTGAATTATATTCAACAAGATCTGGTGTTGAAGAATTAAAAGTTTCTGGTAAGTTCATATATATTTTTGTTTTGTTTTAATTTTAACCCTTTAATGCTTATATTATCTTATGAAGGAGGATGCTTACTCCTATCAAACTTATAATCTATTAATTTATTTATTTTATTTATTTATTTTATTAATCAGTGTATATACATAAGACGATAAGTTTCTACAATTGTATACAAAGTATTTGAATAGAATAGTTACTAACACTTAAATATAAAAGAAAAAAGAAAAAGAAAGAAAAGATTCAATTAATTCTAGTTATAGAAAGTTATAAAGTTATATAATAAGAAAGCAAAAAAAAGAAAAACGTTAAATACAATATCAAATCATAAACAACATTTATTAATATTAAAAATTGAAGGGGTTAGACGAAGAACTTGTTAAGTGACATTTTTTAAATCTCGAGAAAAAATACAATTAATATCTTTTTTTTATATTATCCATTATTAAGTTTTGTATATCAGTATAAAATTAAAACTAGTTTTAAAACATTGGTGTGTGGCATCATTTTATTTTTATAAAAATTGGGTCCTTTTGAAACCTCACAATAAAACTACTTACTTATGCTGTAAAAAAGTAACAAGTTAACATGTTTTTTTTTAAATTTAAAACGGAGGTGGCCCTAATATGTCGGGACCGGCATGTAGGGTTTTAGCCCTTTATATCCTCCTCCACCCTTAACTTATTCGACCCTTTTGATAAAGGCCAATAGGTTTGTGGGTTCTATCCTGCAGAAATTTTCTGAGGTTATGTAGTGCGTTTCCAACAACCTGAGTCTTAGCCTTGAAAGAGCTAGGCACTCTCCTACAACATGTGTAGAGGTTTCTTGCTCTTCCAGACAGTGTCTGCAGTTTGGATCGTCACTTAGTGCTAGTCTACACATATGCTTATTGATGCGGTTATGATGAGTGAGTATGCCCACCAACTTTCTACAGTCTACTCTATTGAGAGTTAGCAGGAAGTTGGTTATTTTGGTGTTTGTTCTTGGTACATATATTTTGGAGACTCTGTGGCCTTCAATACGCTCCCAAAGAATGTTTGTTTCCCTCTTCAGGGTGTTTTCTATCGATAATTTGATATTACCAATAGACCTAACAACCGGGCCATAAATGTTTCCCGCCGATGATCTGGCTAGTTCATCAGCCTTCTCGTTTCCAGTCAAGCCACTATAACCCGGTTCCAGATCAGTTACCGTGTTTCGGAGCCCTATGAAGTTTAGGGCTTCCGAACATTCTCCCACCAATCTAGATTTGATGAAGCTACTTTCAAGAGCTTTTAAGGCAGCCTGAATGTCACTAAAGATTCTAATGACATTGTTAGATCATCTTTGCTTTTTTATTATATTCACTGCTGCGTTTATGGCAAAGACTTCAGCCTGGAAGACTGTGCAGTATTTGCCAAGAGGAAACTGGAGCTCAAGTTGTTCTTTTTCAAAGAACACTCCGGCTCCCGCGTCTAGAGCCGTAAGGGACTCGTCAGTGAAAATGTCCGAGGTGTTTGAAGACCTAGCTTGCTCTTCTGAACCGCGCCACGTCTCTCTTGTCGTGATTTCTACTTCGTATCTCTTCTTTAGGCATACGTATTTAGTGATGTCATCTGTTGGCATGAAGAACTCCTACATCCTCTACTAATCCCTAGAGTTTGCAACTTTCTTGCAACTTTGAGGGCCTGCATTCTTACATAAAGATGCAAAGGTGGAAGCCCAAGAAGTATTTGCATAGCCGCTGTAGGTGTGGTTCTAAAAGCACTTGTTGCACAGAGACACGCAAGTCTTTGTAACTCATCTAGTTTTTTTATGACATTTGCTGTGAATGTTCTCGGAACCCATGCAATGGACCCATAGCTAACAATAGGCCTGATGCACACTTTGTATAGTCTTAAGGCTATTTTTGGTGTTAGGCCCCAATTGTTGCCAAAGTCCCTTCTGCACTGCCAAAGGACTTTCACATCATTACCACATTTCATTTCGATATGTTTCGCCCACTATCATATGCTTCTTATCAAGTATGATCCCTAGATATACTTTAGTCTCGAAGGTCTAGGTTATTCCCTCCAATCGAGGGAAAGACATAGTTGTTCAGTCGCCTTTTTTTTGTAAAGGCAACTTAATGTGTCTTGCTAGGATTTATGGTTAACCCATTCGCCTGACACCATTCGGTGGTTAAGTTAAGGGCATTTTGCATTTGTGTGCATAGACGCCTCATATATCCTCCTCTTAGAAGCATACTAACATCATCGGCAAAGCCGTGTGTGTTGAATCCTTCCCCGTTCAGTGTACTTAGGAGTTCGTCTAACAACATGTTCCATAGTGAAAGCGATAGAACACCTCCTTGTGTACATCCTCTAACCGCCTTCACCTGAACTTTAGTAGTTTCATCTACCTGGATGAACAAATGACGTTGTTCCAACATCTTTTCTATCCATCTCAGTAGTGTGTTGTTTACTCCGTGCTTTCTTGCTCCATCTAGAAGAGCCTTAAAAGTTGCCTTATCAAAGGCCCCTTCAATGTCCAAGAATGCACCGAGTGTTATCTCTTTCTTCACGATAGCCTCATCTATATGCGAGACCACTTCTTGAAGAACTGGGTCAGTAGATTTACCTGCCTGATAGGCATGTTGTTCACGGTTCAGGGGTACCCTGATCAAACATACATCTCTAATATACCTTTACACCAGTTTCTCTAGGCATTTTAGCAAACACGAAGGGAGACTTATAGGTCTAAAGCTAGCAGGGATCCGCATAGTTTGTTTTCTCTGGTTTAGGGATGAAAGCGACCCTCACTGATCTCCATACTTTTGGAATATATCCAAAGGCTATGCAGGCCTTGAAGATTCTTGAGAACCATTTGCTTATGCTGTTCCTGCACTTTTGCCAGATCCCATCCGGCCCAGGAGCTTCATATGGTTCGAAAGAGTTGATAGCCCAGTCTAAGACATCAACCCATATCATCTTTCTTGCCATAAACCAATCCGAACGGTTTGGTATGGTGACTTCCTGTATAGTATCCTCTAGAGGCGAGTCTTCGAGTCTACTTCCCGGAAAGTGTGTTCGAAAGAGGACTCTATATGTTTCTTCTTTCGAAGCCGTGTAAAATCCTTCTGATGTTTGCAGATTGTGTAACTTTGCTACTGGATCCCTTTTCAGGGCCTTAAGCAAAGCCGCTCCATCTGCAATATCTTCGATTCCTTCACAGAACTTTTGAAAGGACTGTTTCTTTGATTTCCGAATCAGTCCTTTGTATTCTCTTCTAGATTCACTATAGGTTTTCCAATCATCTTCTTCATGAGTTTTAAAGGCTCTATTCAGAAGTTTTTTGGCCTTCCTTTTTAGCTTCTCCAGATCTTTGTTCCACCAAGCAGTTTTTGTTTCTTTCGGTTTTCTCGTGACCGGGAAAGAGGCCTCAAAAGCCTCCGTTAACAGATTTGTCAGTTTTTCAACCGATTGGTCTATTGCAGAGACCTTCGACTCTAGGAGCGCCTCGGCTCTGTTATTTAAATTGGTACTTCCCCAGTTCTCATGATGAGCATTTGCATCACAGCCAATTACCATGCCAAAGTTATTGTTTTCGGTATAGTTGACCACTTGCGCGAGCTCATTTGTTGGAGGAGGTTCTGTAGATTCGTAAGGGAGGTAGCAAGAAACTATAATAAGTTTTCGCACTTATTCTCGACTCTTGTATTTTATGGCAACCGCCGTCAGATCTCCTGATTGTAGTATTATTAAGAGCTGCACGTCAATGCTTGAATGCGCGACAATGCATTCCCGGACTTTTCCAAGATCCGCATTGTACAAAGTGTGCCAGCCTCCCAATGAAAGACCAGCTACTTTGTTTTTGATAATGTAAGGTTCTTGAATCAGAATTAATTTTGTTTGCAACTTCTTAGTTAGTGAGGCCATTAGATTGTATGACCCAATTATACTATTTTGTAAATTGATTGGCTTAACTACTAGACTGGCTATAGCTCGGGATATGAATTTATTATCTAGCCTAGTTTTCTCCTTTAGCCTTGATAAACTTTACATTTATCTGACCAAATTTGAAACTAAGTTTGGCATTTAGATCTTCTATAGCTTTAGCGCTATCGTGATCGATATAAACGTATAAAAGGGAACCTGCCACCAGTGTTAGTAGCCCCAGTTGCTCTTCTATACGACTGGATTTTCCACTTCATAGTATCCATACCATTTTGAATACTGAGCGTTTTCATTACGTCCGTCTCAGATTCGGTACGGCCCGGGATCCAGATTTTTGCTAACTTTTTCTTTGGAAGTTCGCTGGCCTTCATTGCTGAGAGCCTTGCTCCCTCCCACAGACTGCAGTTAGACGCCCCCGATTTCAACCAGTTTGATGAAGCCCTGAAGTTTGATGAAATATAGTTTTCCCGTCTTCAAAGAGACCCCTGCAAAGGTGGGAGATATCTGGGAGACTATTAAGTTAAATATATTATAACGTCGTAAATTTAAAATAAAATAACTTTATAGTGAAAAAGGTAAAAGTTATAATTTATCCGTCATTACGACTACAATACGACGTTTTGTTTTATCAGTTGTCACAAAGTTATTTTATATCTACTTCACAACTTTTTTTTACATTTTATAACTATAACGCAACTATTAAAACTTAAAAGTGTCCGAAATAACGTTATACCGGCGACTTGCTTATAGCGTCGTAATATATTATATTTTATAACTATTATCCGACTACTCCTAGAAATTAGAATAAAAGAGGTAGATAGTATATATCTTAACAATAATATCCTTTTTTCTCTCACTATAATTAAATTATAAATATGCTAATGTATTATAATTTTATAAATATGAATTTATTATTGTAAATTATAATTATTGGAAATATTTTCACGAATTTTTTTTTTTTTTTATATATAATTCCAAGTCTATGGGATGAACACCCTAACTGCTTTTAAACAGAGATTTGGAATACACAATCCCATACAATAGCTTTTTCTGTAGAATTTTTGTGGTATAGACTAATTTAAATGTGGAAAACTTTATTTATTGTAGAGTGCATCGCCTTCATAATAGCATAGTTTCATTTTATTTTTAGTGATAACCAAAACTCTCAACTATTTATCATTTATTTGATCCCAATGATAAAGGGTACTGGACCAGGTCGAAAAATCCAAAAAAGCATTTTTTGCCTCCGTCGGGAATCGAACCTGGGACCTTTCGGTTAAAAGGGCAGACGTTCTACCTACTGCGCCACCCAGCGTGTAATTATATGACATCTTTTTGTAAACCAATAAAGGTTTTTCGTGAAAATAAACATTTTATTCAACTAAAAATTTATGGGTCTAAAAATTTTTTAAAATTTAAAATTTTTAAAATAAAAATAATATACCTATATTTTCTTATTATTATTTATTATTTGCTCAGATTCATTTAAATTTGTTTTAAAACAATCCCCTTATTAAAATAATGAAAGCAATTTTCTCGCATTAGTATTAAATTTGGGACTAGAAGCTAAAATTTTTTTTTTATTTTCTCATACAAAATATATTTTGCAATAATAATTTTCGGCGTATATAAAATGGTTAAGTTATGAATATCCTTAAAATGACCAAAAAATAACCAAAAACTTATGAAAATAAAACGTCATTATATAAAAACTAAAAAGAATCTCAAATACAGAGATGTAAACTGGTTCCTTAAATCGAATTAAAATTTTCTTGACAGTTTTAGAAATTAAAACTAAATTATTTTTTTTTTTATATAATTCAAAATCTGTGCACAGAAATGTGGTAAAATAATTGACATTGAAAATTTGTTATCCATCGAAAGCTATGCCATCCTGTCACCATACAACTAATAATTGATGTCAGGTTGTTTACGAGAAAGTTCTTGTTATTTCTCCATGAATATATCGTAGCAAGAGTAGGCGGAGACAATTTGCAGACACCAAAAACTTCGGCGTTGAACTTTTATTATTAGGACAAAATACCTCAGCTAATATAATAAGTTTTTAAAATTAAAGTGTTAAAAGCAATTGACATTAAAAATTTGACATCCACCAAAAGCACTATAGAACTAATAAATGATGTCAGCTTGTTGATGAGAAAGTTTTTCTCATTTTCCATGAATATTTCATAGCAAGAGTAGCCGGAGAAAATTTTGCAGACGCCAAAAACTTCGGTGTTGAACTTTTATTATTAGGGCAAAATACCTCAATTAATATAATCAATTTTTTGAAATAATAGAAAACCAGAACTAATTTTCTTTGTGGCGGAGTACACTAAGTTAAATAAATTGAATAGGCCCAAATTAAAAGAGACGTTAAAGTTCTCGTTTATACCATATTTCAGTGCACAGGCTTGGAATTATATTTTTTTTTTTTTTTTTTTTTCTCCTATTACTCCGCGTGGTAGCATAGGGCTTCGATAGTGAACCTCCATTCCTCTCTGTTGAGTACTACTTCCTTAATATCGTCCCAGGTATAATTGTTGACTGTTAATTCTTGATCGATTGTGCGTCTCCATGTGTTGTATGGTCTGCCGGGTCTCTTTTGTCCTTGTGGATTCCACTCTAGAGCTCTTCTTGCTATATCACTTTCTGATTTCCTTAGTGTATGACCTATCCATTTTCCATTTTTTCCTATTTATCTTTCTGTTGATAGGTTCTTCTCCAGTTATCATCCATAAATCCTCGTTGCTAATTCTTGCCGGCCAGATTATTCTGCATATAATTCTCAAGCACTTGTTGATGAATACTTGTAGCTTCTGTTTGATTCTGGCCGAAGTGAGCCATGTTTCACTGCCATATATTAATGTTGACTTAACACATGCTCTGAATATTGTTAGCTTTGTTGTTCTCGATATTTGGTTGCTCCGCCATATCTTCATTAGGCTCCCAAATGTTCTTCTTGCCTTATTTATACGGCTGTTGACATCTTCTGTTGCACCTCCTCTTGATGTTATAATGCTCCCCAGGTAGTTGAATTCTTCTACGTATTCTATCTGTTGTCCACTCACTGTTATTGGCTCACTGTAACTATTGTTTGTCCTCATTGCTTTGGTTTTCTCGATATTTAATTCCAGTCCCGATTGCTTTGCTTCTTCCTGTAATCTCTTGACTTTGTTCTGTAGGTCCCTTTGATTTTTTGATATGAGGCATACATCATCTGCGTAATCTAAGTCTTCTAAGTTTCCGAAGAGATCCCATTCTATTCCGTTTATTCCAGTGCAAACTTCTCTTAGAATGTCGTCTAGTATTGTGTTGAAGAGAAGTGGAGATAGTGGACATCCTTGTCTAACTCTTATATTGGTGTAGAATGGATCACTGATCTTACCTCTGTGTTGAACTGTTGTCTCTGCATCTTCATACATCGCTTTGATGATGTTGATGATTTTTTCAGGAACTCCCTTCTTTGTAAGTGTTCTCCATATTGCGCATCTCTTGACTGTGTCGAATGCTTTCTTAAAATCTATGAATAGTAGATATAGTGGGGCATTCCATTCTACTGATTGTTCAACTATGACCCGTAAAGTATTTGCCTGGTCTACACAGCTTCGGTTTGGTCTGAAACCTGCCTGCTCTTTCCGTAGTATTGGTTCTAGTACTTCTTCTAATCTTTTCTTTACAATAATTGCTATTATCTTATGAATAGTATTTAGAACCGTGATTCCTCTCCAGTTGCTGCAATTTGCCAAGTCTCCTTTCTTAGGTATCTTGACAATCATTCCTTTCTTCCATGATGGTGGTATAATCTCCTCTATCCATGCTTTCCTGATGTGGGGTTCAATTGTTTTTGCGAATAAGTCAGGGTCCAGTTTGGCTATTTCTGCTGGAATTCTATCTTCACCTGTTGCTTTGTTGTGCTTCAGGATATTGATTGTAGCTTTGATTTCTTCTATATTTGGAGCTTGAGTAGATATTGGCAGTCCCTCAGTTGGGTAGATATTTGCATTGTCTCTGTTTCTTATGTCTGCTTCATTAATTGTACTTTCTTCGTTGCTCAGTTCTTGGAAATGTTCTCTCCATCTCTTTAATTGATCCTCTAAGTTTGTGATGAGCGCACCATTTTTATCTTTAATTGGTTTGTTTTGTTGTTCCGACTGGTTTGTTAAGTTCTTGATTATGCGATGCAATTCTCTCAGGTTATGTTGCTGTGCTGCTTTTTCTGCTTCTCCGGCTAAATTTTGTAGAAATTTCTTTTTATCTCTTCTTGCTGCTCTTTTTACTGTTTTCGCTATTTCTTCATATTCTCTTCTTGATGCCATCCTGTTGTTTATCATTTTCTTCATTTCACCTCTTCTTTTAATCAAGGCCCATGTGTTATCGGTTATCCAGATTTTTCTTTGTGGTTGTGAAATTCCAAGATTTTGTTCGCTTGTTTGGTTGTAAATTTCCAGAATCTCTTCCCAAGTGTATTCTCTATTATTTCTAATATTTTCTCGTAACGCCGTAACTATGTCAGCTCTTACTTGCGGATTTTTTAAGTTGTTTATATTTATTTTCTTCTTTCTATTTCTTCTGCCTCTTCCTTGTTGCCTTAGTTTCATTCTGAAGTCCCCAGTTAGTAATTCATGATCGCTGTGTATATCTGCTCCCCTTCTATTTCTCACATCTAACATTGATTGTTTCCACTTCTTGCTGATGCGTATGTGATCTATCTGATTTCTTGAGATTCCGTTTGGTGTTGTCCATGTGTATTTGTGGATATCTTTGTGTGGAAATAGACTCCCTCCGATTGCTAGGTCGAAAGTCTGACACAACTCTATCAATCTTTCCCCGTTGTTGTTTCTTTCTCTTCCTAACCCGTGTTTGCCCATTATCTCCTCAAGTCCGTTGTTGTTAGATCCTATTTTCGCATTCCAGCCACCCATTAATATTATGATATCTCCCCTATTTATGAGTGCTAGCGTTGTTTCTATTTTTTCGTAGAAGTCATCCTTAATATGGTCTTCAGCGACATCTGTTGGTGCATAGCATTGAATTATTGTTACATGTCTTGTCATATTTCGAAATCGCCCTATAACAATTCTGTCCGAGACTGCCTTCCAAGAAACCAATGTTTGTCTCAATTTCTTTGATATTAGTATTCCGACTCCACTTTCACCCCCTGTTTCCCTTCCACTGTAATTTTGCGAATCTTTTTATATAATGACGTTTTATTTTCATAACTTTTTGGTTATTTTTTGGTCATTTTAAGGATATTTATAACTTCACCATTTTATATATTCCGAAAATTATTATTGCAAAATATATTTTGTATGAGAAAATAAAAAAAAAATTTTAGCTTCTAGTCCCAAATTTAATACTAATGCGAGAAAATTGCTATCATTATTTTAATATGGGGGTTGTTTTAAAAAATGTTTAAATGAATCTGAGCAAATAATAAATAATAATAAGAAAAAATATATGTTTTTTAATTTTAAAATTTTTTAAATTTAAACAAATTTTAAGGCCCATAAATTTTGAGTTCAATAAAATGTTTATTTTCTCGTAAAATCTTTATTCGTTTGCAAAAAGATGTCATATATACAATTTTCGTGAAAATATTTACAATAGTTATAATTTATAATAATATATTCATATTTATAAAGTTATTATACCTTAACATATTAATGAGGACCGTTTTTTCAAAGTGCAAAAAGTGAAAAAAACAAATTTTTCAGGAGAGACATTTTTCTGTTTATAAATAAAACTATTTAATTAAAGAATTTTTTTTTTTTTTTATTTTTTAAATTAAATCCATTAAATAAGTACAACAAAAAAAAATTTTCAGACCTTTTTTAGAAATTAAAATAATACTATTCAAAATTCAAGCGTTTTTTCAAACCTGAAAATGTGCTATTAAAACTATTAAAAAATTTTTTCAAAACTAAAAAAAAAAAAAAATTAAGAATTTTTTTTTCAATATCTACATAAATGAAATTTTTTCAAAAAAGTTATGTAGAACTTTCTTCGTGATCTTCATATAGCTTTCCAACAGCTGAAGTCTCGGATATTTCCATAACATCGTCTTCTTCAACATTACCTTCCAAAATAAATTTATAAAAACTTGCGCGTCTTCTGGTATGCTGAAAAATTTAACTAATTTTTTAACATCTTCCTCTTTTGCAACTGACACTGTATTTTTCGCAGATAACGAACACCATTCGCTAATTTTATCTGATACGTGTTTAATTTTTTTTTAAGCAGGTTAACTGTTACAGGTGATCCAGTGTATGTGGTTTTAAAAGAAAACTGAACCTTAGTATTCTTTTTTTCATATAAGAACACTCGAGCTGTACCCATTTTAAATTGAAATTTCGTAAGAAGAACTTTTTTCGATGCACTTTTTATATCAAATAACCAATCTTTAAAAGTGTTTTTCACTGTTCCATATTTATTCATTATAGTATAATAATCTGAAGGTGCCACAATTTCTTCGTGTTTATGATATTCTTTCCCAAGTATCCCAAAAACCCTATCAGGAGGCATGTAACTATGCCCTCGAATTGGAAATAAGAAAAGAGGAATTTTGCAAGATGTTTTATTTTTTAGTTTGAGGTATTTTATAGTTAGTTTTTCTAATTCGTTGAGAAAGTTTTCTCAACGAGGAAGTTCTACGTACGAAGCAACTTCATTTGCTCCGCGATTAGATTCAGTTTCTAACCATGTGTAAAAATGTGTATTATTTTTATTTTGTTTCTTCTTGGGCAACATTATGGCCAAATTATATAATCAAACCTGTCGAGAGTAGAAAATTTCTCCAATTGATAATTTAGGAAGAGGCTGATTTTGCTGCATATCGAAAACAATGTCATATGTATCAGACACAGCTTTTTTCATTATTTCATAAAATTTTTTAGCTCTCATATTATGCAATCTTTGTTGATTTTTAAGATCCTACTTTTTCTCTAAGTTCTCTTTTTCATTTTTTATCTCAATGGCGAACTTTTTACATATTGAGCACGTATCCGAATTAGGATTTCCAAAGCCCAAGTTGAAATTCTTATAAAATACTTTTTTGTATTTTGATAAGGAAAAAGTAGATTCATTTTTGCTTACGCTATCAGTCCGAAATATATTAAACATTTTTTCTAAATTTAGTTCAGGTCGAAGATATTTTCTGCTAATTTCATTTCTAGAGTATATTGTTTACCGTTATTTCTATCAGACAAATAGTTTTTTTCTCTTTTGTGGTTGACATGAAAAATCATGCTATTTCTTAAGAAACAATATTATTTTTAGCAAGAAACTTTTGTATGTTTGCTGTAATTATTTCGCTTTTATTAGTACACTTTTTGAAGTTTGAAAAAACGCTAAATTTTGTTTCTTAAAAATATTAGATTTTTTTTTAATTTTATTGAAATTTTTTTTAACTAATCGATAGAGAACTAACAACCCTTTCGTTTGATATGTATATTGAAAATTTTGAATTTTTGCACTTTGAAAAAACGGTCCTCTTATAACTTAATTACAGTGAGAGAAAAAAGGACAACATTATTGTTAAAATATTTTAGAAATAAAAGTTTTTTTTTCGTTAAAAAATAAATACATACACTGTATACAATAATCTATCTATCTTTTTTATTCTAATTTGGTCGTTTCATAGTCGGTTGAGTAGTCGGATAATAGTTATTTTCACTACGGTACGACTAAACAATCATGTAACCAATAACGTAATAATGACGTTGTCTGAAAGTTATTTCAACGTTATGTCCCGACCTGTAGTTATTTAGCCAACGATAGTACGACGTTGTTACAACCTATTTGTTTTTATAAAAACCTGTTTTCCAGCGTTAGAGTAAAATAATGGTATAACAGTGAAAATAGTTGAATATTTTCCTTTTAATTTTACTGATATGCTTATCATACAGATACACGTATTTCGTCTACTACTTGCAGACTTCTTTAGTGTTTTGTACTCGACTGGTAGTCAATGGAAGCATTACTAAGGAGCAAGGTGAATTGATTTAACAAAAGTTGTTTCAACTCATGCTCACCAATAATGAGATCCCAAGTAACACAAATAGGTTTAACAGTGAAAATAGTCGAATATTTTCCTTTTAATTTTACTGATATGCTTATCATACAGATACGCGTATTTCGTCTACTACTTGCAGACTTCTTCAGTGTTTTGTGCTCGATTGAGGAAAGAAATCTTAAATCGTCCTATTTATTCTATTCGCACAGATAACAATTTGATGTTTTTCGCATCTGCTTGGTTCTTTATTATCCAATGAAATAGCACAGGTAGGGGGTTGAATAATAATGTTATTATTTATTTTATTGCTGGTATTTGAAATTATATTTCCGACCTTAGAGTGACCACATGATCCATCGAATGTTACTCGAATGAACTTCCCATCTCCCAAAAAGGTTAAGTAAAAGAAACTAAACACATATTTGAAATTGGGAGAATAAACACATATCAACAACATAAAAGAAGAGTTGCATTGGAGTTTAGCAATATTTCTACAATAATAATAATAATAATAATAATAATAATAATAATAATAATAATAATAACAATAATAATAATAAAATAATTTTTTTTTTTATTATTACAAGAGCAAATCCTTTTTAGATGAAAGGCGCACGTGCATCCAATAATGTCGGAGTCTCCCATATTGGGCATACCGACTAAAAAACCTCCCGCTCTCCACGGACACTAGCCTGGAACTGTTTGTCACATTACTTCGGGCTAGGTCCAATGCCATCGCCTTGAAGGCTGCTGCCTAGCCAAAGTCTGTTAGTTGGACCTCTGTGGTGTCTAGGTCCAACTTCTTTTTCCGCAGTATTTTCTGCGCAAAGAGTGACAAACTGTCCCACGCTCCCCGACCCTGTAGAATGTGGCTCACCACTGTGTCCGGAGAGTACCGCGGTACAACCTCTCTTAGCTGCATACGCTCTCGAGCCCACCTTTCACATATGAAAAAAGTGTGCTCAGCATCATCGTGCATGTAGCAATATATGCACTCCGCTGAACGTGCCTTCCCCATGCCTTCGCCATTACATCATTTGCGGCCCTGTCAGCAGTCTTCTTGATTTGCTCAAAGTAATTTAGCCTGCTCTCAATCATGATGCCGTGATATTTTACCGCCCTTGTTGTCTGCAACTCTTCTTCGCCGATGCGCATCTGGAGCTCAAGGTTCATCCTCCTTTTTGTCAGCATTACGACCTCCATCTTGCTCAATGCCAACGACAGTTCGCGGCTGTCCATCCAAGAAAGGATGGACCGCATGGTCTGATTGAGCTTCAGTTGGGCGAGCCTTACGTTTCGCGCTGCTATCAGCACGGCAACGTCGTCCGCATATCCGACCAGCATTGATTCATCCGGCATGTTTAAGCGCAACAGACTATCGTATGCGGCACTCCAAAGGTCGGGACCGAGGATTAAACCTTGCACTATACCTCCAGAGACAGTGATACTCCCTTGTCCTTCAGCCGTATCGAAGAGTACAGTACGGTCGTCAAGGTAGTCGCTGATCATTCCTAGCAGATATTCTGGAACACGAAATTCCTGCTCTAGAGCTTGAAGCATGTCGCTCCATCTGGCCGAATTAAACGCATTTTTCACGTCTATAGTCACAAGGAGGACTATACGACGTGAATAATAGTTGTGGTCCTCGGCCCTGCTCATCTTGTGACTTCCACAATGGTATCTGCTGTGGAACGACCAGCCCTAAAAGCGTACTGACGATAGATCTGAGTTGATGTCCTCCCTCAATGCTTCCCAGCATCTCGCTTTACTGTCATTGAAGGTACGTCGCAACTGGCGCTTTTTCTCCTTGTGATCCGAGGACCTGAGGCTAACCTCCTCCTCCGTTCTAGTTCTCTGAGTCTTTCTCCTCAGTCGGAGGCAATCTCTCCGGAGATGAGCTATCTCGGCTGTCCACCAGTACATTGGCTGTTTTCCGTGAGGAATTCGCCTCCGAGGAATTGACCGGTCGCAGTCTAGGGTGATTTGAAGAAGAGTGGCGTCAACCAACGGCCCTGTCTGGTGAGGGCTTGCAGACTGCCCCCCTACCTGCATTTGGACAGCCCCCCGGATGACCGCTGCAAGTACCGCTTCGTCAATGCTCCCCATGTCCAGCGCTGTGGTCTGCTATTTATTGTTCTTTGGAGTTGCCGCCTCTCACGGACCACTAATACATTGTACTAATGGTGACTGCCCGTGTAGTCCTCGATCACATGCCAGCCTTCAACCAGAGCGGCCAAGCGCTCACAGGCAAAGAACACGTCAGGAATGGTTTCTGAGTACCCGGTCGACGAAAAGTAAATGTCGAGCCGATATTCAGAACAAGTAAACTCGTTCTGGATGCCAACCCTAACACCTCGTTTCCCCTCGAGTCAGGGTAGGGCATTCCCCATTCGGTTGCCTTAGCGAAATCGCCACCAATCACTATGAGACCCGTCGTGTTCAAAACCGTATCCTCAAGGTCCGCCAATTTCGCTCGGAAATCCGCTATGACTTGTTGGGTGTCAGATAGACATTATAAAAATGATATCCGCGTGTTTCACCCAAACGAACACACGCCCGCGCCCATGCTCTCGTACTGGGACTTTCGCTGGATCTGGTATTCAGTTGACCGCCGTACCAAGCCCGTCCCAGAACCAAGAAGTGGTTCTGTCTATATACTCCTCACTAATGAGCAGTATTTCGGAACTCTTCTTTCGGGCTAGCTGATGCACGAGGTCATCTGCCAGTCGCCTACGATTTAGGTTTGCCTGGAGGACGCTGATCATTTTCCAGTCTCTTTGGCCTTTCTCAGAGCGTCTCTGAACACCTTGTATAACCCTGTGCCTAGAGTGTGGCCCAGACTTTCGTGTAGCGCACCCGATTCGGCGCAGAGTATGCAGTGGGCCTTTTCTTTACAGGCCTTAGCAACATGCCCCTCCTTTCGGCAGCGGTAGCAAGCTTTCCTTCGGTCAGGTCCACTGCAAGAACCAGCTACGTGATCTTAACTCAGACACCTGCTGCAGTGTTTGACATGGGTCCGTGACGTAACCCTGCAGGAAACCCATCCTACTTTGAGCCTTCCCTGCTTCAGCAGCTTTTCGGAAGCTTGTGCAGGAAGTTCAACGATGGCTGTCAGCTGTGACCTCGGTTTCGGCACTGTGAGACCAACCCTCATTACTGAAACATCTCCGAGAATCCTTCTCAATGCCTGCTCCACTTCAGTCTGCTCAGTAAGGCAGTCCAAATCTTTCACTGCTACGGACCTCATCTGTACCATGCTGTTCACGCTACCTAGAGTGTCCACTGCATCCTCTACGGCCTTTGTGAAACTTCCCAAGCTTTTCTGGCCAGTGATTTCAAGAAGAACCTTGCCATCCCGTGTTTGCCGGATTGCCTTTATTTCCGCACCTGTTTCGTCCGGCTTAACTTTCGCCTTGAATGATAATAATAATAATTATAATAATAATAATAATAATAATAATAATAATAATAATAATTATAATAATAATAATAATAATAATAATAATAATAATAATAATAATAATAATAATAATAATAATAATAATAATAATAATAATAATAATAATAATAATAATAATAATAATAATAATAATAATAATAATAATAATAATAATAATAATAATAATAATAATAATAATAATAATAATAATAATAATAATAATAATAATAATAATAATAATAATAATAATAATAATAATAATAATAATAATAATAATAATAATAATAATAATAATAATAATAATAATAATAATAATAATAATAATAATAATAATAATAATAATAATAATAATAATAATAATAATAATAATAATAATAATAATAATAATAATAATAATAATAATAATAATAATAATAATAATAATAATAATAATAATAATAATAATAATAATAATAATAATAATAATAATAATAATAATAATAATAATAATAATAATAATAATAATAATAATAATAATAATAATAATAATAATAATAATAATAATAATAATAATAATAATAATAATAATAATAATAATAATAATAATAATAATAATAATAATAATAATAATAATAATAATAATAATAATAATAATAATAATAATAATAATAATAATAATAATAATAATAATAATAATAATAATAATAATAATAATAATAATAATAATAATAATAATAATAATAATAATAATAATAATAATAATAATAATAATAATAATAATAATAATAATAATAATAATAATAATAATAATAATAATAATAATAATAATAATAATAATAATAATAATAATAATAATAATAATAATAATAATAATAATAATAATAATAATAATAATAATAATAATAATAATAATAATAATAATAATAATAATAATAATAATAATAATAATAATAATAATAATAATAATAATAATAATAATAATAATAATAATAATAATAATAATAATAATAATAATAATAATAATAATAATAATAATAATAATTTTTTTTTTTTTTTTTTTTTTTTTTTTTTTTTTTTTTTTCGTAGGTCGGTGGTGAAAACCTTTTATAGGTATCTTGAAGGGTCCGCACTTCAAGGGTATGTGAGACTCCCATGATCTTGTTCGGTCTACTCACCAAATACACCACCTCCTTTTCCCACGTGAAACCAACCCGGAACCGCTTTCGCATTACTTCAAGTTGGGCCGTGCTTGTTCCTTTTTTTAATTTTCTTTTATGATTCTTCTTCTAGGTCCTCTAAATATCTGAGCTCTTTCTTCCTGCGTAAGTATTAATTCTATGTATTTAGCTATTGCATTCCATTTTTCTTGGTTTTCAAGCATTACAGAAATTATATTTTCTGATGTTAATTCTCCTACTGCTACTATTAAAGATTCTCTTTCTGTTTCTGCTAAATCACATTCGAAAAAAGTGTGATGCGCTGTGTCATGTGTTGCGCTGCAGTGACTGCATCCTGGATTGTTTACTTTGCCCATCTTGTAGAGGTAGGATCGAAAATATCCGTGGCCTGATAGGAACTGAGTGATGTAAAAATTTACTTCTCCATGGTGTCGGTTAAACCAGACTTCTACTTGTGGGATTAATCTAGCCGTCCATCGCCCGTGCTGATCATTACTCCAGTGTTCTTGCCATCTTGTCATCGTGTACCTTCTTTCCTCTGCTACAATGACATCTCGCTCGTTGCTTGATCCCTTATATATATATTTCTTCGTTCTTGCGCTAGCAAATCAATCGGAATCACGCCCGCGATTACCATGACCGCCGAATGTGAAACTGTTCGATAGGAGCACGCGACTCGGAGAGCCCCTCTTCGTTGCACCGCTGCTATGCGTTTTTTACAATACCTCTTGTCCATCGCATGTGCCCAGATTTCAGCTCCGTATAGAAGGATTGATTCTGCGGTTTTCATAATGATTCGTCTTTTCATAATGATTCGTCTTTTTTCTGGTTTGGGTCCTCCAATGTTTGCCATAAGTTTGCTTAGCTTGATTGTAGCTTCTGCTGCTTTATCTGCTACTTTTTGGATTTGTTGCCAAAATGTTAGCCTTGTATCAATAGTAACTCCTAAGTAATTTGCTGATTCTTTGGTCATTATTGTTTCTGGACCTACTTGCATTGGAATTATAGTTGGTATTCTTTTCTTAGTTAGCATAACGATTTCTGTTTTTGCCGTTGCTAATTCTAATCTATGTTCCCTCATCCAACTATACACTCTTCTCATAACTTGATTCAGCCTAATCTGTGATTCTGCTATATCCCGTGCCGTTATAATAGCTGCTATATCATCAGCATAACCTACTAGCTGTATATTTTCAGGCATTTCCATACATAATAGACTGTTGTACAGAACATTCCATAGTTCTGGTCCTAGTATTGATCCTTGTGCTACTCCTGCCGTAAGATCCTTTATCCTCTTTCCATCTACCGTGTTGTATATCAATCTTCGCTCGCTTAAGTAATCTATTAGAACTTTCAGAAGGTACGTAGGTATAGTAAACTTATTTTGTAATGCGTCTATGATGTCAGTCCATCTTGCCGAATTAAAGGCATTTTTGACATCCAAGGTAACAAGTAGAACTATTTTTCTCGAGTGATGTGTTTCCATTCGTGTGGCTTCCGCAGTTTCTGTTACCACCTTGATAGCGTCAACAGTCGACCTTCCCTTTCTGAACCCGAACTGTGTGTTCGCTAATCCACCAGCTGTATGAATTGCTGCTTGCAGTCTTGTTTTTATTAACCTTTCGAAGAGTTTCCCGGCCGTATCTAACATACATAGTGGCCTGTATGACGATGCTGCTCTTCTTACTCCTTTAGCTTTGTCAATTAAAACCAGTCTTGCTTCTTTCCACCTTTTGCTGAATACTCCTTCTTTTAGGCAGCAATTATACATATTCAGCATCATTTGTGGATTATTCGAAGCTACTAATTTGATGACCTCTGCTGGTATTCTATCAGGTCCGGGGGCTTTCTTGTTTTTCATACATTTTACTGCATCTTCTAGTTCTATTTGTGTAAAAATTGGGGCTTCTCCTGGTTCTTCGTGCCTCTGCAATACATTTCTTCTAGGGTGTGTAGGGAAAAGTGTGTTTACAATATTTTCCATAACGTCCGCTTCTAGCTGATTTTCTGATGCTGGTGCTCTGATTCTTTTCATTACAATTTTGTATCCAAGTCCCCAGGGATCATTGTTTACTTCTTCACACAAACTTTTCCAGTTTTTCATTTTACTCTTCTTTATTATAATTCGGAGCGTTTTTCTCGCTATTCTATATTCCTCTATTTTGCTTGTTTCTGCTGCTCCATTTCTCTGTCGCTGTGCTATGCGGCGGAGACGCAAACATTTTCTTCTCAATTCCGCTATTTCTTCTGTCCACCAGTATACAGGGCATCTGTTTCTATTTCCAAACTTCTTGGGCATTGATTCTTCACAAGCTCTTGCGATGGTGTCCATAGTAACTTTCACCACTGCTTCTGCTCGTTCTCTGCCTGTTTCGTTCTGTGGCACTTGCATTACTCTTTCTAGATTTCTCCTTATTACACCGGCCATTTTTTCTTTATCCAGCTTATTGACGTTCCATGTACCTTCTCGCTGGTTGTTGCGATTTCTTTCTCTCCTTCTCGTGCATATTTCGAATTGTATATACTGATGATCGCTGCCAGTATAATCCTCTAGAACCATCCAGTTTTCTATGTTGTTAGCAAGTTCTTCTGTTGCTAGGGATATATCGGGTATAGTTTCGGTGTACCCGGGTCTCCTGAATGTGCTGGTATTTCCTGAGTTTAACACAATTAAATTTTGTCTTGCTACCATTTCCAAAATTTGCCTTCCCCTGTTATCTGTAACTGGCAATCCCCACTCCACTGCTTTAGCATTGAAGTCACCGGCGACTACTACATTTCCTCCTAGTTCTATTATCTTATCTTCTAGTTGCTCCATTTTCTTTCGATATTCCTGTGCCGTTTGATTTGGAGTTAGGTAACAGCTTATTATTGTTTCTTTGCCGTTTGTGATCCATACAAACCCATTTCCGGCTCCATGGCTGTTAATTTGTATTTTCCCTTGATTTACTACCCAGATGGCTGCTGTACTTGTGACATCCGAGAACCAATTCTGATAATCTTTATTTTTGTACTGCTCGCTGATAATTACTACGTCGATATTCTTTTCTCGGACGAGCTGTAAAAGTAGATCATCGGCCGTTTTGCTCCTGTGCAAATTACCTTGTAAGAGCTTAATTATTTTTATGCTTTTTACTCTCCTCAAGTGCAGTTCGAAACACTCTACACAAACCGGATCCTGACACGTGCTCCAGACTTTCTGCTTTTATTTCTGCACACAAAAAGCACCTTGCCTTTTGCTTACAGTTTTTGACTGTGTGTCCTTTTTGTCCGCACTTGTAGCAGCAGTCTCTACGATCTTCATATTTGCATTGCCTCCTTAAGTGGCCGAAGTTAAGGCATTTGTAGCATCGCTTAACTTCTGTTCTCTCCCTAATTCTGCATCTTATCCATCCAATTTTTATTTTCGATGTTACCAGTAATTTTTTGGCATCGCTTTCTTCCATAACTACAACCGCAGTTATCTGTTCCCTGCCATTTGGTGCTGTCAAATGTATTTTGCATTCGACAACTTCCGTTAATTCCTTATTTATAGCCTTTTGAACTTCCTCAATGGTTGTTACACAATCCAAGTCTTTAATCTCTATCGCAGTCTTTTGTGTGAGATTCCTTACACTAGCCGAAGTCCCTAGAGCTTCCTGTAACTCCTTGGTGAATTTACCTTTTTCTTTCGGGCCTTTCCCCATTTCCAGCAGCACATCCCCATTTTGAGTTCTGCGGATTCCTCTGATTTCGATCTCTGTTTTTTCAGGGTTTACCCTTCCTTTTATTTCCTTTAGGATTTCAGCGTAAGTCTTCCCTGTGGTGGGTTTTATCAGTATTGCTTCTGATCGGGGCCTTGTACTCTTCTGCTTTTCCGAGTGTGACATCTTACTTCTTCTCTTCCGTGTTCTTTGGCTACTCGCTGCTTCTTTTTTTCCTGGCAGTACTTTACCTTCGTTCGATCTGGGTTGTCGCTGCGCTGAAGTTCTAGTTTGCACAAGTGTCCAACCACTTTCTTCTGCTTCTCTTCCTTTCTTGTATGCAGGAGGGGTGTCGGTGTGACCATGCTCATCTGCATAGATCTCTCTGCCTCGTTTCTTACCATTTGAGGAGGTTAATGCTGCATTTTGCTCTCCTATGCTGGGGATTTCGCTGGTATTTTTCGTTTGTTCCTTCCTTTGGATTCTGCCTTCGAAAATTACTTCTATCGCTTCCTGTAACTTTATTAGGCCATTTTTGATGTCCATACTAATGTTTTTCTGCTTGGCAGCAGCTTGCAGCATGATTTCTGTCAGATGTTGTATTTTCTGAAGTTGCTGTTCCTCCATATCTTCAGGGATTTTCCTTGATGTTTCAATTTGGGAAACTGATAATTTGTGTATACCTTCTTTCGGCGTTCCTCCATTTACCGTCTTTTCTGGTATGATGATCAGTTTCTTACTGCATTTAGTGAGTTCAGCTGATGCTCCTTTAATTGGAGAACGAGCTATTTTGTTGCTTCTTTGAAATGGGTAACTTCCCATTTTTGGTTGCTGCTTTTGTTTCTTCTGTTCTTTCTGTTCTTCGGTAACATATTTAACACTTAGA
>OZ012682.1:40229080-40274080 GCA_963942445.1 Argyra leucocephala | reverse complement strand
ATAATAATAATAATAATAATAATAATAATAATAATAATAATAATAATAATAATAATAATAATAATAATAATAATAATAATAATAATAATAATAATAATAATAATAATAATAATAATAATAATAATAATAATAATAATAATAATAATAATAATAATAATAATAATAATAATAATAATAATAATAATAATAATAATAATAATAATAATAATAATAATAATAATAATAATAATAATAATAATAATAATAATAATAATAATAATAATAATAATAATAATAATAATAATAATAATAATAATAATAATAATAATAATAATAATAATAATAATAATAATAATAATAATAATAATAATAATAATAATAATAATAATAATAATAATAATAATAATAATAATAATAATAATAATAATAATAATAATAATAATAATAATAATAATAATAATAATAATAATAATAATAATAATAATAATAATAATAATAATAATAATAATAATAATAATAATAATAATAATAATAATAATAATAATAATAATAATAATAATAATAATAATAATAATAATAATAATAATAATAATAATAATAATAATAATAATAATAATAATAATAATAATAATAATAATAATAATAATAATAATAATAATAATAATAATAATAATAATAATAATAATAATAATAATAATAATAATAATAATAATAATAATAATAATAATAATAATAATAATAATAAAAATAATAATAATTTTTTTTTTTTTTTTTTTTTTTTTTTTAGAAAGGAAAATCCTTTATGGATGAAGGGCGCACGTGCGTCCAACAATGTCGGAGTCTCCCATATTGGGCATACCGACTAAAAAAACCTCCCGCTCTCCACGGGCACTAGCCTGGAACCGTTTGTCACATTACTTCGGGCTAGGTCCAATGCCTTCGCCTTGAAGGCTGCTGCCTAGCCAAAGTCTGTAGGTTGGACCTCTGTGGTGTCTAGGTCCACCTTCTTTTTCCGCAGTATTTTCTGGGAAAAGAGTGACAAACTATCCCACGCTCCCCTATCCTGTAAAATGTGGTCCACAACTGTGTCCGGAGAGAACCGCGGTACAACTTCCCTTAGCTGCATACGCTCTCGAGCCCACCTTTCACAGATGAAAAAAGTGTGCTCAGCATCATCGTGCATGTGGCAGTATATGCACTCCGCTGAACATGCCTTCCCCATCTTGTGCAGATAGGCCCGAAAGTATCCATGTCCACTCAGCAGCTGAGTGAAGTAGTAATCTACCTCTCCATGTCGACGTTCTACCCATGGGGTAACCTCCCCGATGAGCCGCCTCGTCCATATCCCTCGTTCCTCCAGTTCCCAGTTCTCCTGCCATTGCCGAAGCGTGCTATTCCGCTCTTCCTGCTGCACTGACTCTATATTTTCTTCGGCCTTTCGCCGGTATATCGCTTGACGCTCCCTTGCAAGTAGTGCAATTGGGATGACGCCAGCGATAACCAGGGCAGCTGGCTCCGAGACAGTTCTGTAAGCAGACGCCACTCGCAACGCCGCCAGCCTTTGGACCCGACCCAGCCTTATCCGATAGCACTCCTTTGCGAGAGCATGACCCCATATCTCGGCACCATACAGCAAGACTGACTGGACCGCAGACATCAGTAGCCGCCTCCAACTCGATCTTGGTCCACCTATGTTGGCCATCAATCGAGCCAGCGCCATGACACCATTTGCGGCCCTGTCAGCAGTCTTCTTGATCTGCTCAAAGTAATTTAGCCTGCTGTCAATCATGATGCCGAGATATTTTACCGCCCGTTTTGTCTGCACCTCTTCTTCGCCGATGCGCATCTGGAGCTCGAGGTTCATCCTCCTTTTTGTCAGCACTACGACCTCCGTCTTGCTCAATGCCAACGACAGTCCGCGGCTGTCCATCCAAGAAAGGATGGACCGCATGGTTTGATTGAGCTTCAGTTGGGCGAGCTCCACGTTTCGCGCTGCTATCAGCACGGCAACGTCGTCCGCATATCCGACGAGCATTGACTCATCCGGCATGTTTAAGCGCAACAGACTATCGTATGCGGCATTCCAAAGGTCGGGACCGAGGATTGAACCTTGCGCTGCACCTCCAGAGACCGTGATACTCCCTTGTCCTTCAGCCGTATCGAAGAGTACAGTACGGTCGTCAAGGTAGTCGCTGATCATTCCTAGCAGATATTCTGGAACACCAAATTCCTGCTCTAGAGCTTGAAGCATGTCGCTCCATCTGGCCGAATTAAACGCATTTTTCACGTCTAAAGTCACAAGGAGGACTATACGACGTGAAAAATGGTTGTGGTCCTCGGCTCTGCTTATCGCAGATGTAACTTCCACAATGGCATCTGCTGTGGAACGACCAGCTCTGAAACCGTACTGATGCGGGGACAAACCTCCGGCTGCCTCGATGGCAGACAACAGCCTTGGCTTGAGTAACTTCTCTAGAACCTTTCCAGCAGTGTCCAGCATGCACAGCGGACGGTATGAGGAAGGTAGCTCCGGGTTTCCTTTCTCCTTGCTGATAAGTACCAGCCTAGCTGTCTTCCAACACTTGGGGAAAATTCCCGCTGAAAGACAGGCGTTGTACATACTCAACAGAATATTCGGATTATACCGAAAAACCAGCTTTAATATCTCTCCTTGGATACCGTCTGGACCTGGGGCCTTCTTGACCTTGAGGGATTGGATGGCCACTTCCAGCTCCTCCATTGTAAACGGAGAAGCGCCATCCCGGTTGTATACTCTAGCAGCTCGCTGGGAATGCACTGGAAAGAGGGCATTAACTAGATGCGTTGTGGTTCGCATATCCATGGGCGGAGGGGTTTTCAGTGCCCCAATTTTCTGGGTTACAATTTTGTAACCTAAACCCCATGGATCTGAGTTTATATCCTCTCTCAGCGCTTCCCAGCATCTCGCCTTGCTGTGATTGATTGCACGTCGCAACTGGCGCTTTTTCTCCTTGTGATCCGAGGACCTGAGCCTAACCTCCTCTTCCGTTCTAGCTCTCTGAGCCTTTCTCCTCAGCCGGAGACAATCTCTCCGGAGGTCAGCTATCTCGGCTGTCCACCAGTACATAGGCTGTTTTCCATGAGGAACTCGCCTCCGAGGCATTGAGCGGTCGCAGGCTAGGGTGATTTGACGCAGAGTGGCATCAACCAACGGCCCTGCCTGGTGAAGGGTTGCAGGCTCCCCCTCAACGTGCATTTGGAAACCTCCCAGGATGACCGCTGCAAATACTGCTTCGTCAATTCTCCCCATGCTCCAGCGCTGTGGTCTGTTAGTAATTGTTCTTTGGAGTTGCCTTCTCTTACGGACCACGAATACAATGTACTGATGGTCACTGCCCGTGTAGTCCTCGATCACATGCCAGCCTTCGATCAAAGCGGCCAAGCGCTCACAGGCAAAGGATACGTCGGGAATGGTTTCTGAGTACCCCGGTCGACGGAAAGTAGATGCCGAGCCAGCATTCAGAACAAGTAAGCCCGTTCTGGATGCAAACCCTAGCACGTCGCTTCCCCTCGAGTCAGGGTAAGGCATTCCCCACTCCGTTGCCTTAGCGTTGAAATCGCCACCAATCACTATGCGACCCGTCGTGTTCAGAACCGTATCCTCTAGGTCCGCCAATTTCGCTCGGAAATCCGCTATGGCCTCGTTGGGTGTCAGGTAAACACTTATAAAAGTGATATCCGCATCTTTCACCAATACGAACCCACGCCCGCGCCCATGATCTCGTACCGAAATTTTCGCTGGGTCAGGTATCCAGATGGCAGCCGTACCCAGCTCGTCCGAGAGCCAAGAAGTGGTTCTGTCCTTATACTGCTCACTAATGAGCAGTATGTCGGAACTCTTCTCCCGGACAAGCTGATGCAGAAGGTCATCTGCCACTCGGCTTCGGTTTAGGTTTGCCTGGAGGACGCTGGCCTTTCTCAGAGCATCTCTGAACACCTTGCATAACCCTGTGCCTAGAGCGTGTTCTAGATTTCCATGATGCTCGCCCGCATCGGCACAGAGTATGCAGTGGGCTTTCTCTTTACAGGCCTTAGCGATATGTCCCTTCTTTCCGCAGCGGTGGCAGGCTTTGCCTCGGTCAGGTCCCCTGCAAGAGCCAGCCATGTGACCGAAACTCAGACACCTGTAGCAATGTGTGACATCAGTCCTTGGCTTAACCCTGCAGTAAACCCATCCTACCTTGAGCCTTCCCTGTTTCAGCAGCTTGTTCGGCCAGGTCAACGATTGCAGCTCTCTGCCCCCAATTATTTTCCGTCGTCAGCCCAACCCTGAAAACCCCTATTTCCGGGATATCTCGCCGTATTGCGTCCTCCACTTCCACTTTTGTGGCAACGCATTCCAAATCCCGAATCACAATAGTGCATTTTGGTTCAAGGCCATTTACTGTAGCCTTGTCCCCCAATACTCCTTTAATCGCTTTCCTGAAGGCTTCTCGATTTTTGGTTCCAGGACCTAGTTCTATTAGGAGACCTCCAGACCTGGTCTGCCGGACTCCTTTAATTTCAGTCCCCGACTCTTTTGGCTTAACTCCTCCTTTGATATCAGCCAGCACCTGAGCGTAGGAGCGTCCGTCGTTTGATCGTATAAGCACTGCGTCAGGTTTCGTTTTTTTCGAACTTCTCTGAGGCATTGCCGTGACAGTCTTAGCCACCATTTTCTCTGGAGGATTTTCAACTGCCGCCTTCAACAGACGCTTCTTCTTTGGTTGGACCTTTATCCACTCCAGTGTCTCTCGCTGGTTTTGCCCGGCTGCTTTTTTTTTCTTCTTTTTACGCCGATCGTCAGCCTGTTCAGCAGGGCTTGAGGCAGGCCGCTTTGTACTGGCTGTTATCTCAACCCTTGTCTCCTTTTTTCTACAATCAACTTCGGCTTCTGTTTTTTTCCAACTTGCCCGGCAACTGACGATGACGTCCATCAGCTCCTCAAGTTCGGCCAGTCCATCCTTAATTTTGTTTGAAATATTTTTTTGTATTTCTGGGACAACCTTCAATTCCCGTATCAGATCCACGCATCGCCGCATGGCGGTTTCCTCGTCCTCCCTCATCTTTTGCATGAAGGTTCTTCGAGGCGAGTTCGTTAGAATCTGATTTTCTTGCTCCTCAACCTGCACGATCATCGGTGCTGCCTCCACCGCTTCACGGCCCATCTCCGGTGCCTGTATTTGGTCACTCTGTCCCTTCATTCTTTTTGGTGTCTCTGTTGACACAAGCGCCGCCAGGGGAGACCTGGGCGTCTTCCCGCTCCTGGTAAAAGGAGTCGCATCCACTCCACTCTCCGCTCTATCTTCACACTCCATCTCTCTTTCATTTTTTTTGTTTCTTTTTTTTTCCATTTGGTTCCCACGAGTATCGCGGCAATAAAATGTCCACCACAGCAGAGGCCCGATACTGCGGTAAGGTCAGGAAAAAACTCTCTGAGGTGACCTGGTATCAAAGAGGCTCCGTTTGCGATAGCTAAGTAATACCCCCTTGCTTCCAACTAGTCCACTGGGCACGGGTCGCATCACACCACTGGATTAGGGGGGCTGGTAGTAGTTTGTACGCCGCTCAAGCATCATCCAATCTGGCATAGGTAACCCTGCCAGGACCATATGCTCCCGGCAGCGTAGCATGATGAATCATTGCGAGCTAAGCCCCCACACCACGTCAAGGTCACTACCATGTGGGGGAATAATAATAATAATAATAATAATAATAATAATAATAATAATAATAATAATAATAATAATAATAATAATAACAATAATAATAATAATAATAATAATAATAATAATAATAATAATAATAATAATAATAATAATAATAATAATAATAATAATAATAATAATAATAATAATAATAATAATAATAATAATAATAATAATAATAATAATAATAATAATAATAATTTTTTTTTTTTTTTTTTTTTCGTAGGTCGGTAGTGAAAACCTTTTATAGGTATCTTGAAGGGTCCGCACTTCAAGGGTATGTGAGACTCCCATGATCTTGTTTGGTCTACTCACCAAATACACCACCTCCTTTTCCCACGGTGAAACCAACCCTATTCTCGCTATTCTATATTCCTCTAGTTTGCTTGTTTCTGCTGCTCCATTTCTCTGTCGCTGTGCTATGCGGCGGAGACGCAAACATTTTCTTCTCAATTCCGCTATTTCTTCTGTCCACCAGTATACAGGGCATCTGTTTCTATTTCCAAACTTCTTGGGCATTGATTCTTTACAAGCTCTTGCGATGGTGTCCATAGTAACTTTCACCACTGCTTCTGCTCGTTCTCTGCCTGTTTCGTTCTGTGGCACTTGCATTACTCTTTCTAGATTTCTCCTTATTACACCGGCCATTTTTTCTTTATCCAGCTTATTGACGTTCCATGTACCTTCTCGCTGGTTGTTGCGATTTCTTTCTCTCCTTCTCGTGCATATTTCGAATTGTATATACTGATGATCGCTGCCAGTATAATCCTCTAGAACCATCCAGTTTTCTATGTTGTTAGCAAGTTCTTCTGTTGCTAGGGATATATCGGGTATAGTTTCGGTGTACCCGGGTCTCCTGAATGTGCTGGTATTTCCTGAGTTTAACACAATTAAATTTTGTCTTGCTACCATTTCCAAAATTTCCAAAATTTGCCTTCCCCTGTTATCTGTAACTGGCAATCCCCACTCCACTGCTTTAGCATTGAAGTCACCGGCGACTACTACATTTCCTCCTAGTTCTATTATCTTATCTTCTAATTGCTCCATTTTCTGTCGATATTCCTGTGCCGTTTGATTTGGAGTTAGGTAACAGCTTATTATTGTTTCTTTGCCGTTTGTGATCCATACAAACCCATTTCTGGCTCCATGGCTGTTAATTTGTATTTTCCCTTGATTTACTACCCAGATGGCTGCTGTACTTGTGACATCCGAGAACCAATTCTGATAATCTTTATTTTTGTACTGCTCGCTGATAATTACTACGTCGATATTCTTTTCTCGGACGAGCTGTAAAAGTAGATCATCGGCCGTTTTGCTCCTGTGCAAATTACCTTGTAAGAGCTTAATTATTTTTATGCTTTTTACTCTCCTCAAGTGCAGTTCGAAACACTCTACACAAACCGGATCCTGACACGTGCTCCAGACTTTCTGCTTTTATTTCTGCACACAAAAAGCACCTTGCCTTTCGTTTACAGTTTTTGACTGTGTGTCCTTTTTGTCCGCACTTGTAGCAGCAGTCTCTACGATCTTCATATTTGCATTGCCTCCTTAAGTGGCCGAAGTTAAGGCATTTGTAGCATCGCTTAACTTCTGTTCTCTCCCTAATTCTGCATCTGATCCATCCAATTTTTATTTTCGATGTTACCAGTAATTTTTTGGCATCGCTTTCTTCCATAACTACAACCGCAGTTATCTGTTCCCTGCCATTTGGTGCTGTCAAATGTATTTTGCATTCGACAACTTCCGTTAATTCCTTATTAATAGCCTTTTGAACTTCCTCAATGGTTGTTACACAATCCAAGTCTTTAATCTCTATCGCAGTCTTTGGTGTGAGATTCGTTACACTAGCCGAAGTCCCTAGAGCTTCCTGTAACTCCTTGGTGAATTTACCTTTTTCTTTCGGGCCTTTCCCCATTTCCAGCAGCACATCCCCATTTTGAGTTCTGCGGATTCCTCTGATTTCGATCTCTGTTTTTTCAGGGTTTACCCTTCCTTTTATTTCCTTTAGGATTTCAGCGTAAGTCTTCCCTGTGGTGGGTTTTATCAGTATTGCTTCTGATCGGGGCCTTGTACTCTTCTGCTTTTCCGAGTGTGACATCTTACTTCTTCTCTTCCGTGTTCTTTGGCTACTCGCTGCTTCTTTTTTTCCTGGCAGTACTTTACCTTCGTTCGATCTGGGTTGTCGCTGCGCTGAAGTTCTAGTTTGCACAAGTGTCCAACCACTTTCTTCTGCTTCTCTTCCTTTCTTGTATGCAGGAGGGGTGTCGGTTTGACCATGCTCATCTGCATAGATCTCTCTGCCTCGTTTCTTACCATTTGAGGAGGTTAATGCTGCATTTTGCTCTCCTATGCTGGGGATTTCGCTGGTATTTTTCGTTTGTTCCTTCCTTTGGGTTCTGCCTTCGAAAATTACTTCTATCGCTTCCTGTAACTTTATTAGGCCATTTTTGATGTCCATACTAATGTTTTTCTGCTTGGCAGCAGCTTGCAGCATGATTTCTGTCAGATGTTGTATTTTCTGAAGTTGCTGTTCCTCCATATCTTCAGGGATTTTCCTTGATGTTTCAATTTGGGAAACTGATAATTTGTGTATACCTTCTTTCGGCGTTCCTCCATTTACCGTCTTTTCTGGTATGATGATCAGCTTCTTACTGCATTTAGTGAGTTCGGCTGATGCTCCTTTAATTGGAGAACGAGCTATTTTGTTGCTTCTTTGAAATGGGTAACTTCCCATTTTTGGTTGCTGCTTTTGTTTCTTCTGTTCTTCAGTAACATATTTAACACTTAGAGGCCCGCATACCTCTAAGCGCCGGTTGCTAGCCGGGTCATTTGGCACAGATTTATTTTTTAGCAATAAGCGACCCCCCCCAGAATCCGTGGGATCGGCCTCCTTGGAGGATGGATTCTCTAGCATAGCTAGATTACCACCTGGGGTATTTATATATATTGTTTTATCCATTGCATATTTATAAACTGAGTCTTTATGGAGTTACTCATCTCCGTTTTTAATTCCGGCCGCTCCTAACATGGAGTACAGACGCCGACGAAGTCGCCGCTCGCTACGAATACAGACGCGCTTGGATTTCGAGCATTTCGCGCTTGTACGAGTAATACACGCCCGTCCTGCACCAACTTGTTTTATTTAGTTAGAGCGCCAAATATTCGCTTTTACCCTATCTCGTTAGCCATACTAAGTATGTTACCAGGAGGTGCCCAGCAGATAACTATGTTACCTACCTTCGAGGAGGTGAGATTAGGATTTGCTGGCAGAGCTGATAATTACAGTAGGCGTTTCCCAGTTTTTTTCAAGACGTCCGTTTGTAGAACGTTTGTCTGAGACCATATACCAGCCTTTACCTCCCAATAATAATAATAATAATAATAATAATAATAATAATAATAATAATAATAATAATAATAATAATAATAATAATAATAATAATAATAATAATAATAATAATAATAATAATAATAATAATAATAATAATAATAATAATAATAATAATAATAATAATAATAATAATAATAATAATAATAATAATAATAATAATAATAATAATAATAATAATAATAATAATAATAATAATAATAATAATAATAATAATAATAATAATAATAATAATAATAATAATAATAATAATAATAATAATAATAATAATAATAATAATAATAATAATAATAATAATAATAATAATAATAATAATAATAATAATAATAATAATAATAATAATAATAATAATAATAATAATAATAATAATAATAATAATAATAATAATAATAATAATAATAATAATAATAATAATAATAATAATAATAATAATAATAATAATAATAATAATAATAATAATAATAATAATAATAATAATAATAATAATAATAATAATAATAATAATAATAATAATAATAATAATAATAATAATAATAATAATAATAATAATAATAATAATAATAATAATAATAATAATAATAATAATAATAATAATAATAATAATAATAATAATAATAATAATAATAATAATAATAATAATAATAATAATAATAATAATAATAATAATAATAATAATAATAATAATAATAATAATAATAATAATAATAATAATAATAATAATAATAATAATAATAATAATAATAATAATAATAATAATAATAATAATAATAATAATAATAATAATAATAATAATAATAATAATAATAATAATAATAATAATAATAATAATAATAATAATAATAATAATAATAATAATAATAATAATAATAATAATAATAATAATAATAATAATAATAATAATAATAATAATAATAATAATAATAATAATAATAATAATAATAATAATAATTTTTTTTTTTTTTTTTTTAGAAGGGAAAATCCTTTATGGATGAAGGGCGCACGTGCGTCCAACAAATGTCGGAGTCTCCCATATTGGGCATACCGACTAAAAAACCTCCCGCTCTCCACGGACACTAGCCTGGAACCGTTTGTCACATTACTTCGGGCTAGGTCCAATGCCATCGCCTTGAAGGCTGCTGCCTAGCCAAAGTCTGTAGGTTGGACCTCTGTGGTGTCTAGGTCCACCTTCTTTTTCCGCAGTATTTTCTGCGCAAAGAGTGACAAACTGTCCCACGCTCCCCTACCCTGTAAAATGTGGCCCACCACTGTGTCCGGAGAGAACCGCGGTACAACTTCCCTTAGCTGCACACGCTCTCGAGCCCACCTTTCACAGATGAAAAAAGTGTGCTCAGCATCATCGTGCATGTGGCAATATATGCACTCCGCTGAACGTGCCTTCCCCATCTTGTGCAGATAGGCCCGAAAGTATCCATGTCCACTCAGCAGCTGAGTGAAGTAGTAATCTACCTCTCCATGTCGTCTTTCTACCCATGGGGTAACCTCCCCGATGAGCCGCCTCGTCCATATCCCTCGTTCCTCCAGTTCCCAGTTCTCCTGCCATTGTCGAAGCGTGCGATTCCGCTCTTCCTTCTGCACTGACTCTATATTTCCTTCGGCCTTTCTCCGGTATATCACCTGACGCTCCCTTGCGAGTAGGGCAATTGGAATGACGCCAGCGATAACCAGGACAGCTGGCTCCGAGACAGTTCTGTAAGCAGACGCCACTCGCAACGCCGCCAGCCTTTGGACCCGACCCAGCCTTATCCGATAGCACTCCTTTGCGATAGCATGACCCCATATCTCGGCACCATACAGCAAGACTGATTGGACCGCGGACATCAGTAGCCGCCTCCGACTCGATCTTGGTCCACCTATGTTGGCCATCAATCGAGCCAGCGCCATGACACCATTTGCGGCCCTGTCAGCAGTCTTCTTGATCTGCTCAAAGTAATTTAGCCTGCTGTCAATCATGATGCCGAGATATTTTACCGCCCGTCTTGTCTGCACCTCTTCTTCGCCGATGCGCATCTGGAGCTCAAGGTTCATCCTCCTTTTTGTCAGCACTACGACCTCCGTCTTGCTCAATGCCAACGACAGTCCGCGGCTGTCCATCCAAGAAAGGATGGACCGCATGGTCTGATTGAGCTTCAATTGGGCGAGCTCCACGTTTCGCGCTGCTATCAGCACGGCAACGTCGTCCGCATATCCGACCAGCATTGACTCATCCGGCATGTTTAATCGCAACAGACTGTCGTATGCGGCATTCCAAAGGTCGGGACCGAGGATTGAACCTTGTGCTGCACCTCCAGAGACAGTGATACTCCCTTGTCCTTCAGTCGTATCGAAGAGTACTGTACGGTCGTCAAGGTAGTCGCTGATCATTCCTAGCAGATATTCCGGAACACGAAATTCCTGCTCTAGAGCTTGGAGCATGTCGCTCCATCTGGCCGAATTAAACGCATTTTTCACGTCTAAAGTCACAAGGAGGACTATACGACGTGAGAAATGGTTGTGGTCCTCGGCCCTGCTCATCGCAGATGTGACTTCCACAATGGCATCTGCTGTGGAACGACCAGCCCTGAAACCGTACTGACGCGGAGACAAACCTCCAGCTGCCTCGATGGCAGACAACAGCCTTGGCTTGAGTAACTTCTCAAGAACCTTTCCCGCAGTGTCCAGCATGCAGAGCGGACGGTATGAGGAAGGCAGCTCCGGGTCTCCTTTCTCCTTGCTGATTAGTACCAGCCTAGCTGTCTTCCAACACTTGGGGAAAATTCCCGCTGAAAGACAGGCATTGTACATACTCAACAGAATATTCGGATTATACCGAAAAACCAGCTTTAATATCTCTCCTTGGATACCGTCTGGACCTGGGGCCTTCTTGGCCTTGAGAGATTGGATGGCCACTTCCAGCTCCTCCATTGTAAACGGGGAAGCGCCATCCCGGTTGTATACTCTAGCAGCTCGCTGGAGATGCACTGGAAAGAGGGCTTTAACTAGGCGCGTTGTGGTCCGCATGTCCATGGGCGGAGGGGTTTTCAGTGCCCCAATTTTCTGGGTTACAATTTTGTAACCTAAGCCCCATGGATCTGAGTTTATATCCTCTCTCAGTGCTTCCCAGCATCTCGCCTTGCTGTGATTGATTGCACGTCGCAACTGGCGTTTTTTCTCCTTGTGGTCCGAGGACCTGATCCTAACCTCCTCCTCCGTTCTAGCTCTCTGAGCCTTTCTCCGCAGTCGGAGACAATCTCTCCGGAGGTCAGCTATCTCGGCTGTCCACCAGTACATTGGCTGTTTTCCATGAGGAATTCGCCTCCGAGGCATTGAGCGGTCGCAGGCTAGGGTGATTTGACGTAGCGTGGCATCCACCAACGGCCCTGCCTGGTGAGGGGTTGCAGGCTGCCCCTCGACCTGCATTTGGACACCTCCCCGGATGATCGCTGCAAATACCGCTTCGTCAATTCTCCCCATGTTCCAGCGCTGTGGTCTGCTATTTATTGTTCTTTGGAGTTGCCGCCTCTCACGGACCACGAATACAATGTACTGGAATACAATGTTCACTGCTACGGACCTCATCTGTACGATGCTCTTCACGCTACCTAGAGTGCCCACTGCATCTTCTAGGGCCTTTGTGAAACTTCCCAAGCTTTTCTGGCCGGTGATTTCAAGAAGAACCTTGCCATCCCGTGTTTGCCGGATTGCCTTTATTTCCGCACCTGTTTCCTCCGGTTTAACTTTCGCCTTGATGCTTCTTAGGACATCCGCATATGATTTACCCTCCGCTGGCTTGATGGTAACGGCGGGCCGACGTCCTTTGGTTCTTAATTTTTTGGCATTTACCGCTACTTTATCTTGGGAAGCTTCAGGTACTTTTGTCTTAGGCTCTTCGGCTGTAAGATTTTTTGTTCTTCGCCTGGCCCTCCTCTTTTTCCTCTTTACTTCTGTCCACTGCTGTACGTTGGCGGAAAGTGGAGGAGTCATTTCCTTCTCTTTTTTCTTTTTAGGTATGGCCGCTTTTTCCGCCGGGCTAGTAGCTCCTCTTTTCAGCATTCCACTTGTGACTATTTCTGGCAGCATCACAGTCATCGTTTTTTGGGCTTTCGTGGTATCAAATGCCCTCTTTTCGCCTGTCTGGACAGCACAGTCTCTCATTTTTCTTGGGATCTCCGTTTGAGTTCCGCTGTCCATTCTTTTTGTGCATGTTTTCCGGCTCCACAAGCTTTTTAACGTGTCCAGGGCATCCTGGAGCACCGCCATGCCATCTTTTATTTCCGAGCTGACGTTCGTTTGCCTGAGAGTTGCAGCTCTCATTTTGGCCAGAACACCATCAGTCTTCTGGAATATTTCTCCGACATTAGCCTCCATGCTGCCTTCGTGCTCATTTTCCCTTACCACCGCCGGTGGTGAGGAATTTGAGCGAGCTGCAGTTGGAGGTGTACGCAGTAATACAGGGCACCGTCTAAAAGGACTATTTGATGGGCTCTCCTCAAATCCCCTTCTTGAAGTACCTTCATCCTTCTCCATCTTCTTCATCGTCTCAGTATGGTTTTTTTTTCTTTCATTCATATTTTGTTCCCACGAGTAAGGCGAGAAAATCGGTCCGCCCCCGCAGAGCTCCCATACGGGGGTAAGGCTTTTACACTCAGAGGCTGCCAGATATCTGAGGACACCGTTTGCGACTGGGCTAGTTTTTATACAGGGCCCCCAGCCTAGCTGATTATCGGCACGGTACGTATGACACCTTAATCCGGCCCTGTTGATTGCCATTTGGTTTCAGGTCTCTTCTTTGAACAGGGTCCCAAGACTCTTTGCCCATACTCGGCCTCTGCACCGCGACGAGGTAGGCAATCGTGCAGAGGAATAATAATAATAATAATAATAATAATAATAATAATAATAATAATAATAATAATAATAATAATAATAATAATAATAATAATAATAATAATAATAATAATAATAATAATAATAATAATAATAATAATAATAATAATAATAATAATAATAATAATAATAATAATAATAATAATAATAATAATAATAATAATAATAATTTTTTTTTTTTTTTTTTTTTTTTTTTTAGAAGGGAAAATCCTTTATGGATGAAGGGCGCACGTGCGTCCAACATATGTCGGAGTCTCCCATATTGGGCATACCGACTAAAAAACCTCCCGCTCTCCACGGACACTAGCCTGGAACCGTTTGTCACATTACTTCGGGCTAGGTCCTATGCCATCGCCTTGAAGGCTGCTGCCTAGCCAAAGTCTGTAGGTTGGACCTCTGTGGTGTCTAGGTCCACCTTCTTTTTCCGCAGTATTTTCTGCGCAAAGAGTGACAAACTGTCCCACGCTCCCCTACCCTATAAAATGTGGCCCACCACTGTGTCCGGAGAGAACCGCGGTACAACTTCCCTTAGCTGCACACGCTCTCGAGCCCACCTTTCACAGATGAAAAAAGTGTGCTCAGCATCATCGTGCATGTGGCAATATATGCACTCCGCTGAACGTGCCTTCCCCATCTTGTGCAGATAGGCCCGAAAGTATCCATGTCCACTCAGCAGCTGAGTGAAGTAGTAATCTACCTCTCCATGTCGTCTTTCTACCCATGGGGTAACCTCCCCGATGAGCCGCCTCGTCCATATCCCTCGTTCCTCCAGTTCCCAGTTCTCCTGCCATTGCCGAAGCGTGCGATTCCGCTCTTCCTTCTGCACTGACTCTATATTTCCTTCGGCCTTTCTCCGGTATATCGCCTGACGCTCCCTTGCGAGTAGGGCAATTGGAATGACGCCAGCGATAACCAGGACAGCTGGCTCCGAGACAGTTCTGTAAGCAGACGCCACTCGCAACGCCGCCAGCCTTTGGACCCGACCCAGCCTTATCCGATAGCACTCCTTTGCGATAGCATGACCCCATATCTCGGCACCATACAGCAAGACTGATTGGACCGCGGACATCAGTAGCCGCCTCCGACTCGATCTTGGTCCACCTATGTTGGCCATCAATCGAGCCAGCGCCATGACACCATTTGCGGCCCTGTCAGCAGTCTTCTTGATCTGCTCAAAGTAATTTAGACTGCTGTCAATCATGATGCCGAGATATTTTACCGCCCGTCTTGTCTGCACCTCTTCTTCGCCGATGCGCATCTGGAGCTCAAGGTTCATCCTCCTTTTTGTCAGCACTACGACCTCCGTCTTGCTCAATGCCAACGACAGTCCGCGGCTGTCCATCCAAGAAAGGATGGACCGCATGGTCTGATTGAGCTTCAATTGGGCGAGCTCCACGTTTCGCGCTGCTATCAGCACGGCAACGTCGTCCGCATATCCGACCAGCATTGACTCATCCGGCATATTTAATCGCAACAGACTGTCGTATGCGGCATTCCAAAGTTCGGGACCGAGGATTGAACCTTGTGCTGCACCTCCAGAGACAGTGATACTCCCTTGTCCTTCAGTCGTATCGAAGAGTACTGTACGGTCGTCAAGGTAGTCGCTGATCATTCCTAGCAGATATTCCGGAACACGAAATTCCTGCTCTAGAGCTTGGAGCATGTCGCTCCATCTGGCCGAATTAAACGCATTTTTCACGTCTAAAGTCACAAGGAGGACTATACGACGTGAGAAATGGTTGTGGTCCTCGGCCCTGCTCATCGCAGATGTGACTTCCACAATGGCATCTGCTGTGGAACGACCAGCCCTGAAACCGTACTGACGCGGAGATAAACCTCCAGCTGCCTCGATGGCAGACAACAGCCTTGGCTTGAGTAACTTCTCAAGAACCTTTCCCGCAGTGTCCAGCATGCAGAGCGGACGGTATGAGGAAGGCAGCTCCGGGTCTCCTTTCTCCTTGCTGATTAGTACCAGCCTAGCTGTCTTCCAACACTTGGGGAAAATTCCCGCTGAGAGACAGGCATTGTACATACTCAACAGAATATTCGGATTATACCGAAAAACCAGCTTTAATATCTCTCCTTGGATACCGTCTGGACCTGGGGCCTTCTTGACCTTGAGAGATTGGATGGCCACTTCCAGCTCCTCCATTGTAAACGGGGAAGCGCCATCCCGGTTGTATACTCTAGCAGCTCGCTGGAGATGCACTGGAAAGAGGGCTTTAACTAGGCGCGTTGTGGTCCGCATGTCCATGGGCGGAGGGGTTTTCAGTGCCCCAATTTTCTGGGTTACAATTTTGTAACCTAAGCCCCATGGATCTGAGTTTATATCCTCTCTCAGTGCTTCCCAGCATCTCGCCTTGCTGTGATTGATTGCACGTCGCAACTGGCGCTTTTTCTCCTTGTGGTCCGAGGACCTGATCCTAACCTCCTCCTCCGTTCTAGCTCTCTGAGCCTTTCTCCGCAGTCGGAGACAATCTCTCCGGAGGTCAGCTATCTCGGCTGTCCACCAGTACATTGGCTGTTTTCCATGAGGAATTCGCCTCCGAGGCATTGAGCGGTCGCAGGCTAGGGTGATTTGACGTAGAGTGGCATCCACCAACGGCCCTGCCTGGTGAGGGGTTGCAGGCTGCCCCTCGACCTGCATTTGGACACCTCCCCGGATGATCGCTGCAAATACCGCTTCGTCAATTCTCCCCATGTTCCAGCGCTGTGGTCTGCTATTTATTGTTCTTTGGAGTTGCCGCCTCTCACGGACCACGAATACAATGTACTGATGGTCACTGCCCGTGTAGTCCTCGATCACATGCCAGCCTTCGACCAAAGCGGCCAAGCGCTCACAGGCAAAGGATACGTCGGGAATGGTTTCTGAATACCCCGGTCGACGAAAAGTAGATGTCGAGCCGACATTCAGCACAAGTAAACCGGTTCTGGATGCCAACCCTAACACCTCGCTTCCCCTTGAGTCAGGGTAGGGCATTCCCCACTCGGTTGCCTTAGCGTTGAAATCGCCACCAATCACTACGCGACCCGTCGTGTTCAAAACCGTATCCTCAAGGTTCGCCAATTTCGTTCGGAAATCCGCTATGACTTCGTTGGGTGTCAGATAGACGCTTATAAATGTGATATCCGCGTATTTAACCCAGACGAACCCACGCCCGCGCCCATGCTCTCGTACCGGGATTTTCGCTGCATCAGGTATCCAAATGGCCGCCGTACCAAGCTCGTCCGAGAACCAAGAAGTGGTTCTGTCCATATACTGCTCACTAATGAGCAGTATGTCGGAACTCTTCTCCCGAGCAAGCTGATGCAGGAGGTCATCTGCCACTCGGCTACGATTTAAGTTTGCCTGGAGGACGCTGATCATTTTCCAGTCTCTTTGGCCTTTCTCAGAGCGTCTCTGAACACCTTGCATAACCCTGTGCCTAGAGTGTGGCCTAGACTTTCCTGTTGCACACCCGCTTCGGCACAGAGTATGCAGTGTGCCTTTTCTTTACAGGCCTTAGCAACATGACCCTCCTTTCCGCAGCGGTAGCAGGCTTTGCTTCGGTCAGGTCCCCTGCAAGAACCAGCCACGTGACCGTAATTTAGACACCTGTAGCAGCGTTTGACATCGGTCCGTGACGTAACCCTGCAAGAAACCCATCCTACTTTGAGCCTTCCCTGCTTCAGCAGCTTTTCGGCAGCTTGCTCAGGAAGTTCAACGATGGCTGTCAGTTGTGACCTCGAATTTGGCGCTGTAAGACCAACCCTCATTACTGCGACATCTCCGAGATCCCTCCTCAGTGCCTGCTCCACTTCAGTCCGCTCAGTAAGGCAGTCCAAATCGTTCACTGCTACGGACCTCATCTGTACGATGCTCTTCACGCTACCTAGAGTGCCCACTGCATCTTCTAGGGCCTTTGTGAAACTTCCCAAGCTTTTCTGGCCGGTGATTTCAAGAAGAACCTTGCCATCCCGTGTTTGCCGGATTGCCTTTATTTCCGCACCTGTTTCCTCCGGTTTAAATTTCGCCTTGATGCTTCTTAGGACATCCGCATATGATTTACCCTCCGCTGGCTTGATGGTAACGGCGGGCCAATAATAATAATAATAATAATAATAATAATAATAATAATAATAATAATAATAATAATAATAATAATAATAATAATAATAATAATAATAATAATAATAATAATAATAATAATAATAATAATAATAATAATAATAATAATAATAATAATAATAATAATAATAATAATAATAATAATAATAATAATAATAATAATAATAATAATAATAATAATAATAATAATAATAATAATAATAATAATAATAATAATAATAATAATAATAATAATAATAATAATAATAATAATAATAATAATAATAATAATAATAATAATAATAATAATAATAATAATAATAATAATAATAATAATAATAATAATAATAATAATAATAATAATAATAATAATAATAATAATAATAATAATAATAATAATAATAATAATAATAATAATAATAATAATAATAATAATAATAATAATAATAATAATAATAATAATAATAATAATAATAATAATAATAATAATAATAATAATAATAATAATAATAATAATAATAATAATAATAATAATAATAATAATAATAATAATAATAATAATAATAATAATAATAATAATAATAATAATAATAATAATAATAATAATAATAATAATAATAATAATAATAATAATAATAATAATAATAATAATAATAATAATAATAATAATAATAATAATAATAATAATAATAATAATAATAATAATAATAATAATAATAATAATAATAATAATAATAATAATAATAATAATAATAATAATAATAATAATAATAATAATAATAATAATAATAATAATAATAATAATAATAATAATAATAATAATAATAATAATAATAATAATAATAATAATAATAATAATAATAATAATAATAATAATAATAATAATAATAATAATAATAATAATAATAATAATAATAATAATAATAATAATAATAATAATAATAATAATAATAATAATAATAATAATAATAATAATAATAATAATAATAATAATAATAATAATAATAATAATAATAATAATAATAATAATAATAATAATAATAATAATAATAATAATAATAATAATAATAATAATAATAATAATAATAATAATAATAATAATAATAATAATAATAATAATAATAATAATAATAATAATAATAATAATAATAATAATAATAATAATAATAATAATAATAATAATAATAATAATAATAATAATAATAATAATAATAATAATAATAATAATAATAATAATAATAATAATAATAATAATAATAATAATAATAATAATAATAATAATAATAATAATAATAATAATAATAATAATAATAATAATAATAATAATAATAATAATAATAATAATAATAATAATAATAATAATAATAATAATAATAATAATAATAATAATAATAATAATAATAATAATAATAATAATAATAATAATAATAATAATAATAATAATAATAATAATAATAATAATAATAATAATAATAATAATAATAATAATAATAATAATAATAATAATAATAATAATAATAATAATAATAATAATAATAATAATAATAATAATAATAATAATAATAATAATAATAATAATAATAATAATAATAATAATAATAATAATAATAATAATAATAATAATAATAATAATAATAATAATAATAATAATAATAATAATAATAATAATAATAATAATAATAATAATAATAATAATAATAATAATAATAATAATAATAATAATAATAATAATAATAATAATAATAATAATAATAATAATAATAATAATAATAATAATAATAATAATAATAATAATAATAATAATAATAATAATAATAATAATAATAATAATAATAATAATAATAATAATAATAATAATAATAATAATAATAATAATAATAATAATAATAATAATAATAATAATAATAATAATAATAATAATTTTTTTTTTTTTTTTTTTTTTTTTTTTTTTTTTAGAAGGTAAAATCCTTTATGGATGAAGGGCGCACGTGCGTCCAACAAATGTCAGAGTCTCCCATATTGGGCATACCGACTAAAAAACCTCCCGCTCTCCACGGACACTAGCCTGGAACCGTTTGTCACATTACTTCGGGCTAGGTCCAATGCCATCGCCTTGAAGGCTGCTGCCTAGCCAAAGTCTGTAGGTTGGACCTCTGTGGTGTCTAGGTCCACCTTCTTTTTCCGCAGTATTTTCTGCGCAAAGAGTGACAAACTGTCCCACGCTCCCCTACCCTGTAAAATGTGGCCCACCACTGTGTCCGGAGAGAACCGCGGTACAACTTCCCTTAGCTGCACACGCTCTCGAGCCCACCTTTCACAGATGAAAAAAGTGTGCTCAGCATCATCGTGCATGTGGCAATATATGCACTCCGCTGAACGTGCCTTCCCCATCTTGTGCAGATAGGCCCGAAAGTATCCATGTCCACTCAGCAGCTGAGTGAAGTAGTAATCTACCTCTCCATGTCGTCTTTCTACCCATGGGGTAACCTCCCCGATGAGCCGCCTCGTCCATATCCCTCGTTCCTCCAGTTCCCAGTTCTCCTGTCATTGCCGAAGCGTGCGATTCCGCTCTTCCTTCTGCACTGACTCTATATTTCCTTCGGCCTTTCTCCGGTATATCACCTGACGCTCCCTTGCGAGTAGGGCAATTGGAATGACGCCAGCGATAACCAGGACAGCTGGCTCCGAGACAGTTCTGTAAGCAGACGCCACTCGCAACGCCGCCAGCCTTTGGACCCGACCCAGCCTTATCCGATAGCACTCCTTTGCGATAGCATGACCCCATATCTCGGCACCATACAGCAAGACTGATTGGACCGCGGACATCAGTAGCCGCCTCCGACTCGATCTTGGTCCACCTATGTTGGCCATCAATCGAGCCAGCGCCATGACACCATTTGCGGCCCTGTCAGCAGTCTTCTTGATCTGCTCAAAGTAATTTAGCCTGCTGTCAATCATGATGCCGAGATATTTTACCGCCCGTCTTGTCTGCACCTCTTCTTCGCCGATGCGCATCTGGAGCTCAAGGTTCATCCTCCTTTTTGTCAGCACTACGACCTCCGTCTTGCTCAATGCCAACGACAGTCCGCGGCTGTCCATCCAAGAAAGGATGGACCGCATGGTCTGATTGAGCTTCAATTGGGCGAGCTCCACGTTTCGCGCTGCTATCAGCACGGCAACGTCGTCCGCATATCCGACCAGCATTGACTCATCCGGCATGTTTAATCGCAACAGACTGTCGTATGCGGCATTCCAAAGGTCGGGACCGAGGATTGAACCTTGTGCTGCACCTCCAGAGACAGTGATACTCCCTTGTCCTTCAGTCGTATCGAAGAGTACTGTACGGTCGTCAAGGTAGTCGCTGATCATTCCTAGCAGATATTCCGGAACACGAAATTCCTGCTCTAGAGCTTGGAGCATGTCGCTCCATCTGGCCGAATTAAACGCATTTTTCACGTCTAAAGTCACAAGGAGGACTATACGACGTGAGAAATGGTTGTGGTCCTCGGCCCTGCTCATCGCAGATGTGACTTCCACAATGGCATCTGCTGTGGAACGACCAGCCCTGAAACCGTACTGACGCGGAGACAAACCTCCAGCTGCCTCGATGGCAGACAACAGCCTTGGCTTGAGTAACTTCTCAAGAACCTTTCCCGCAGTGTCCAGCATGCAGAGCGGACGGTATGAGGAAGGCAGCTCCGGGTCTCCTTTCTCCTTGCTGATTAGTACCAGCCTAGCTGTCTTCCAACACTTGGGGAAAATTCCCGCTGAGAGACAGGCATTGTACATACTCAACAGAATATTCGGATTATACCGAAAAACCAGCTTTAATATCTCTCCTTGGATACCGTCTGGACCTGGGGCCTTCTTGACCTTGAGAGATTGGATGGCCACTTCCAGCTCCTCCATTGTAAACGGGGAAGCGCCATCCCGGTTGTATACTCTAGCAGCTCGCTGGAGATGCACTGGAAAGAGGGCTTTAACTAGGCGCGTTGTGGTCCGCATGTCCATGGGCGGAGGGGTTTTCAGTGCCCCAATTTTCTGGGTTACAATTTTGTAACCTAAGCCCCATGGATCTGAGTTTATATCCTCTCTCAGTGCTTCCCAGCATCTCGCCTTGCTGTGATTGATTGCACGTCGCAACTGGCGCTTTTTCTCCTTGTGGTCCGAGGACCTGATCCTAACCTCCTCCTCCGTTCTAGCTCTCTGAGTTTTTCTCCGCAGTCGGAGACAATCTCTCCGGAGGTCAGCTATCTCGGCTGTCCACCAGTACATTGGCTGTTTTCCATGAGGAATTCGCCTCCGAGGCATTGAGCGGTCGCAGGCTAGGGTGATTTGACGTAGAGTGGCATCCACCAACGGCCCTGCCTGGTGAGGGGTTGCAGGCTGCCCCTCGACCTGCATTTGGACACGTCCCCGGATGATCGCTGCAAATACCGCTTCGTCAATTCTCCCCATGTTCCAGCGCTGTGGTCTGCTATTTATTGTTCTTTGGAGTTGCCGCCTCTCACGGACCACGAATACAATGTACTGATGGTCACTGCCCGTGTAGTCCTCGATCACATGCCAGCCTTCGACCAAAGCGGCCAAGCGCTCACAGGCAAAGGATACGTCGGGAATGGTTTCTGAATACCCCGGTCGACGAAAAGTAGATGTCGAGCCGACATTCAGCACAAGTAAACCGGTTTTGGATGCCAACCCTAACACCTCGCTTCCCCTTGAGTCAGGGTAGGGCATTCCCCACTCGGTTGCCTTACCGTTGAAATCGCCACCAATCACTACGCGACCCGTCGTGTTCAAGACCGTATCCTCAAGGTTCGCCAATTTCGCTCGGAAATCCGCTATGACTTCGTTGGGTGTCAGATAGACGCTTATAAATGTGATATCCGCGTATTTAACCCAGACGAACCCACGCCCGCGCCCATGCTCTCGTACCGGGATTTTCGCTGCATCAGGTATCCAAATGGCCGCCGTACCAAGCTCGTCCGAGAACCAAGAAGTGGTTCTGTCCATATACTGCTCACTAATGAGCAGTATGTCGGAACTCTTCTCCCGAGCAAGCTGATGCAGGAGGTCATCTGCCACTCGGCTACGATTTAAGTTTGCCTGGAGGACGCTGATCATTTTCCAGTCTCTTTGGCCTTTCTCAGAGCGTCTCTGAACACCTTGCATAACCCTGTGCCTAGAGTGTGGCCTAGACTTTCCTGTTGCACACCCGCTTCGGCACAGAGTATGCAGTGTGCCTTTTCTTTACAGGCCTTAGCAACATGACCCTCCTTTCCGCAGCGGTAGCAGGCTTTGCTTCGGTCAGGTCCCCTGCAAGAACCAGCCACGTGACCGTAATTTAGACACCTGTAGCAGCGTTTGACATCGGTCCGTGACGTAACCCTGCAAGAAACCCATCCTACTTTGAGCCTTCCCTGCTTCAGCAGCTTTTCGGCAGCTTGCTCAGGAAGTTCAACGATGGCTGTCAGTTGTGACCTCGAATTTGGCGCTGTAAGACCAACCCTCATTACTGCGACATCTCCGAGATCCCTCCTCAGTGCCTGCTCCACTTCAGTCCGCTCAGTAAGGCAGTCCAAATCGTTCACTGCTACGGACCTCATCTGTACGATGCTCTTCACGCTACCTAGAGTGCCCACTGCATCTTCTAGGGCCTTTGTGAAACTTCCCAAGCTTTTCTGGCCGGTGATTTCAAGAAGAACCTTGCCATCCCGTGTTTGCCGGATTGCCTTTATTTCCGCACCTGTTTCCTCCGGTTTAACTTTCGCCTTGATGCTTCTTAGGACATCCGCATATGATTTACCCTCCGCTGGCTTGATGGTAACGGCGGGCCGACGTCCTTTGGTTCTTAATTTTTTGGCATTTACCGCTACTTTATCTTGGGAAGCTTCAGGTACTTTTGTCTTAGGCTCTTCGGCTGTAAGATTTTTTGTTCTTCGCCTGGCCCTCCTCTTATTCCTCTTTACTTCTGTCCACTGCTGTACGTTGGCGGAAAGTGGAGGAGTCATTTCCTTCTCTTTCTTCTTTTAAGTTATGGCCGCTTTTTCCGCCGGGCTAGTAGCTCCTCTTTTCAGCATTCCACTTGTGACTATTTCTGGCAGCATCACAGTCATCGTTTTTTGGGCTTTCGTGGTATCAAATGCCCTCTTTTCGCCTGTCTGGACAGCACAGTCTCTCATTTTTCTTGGGATCTCCGTTTGAGTTCCGCTGTCCATTCTTTTTGTGCATGTTTTCCGGCTCCACAAGCTTTTTAACGTGTCCAGGGCACCGCCATGCCATCTTTTATTTCCGAGCTGACGTTCGTTTGCCTGAGAGTTGCAGCTCTCATTTTGGCCAGAACACCATCAGTCTTCTGGAATATTTCTCCGACATTAGCCTCCATGCTGCCTTCGTGCTCATTTTCCCTTACCACCGCCGGTGGTGAGGAATTTGAGCGAGCTGCAGTTGGAGGTGTACGCAGTAATACCGGGCACCGTCTAAAAGGACTATTTGATGGGCTCTCCTCAAATCCCCTTCTTGAAGTACCTTCATCCTTCTCCATCTTCTTCATCGTCTCAGTATGGTTTTTTTTTCTTTCATTCATATTTTGTTCCCACGAGTAAGGCGAGAAAATCGGTCCGCCCCCGCAGAGCTCCCATACGGGGGTAAGGCTTTTACACTCAGAGGCTGCCAGATATCTGAGGACACCGTTTGCGACTGGGCTAGTTTTTATACAGGGCCCCCAGCCTAGCTGATTATCGGCACGGTACGTATGACACCTTAATCCGGCCCTGTTGATTGCCATTTGGTTTCAGGTCTCATCTTTGAACAGGGTCCCAAGACTCTTTGCCCATACTCGGCCTCTGCACCGCGACGAGGTAGGCAATCGTGCAGAGGAATAATAATAATAATAATAATAATAATAATAATAATAATAATAATAATAATAATAATAATAATAATAATAATAATAATAATAATAATAATAATAATAATAATAATAATAATAATAATAATAATAATAATAATAATAATAATAATAATAATAATAATAATAATAATAATAATAATAATAATAATAATAATAATAATAATAATAATAATAATAATAATAATAATAATAATAATAATAATAATAATAATAATAATAATAATAATAATAATAATAATAATAATAATAATAATAATAATAATAATAATAATAATAATAATAATAATAATAATAATAATAATAATAATAATAATAATAATAATAATAATAATAATAATAATAATAATAATAATAATAATAATAATAATAATAATAATAATAATAATAATAATAATAATAATAATAATAATAATAATAATAATAATAATAATAATAATAATAATAATAATAATAATAATAATAATAATAATAATAATAATAATAATAATAATAATTTTTTTTTTTTTGCTTTTTTACGGTTATAGATGGTGTCGCGGGGAAAAGCTGCTTAACAGACTACCGAGTGCCGGGTTGGTCGGTTTCTTTTTGCATTACACTAAGACGCACTGCAAAAAAGGAACCAACCGACCGGCTAAAAACCCCCACCATCTGTTCCCTTGACCCACGATGTATATCCCAGTTTGGAACCGCGTTAGCATTTCTTCAAACTGGCGAAAAAGTGCTGACTTCGGTGTTTCCGTGTGAATTATCCCGTTCGCTCTTCTCTGCATATATCTATCGACAGCGGCAGACAGAAAAATAAAATCTACTGTCCCTCTTCTAATATTATTACTAAGACAATACTAATTTTCTAAGCCTTTTCTATTATGGCTAGGTTATTTCCCATTTACAAAACAAAACTATTCTAAACAGAGCTATATAATCCCTAGAGGTGCTGTCTTGAAGTAGCTTCCAACATGTCAAGCTGCCTCAAAACGCTGGACTAGGTTCTTTCTGTTTACATCTATTCTACAAATAACTAGAAAACTAAAAACTATTCTATACAGAGCTACATAGTTCCTAGAAGTGCTGTCTTGAAGCAGCTTCCAGCATGTCAAGCTGCCTCAAGATGCTGGACTAGGTTATTTCTGTTCTACATCTATTCTACAAATAGCTACTTGGCTCCCAAAGTCGTTTTGCGTAGGCCCAACTATTTGGCGAGTTACTATCTACTTCCATATGTAACAAAAATAACAAAAAACAGTACTACTGTGCTACATAACAAAACAGCGACACGTTTTATCTAATTTCGCTCATAAGTCTACCGAGATCTACCACACGCCGACAGCATCAGCAGTAACTAGTGTCGCAGAGTTAAATATGTTGTTAATTTAACACAAACAAAACTGCGGCACCAGTAAGCCTGTATGCCATTGGTGCCAAGCAGACCACGCCAGACTCAAAAGCAGAAACCAGACTACACTGGGGTCTATTTCCTAACTTAGAAGATCTATTCCGAGTCTTCTAAGTAGCCCAGTCTCTTCTTCTTTCGTAATACCGCCTCGACGTAGACTGACACGGCGTTCCAATTTTCTTCCGTGTCTATCATTATGGTGGTTATATTATCCGGCGTAACATCCCCTACGATTCGAGTTAGAACGCTTCTTTCCTCCGCTGCGACGTCGCACTCGAAAAAAGTATGCTCGACCGTATCTTCCGCTGTGTCGCAGTGGCGACATCGCGGACTGTTTACTTTATTCATTCTGAATAAATAAGCTCGAAAGTATCCATGCCCCGAGAGCATTTGCGTGGTATAGAAGTTCACTTCGCCGTGCCTCCGGTTAACCCAAACCGCTAGTTGTGGTATCAATCTTGCGGTCCAGCGTCCTCTGTGTTCCCCATTCCATTGTTCTTGCCATTTTTCTAGGCTTTGTCTCCTCGCGTCTCCTGACACTTCTTTTCTGTCTCTTCCCGCAGCCCTATTATATATCTGTTTCCTCTCTCGGGCTAACAATGTTATCGGTATCACGCCTGCAATAACATTTACAGCTGGGTATGAGACCGTCCGGTAGGAGCACGCTACCCGCAGAGCCCCTCTTCGTTGTACCGCTTCCATGGGCTTCCGGCAATACTCTCTATTTAGGGCATCTGCCCAAATCTCCGCACCGTACAGGAGCACTGAATGTGTCGTGGACATTAACAGCCTCCTTTTGCACGGTGAAGGTCCACCGATGTTCGCCATTAATCTGCTCAAATTCTTGGTTATCACGGCCGCCTTGTCTGTAGCTTTTTTGATATGCCTCCAAAAATTTAGTTTGGTATCCAACATGACACCAAGATACCTCGAAGCTTCCTTAGTTTGAATGACCACAGGCCCCACTTCCATTGGCACAATGGTTCTCATCCTCTTTTTTGTGAGTAGGACAATTTCGGTTTTTGCTTCCGCAAGCTCTAAGCCGTGTCTGTTCATCCAGCTACTCACTCTTCTCATGACTTGATTCAACCTGATTTGCGCATCTTCCATGGTCCGAGCTGATATTATTGCACCTAGGTCGTCTGCAAAGCCTACTAGAGTTATATCATCTGGCATTTCTGCCTCCAGCAAGCTATTGTATAATATATTCCACAGGTCCGGTCCTAGGATCGATCCTTGTGCTGCGCCGGATGTTACGCTTTTGATTACACTGCCGATCTTGGTTTCATACTGAAGGCTGCGTTCTCTCAGGTAGTCTTTTACCATCCTGAGCAGATATGCTGGAATGCTGAAATTTTTTTCCAGGGCATCAATCATGTCTTCCCATCTTGCCGAGTTGAAGGCGTTTTTCACGTCCAAGGTAACAAAGACAACTATTCTTCTTGAGAAATGGTTCCTTGCTTCCGCCGCTTCTACCTTTTCCATTACAACTCGTATTGCATCTATTGTTGATCTTCCTTGTCTGAATCCGAATTGCATATCTGACAGACCACCGGTCGTTCGTATCGCCTCTTCTATTCTGGGTTTCAATAGCCTTTCGAGGAGCTTTCCAGCCGTGTCCAGCATACACAGTGGTCTGAACGAGGACGGTGAGACTCTGCCGCCTTTCCCTTTGTCGATTAAGACAAGTCGAGCTACCTTCCATCTTTTGCTGAAAACGCCTTCTTTTAGACATGTGTTGTACATATTCAGCATCATTTGCGGGCAAGTTTCCACCACGGCTTTGATGACTTCCGCTGGAATCCCATCAGGGCCTGGAGCTTTCTTATTCTTCATAGTTTTTGTTGCTTCCACAAGTTCCTCCTGCGTGAAAGCTGGTACTTCCTCTGGTGAAACCATCACATCACTCCAGTTTCTTATCGGGTGCGCTGGGAATAAAATATCTACTATATTTTCCATCGAGCTCTCTTCGATTGAATTTGTTGCTGTAGCTATTTTCAACTTCTTCATGACTATCTTGTATCCTAGCCCCCAAGGGTCACTGTTTACATCTTCGCAAAGCTTTTTCCATTCAACCTTTTTGCTCAATTTTATGGTTTTCCTGAGTGTTTTGCGGCTTATTTTATATGCTGCCATTTTTTCCGTTGCATCCGCTCTGTTCCGTGATCGCTGTGCAATTCTTCGAAGATGCTGACACCTTCTTCGTAGCTCCGCTATTTCTTCATTCCACCAGTATACCGGTTTTCTTTTTGTAAATTTCCTCTTTCGCGGCATTGACTCCTCGCAGGCTAGTATGAGTGCACTCATTGTCTGCTCTACCACTGCCTCAGCTTTTATCCTACCTTCTAGCTCTACACCTGCCTGCATTGTGTCACCTAGGCTATATCTAAGTGATTCACTCAATCTTCTAGTATCGAGTTTATTCACGTTATATCTAGAACTTTCCGTTGTGCTCTCGGATATCATTTCTTCTCTAATATTTATATTGAACGTAATGTACTGATGATCGCTCCCTGTGTAGTCCTCCATAACTACCCAATCAGTAATAAATCCCGCTATATTCTGTGTAGCCAGGGAGATGTCCGGTATTGTTTCTGCGTACCCTGGTCGCCGAAACGTTGTTGTGCTTCCGGAGTTTATGATTATCAGCCCTTGTCTGGCTGCCATGTCTAAAATCTGCGATCCTCTGCTGTTCGTGGTGGGCATTCCCCACTCCACTGCTTTTGCATTAAAATCGCCACCAATAATTTTCTGCCCTTCTTGTTCTGATACTGCGTCCTCTAGATTCTCGATCATCTCCTGGTATTCCTGCGCCGTTTGGTTTGGTGTTAAATAGCAGCTTATGATGGTGAACTGGCTACTCTTAACCCAAACGAAGCCATTTCCGGCTCCATGTTCCAATGCGTGTATTTTTCCAGGGTTTGGGATCCAGATTGCCGCCGTGTCGGTGACATCTGAGAACCAGTTGTTTCTGCTCCGGTGGACGTACTGCTCGCTGATTATTAGAACATCAATTTCTTTTTCAAGCGTGATCTGTGTTAAGAGATCATCTGCTACTCGACTTCTATGCATATTTCCTTGAAGAACTTTTATCATCTTCTATTTTTTCTATTTTTCCTGACTTCCTCAAGAGCTCTCCGAAATGCACTGCAGTCTTTCGTACCTGACACATGGCTCGTTGCCTTTGCCTTAATTTCCGTACACAGGATGCATTTCGCAGCTTGCGTGCAGCTTTTAATCTTGTGACCTTTCTGTCCACATTTATAGCACGTATCCTCTCGGTTAGGCTCTTTGCAGTCTCTTCTGAAGTGTCCAAAGTTCATGCACCTATAACAGCGCACTACTGGTGTTCTTTCCCGTATTCTACATCTGATTAGCCCTATTCTTATCTTTGCTGTCTTCAGGAGTTCCCTGGCGTCTTTTTCCTCCATTTCTATAAAGGCCAGCATTTGCTCTCTCTTGTTCGGTTTAGTTAGGCTGAACCTACATTGGACCTCCTTTCCCAAGTCTCTATTAAGTGCTGCTTGCACCTCTTCGCTTGTAGTGAGACTATCCAAGTCCCGTATCTCCAATGTTGTTTTGGCCGTTAGGTCTTTAACGTCTGCCATTTTCCCTAGACTCTTTCGGAGTTCCTCCTTGATTTCCTCCTTTCCTTCTGCCTTATTGTTTAATTCCAGCAGAACCGCTCCGTTTTGTGTCTTCCGGATTCCCTTTATGTCGGCTTTGGAAGCGTCTGGGTTTACTCGCTCCCGTATTTCCCTCAGAATCTCAGCATATGTTTTGCCTTCGGCGGGCTTAATTATAATGGCCTCTGGTCGCGGCCTTTTAAACTGCCTACTCCTACTTCTTCTCCTTCTCCTTCTCTTTCCTTCGCCGTTTTCTTTTTTCCCAGCAATTTGGCTGTTCGTTGCCCCTTTTTCCCTAGGGAAGCGTCGCTGTCTAGAAGTATCTGCTTCACCTGGCGGTCGGCTAAAGGTTTTATTTTTGTTGTTTTGGACGACTATCCATTCGCCTTCGCCTCGGTTTTCAACATTTTTCCTTTTTCTGGGTGGTGGGGTTTCTGTACAGCTGATAGGAGACCCCTCTATCTCCCTTCCTCTCTTCTTGTCCGTTGGCGGTACTTGTCTGGGGCTTTGGGCCTGATTTCTAGCTTCAAGGGTGAGCTTTTTACTCTTTTCACTCTTGCAGTGAAATATCACTTCTACCGCCTCCTGGAGCTTTAGCAGTCCGTTCTTAACCTCCATGCTAACGTTCTTTTGTTTTGAAACTGCCGCCATCATCGTTTTTGTAAGCTCCTGAATCAGTAGGAGCTGTGTTTCTTCCTCTCTTTCAGGGTCTTTTTTGTGGCTGCATGCTTTTTCCTCCACTTGTTTATGCAAGCTGCTCATTGGCGTTTCCAGCATGAGATCGGTGGTTTGGATCTCCTCTGTATTCGCCGGTGTACCTAGTTTCTCCTGTGCCTGTTCAGGACCGTGCAACCCCAGGGGTGCCGGGGGAGATCTAGGCGTCTTCCCGCTCCTCATGAATGGGGTCATGCCCATCCCTGCTCTTTCTTCCACTCTTCTATCTACTACTTTCTTCATGTTTTTGTTTTTATTTATCTCCATTTTGTTCCCACGAGTATCGCGGCAATGTAAGGTCCACCACAGCAGAGGCCCGTTACTGTGGTAAGGTCAATAATACTCCCTGAGGTGACCTGGTATCAGGGAGGCTCCGTTATCGGTAGCTAAGTGTTTTACCCCCTTGCTACCAACTAGTCCACTGGGCACGGGTCGCATGACACCACTGGATTAGGGGGTCGGTAGTAGTTTGTAAGCTGCTCATCATCAGCCAATCTGAATTGGGTGACCCTACCAGGAGAACATACTCCCTCCAGCACAGCCTGATGAATCACTGCAACATAGGCCCCCACACCACGTCAAGGTCACTACCATGTGGGGGAATAATAATAATAATAATAATAATAATAATAATAATAATAATAATAATAATAATAATAATAATAATAATAATAATAATAATAATAATAATAATAATAATAATAATAATAATAATAATAATAATAATAATAATAATAATAATAATAATAATAATAATAATAATAATAATAATAATAATAATAATAATAATAATAATAATAATAATAATAATAATAATAATAATAATAATAATAATAATAATAATAATAATAATAATAATAATAATAATAATAATAATAATAATAATAATAATAATAATAATAATAATAATAATAATAATAATAATAATAATAATAATAATAATAATAATAATAATAATAATAATAATAATAATAATAATAATAATAATAATAATAATAATAATAATAATAATAATAATAATAATAATAATAATAATAATAATAATAATAATAATAATAATAATAATAATAATAATAATAATAATAATAATAATAATAATAATAATAATAATAATAATAATAATAATAATAATAATAATAATAATAATAATAATAATAATAATAATAATAATAATAATAATAATAATAATAATAATAATAATAATAATAATAATAATAATAATAATAATAATAATAATAATAATAATAATAATAATAATAATAATAATAATAATAATAATAATAATAATAATAATAATAATAATAATAATAATAATAATAATAATAATAATAATAATAATAATAATAATAATAATAATAATAATAATAATAATAATAATAATAATAATAATAATAATAATAATAATAATAATAATAATAATAATAATAATAATAATAATAATAATAATAATAATAATAATAATAATAATAATAATAATAATAATAATAATAATAATAATAATAATAATAATAATAATAATAATAATAATAATAATAATAATAATAATAATAATAATAATAATAATAATAATAATAATAATAATAATAATAATAATAATAATAATAATAATAATAATAATAATAATAATAATAATAATAATAATAATAATAATAATAATAATAATAATAATAATAATAATAATAATAATAATAATAATAATAATAATAATAATAATAATAATAATAATAATAATAATAATAATAATAATAATAATAATAATAATAATAATAATAATAATAATAATAATAATAATAATAATAATAATAATAATAATAATAATAATAATAATAATAATAATAATAATAATAATAATAATAATAATAATAATAATAATAATAATAATAATAATAATAATAATAATAATAATAATAATAATAATAATAATAATAATAATAATAATAATAATAATAATAATAATAATAATAATAATAATAATAATAATAATAATAATAATAATAATAATAATAATAATAATAATAATAATAATAATAATAATAATAATAATAATAATAATAATAATAATAATAATAATAATAATAATAATAATAATAATAATAATAATAATAATAATAATAATAATAATAATAATAATAATAATAATAATAATAATAATAATAATAATAATAATAATAATAATAATAATAATAATAATAATAATAATAATAATAATAATAATAATAATAATAATAATAATAATAATAATAATAATAATAATAATAATAATAATAATAATAATAATAATAATAATAATAATAATAATAATAATAATAATAATAATAATAATAATAATAATAATAATAATAATAATAATAATAATAATAATAATAATAATAATAATAATAATAATAATAATAATAATAATAATAATAATAATAATAATAATAATAATAATAATAATAATAATAATAATAATAATAATAATAATAATAATAATAATAATAATAATAATAATAATAATAATAATAATAATAATAATAATAATAATAATAATAATAATAATAATAATAATAATAATAATAATAATAATAATAATAATAATAATAATAATAATAATAATAATAATAATAATAATAATAATAATAATAATAATAATAATAATAATAATAATAATAATAATAATAATAATAATAATAATAATAATAATAATAATAATAATAATAATAATAATAATAATAATAATAATAATAATAATAATAATAATAATAATAATAATAATAATAATAATAATAATAATAATAATAATAATAATAATAATAATAATAATAATAATAATAATAATAATAATAATAATAATAATAATAATAATAATAATAATAATAATAATAATAATAATAATAATAATAATAATAATAATAATAATAATAATAATAATAATAATAATAATAATAATAATAATAATAATAATAATAATAATAATAATAATAATAATAATAATAATAATAATAATAATAATAATAATAATAATAATAATAATAATAATAATAATAATAATAATAATAATAATAATAATAATAATAATAATAATAATAATAATAATAATAATAATAATAATAATAATAATAATAATAATAATAATAATAATAATAATAATAATAATAATAATAATAATAATAATAATAATAATAATAATAATAATAATAATAATAATAATAATAATAATAATAATAATAATAATAATAATAATAATAATAATAATAATAATAATAATAATAATAATAATAATAATAATAATAATAATAATAATAATAATAATAATAATAATAATAATAATAATAATAATAATAATAATAATAATAATAATAATAATAATAATAATAATAATAATAATAATAATAATAATAATAATAATAATAATAATAATAATAATAATAATAATAATAATAATAATAATAATAATAATAATAATAATAATAATAATAATAATAATAATAATAATAATAATAATAATAATAATAATAATAATAATAATAATAATAATAATAATAATAATAATAATAATAATAATAATAATAATAATAATAATAATAATAATAATAATAATAATAATAATAATAATAATAATAATAATAATAATAATAATAATAATAATAATAATAATAATAATAATAATAATAATAATAATAATAATAATAATAATAATAATAATAATAATAATAATAATAATAATAATAATAATAATAATAATAATAATAATAATAATAATAATAATAATAATAATAATAATAATAATAATAATAATAATAATAATAATAATAATAATAATAATAATAATAATAATAATAATAATAATAATAATAATAATAATAATAATAATAATAATAATAATAATAATAATAATAATAATAATAATAATAATAATAATAATAATAATAATAATAATAATAATAATAATAATAATAATAATAATAATAATAATAATAATAATAATAATAATAATAATAATAATAATAATAATAATAATAATAATAATAATAATAATAATAATAATAATAATAATAATAATAATAATAATAATAATAATAATAATAATAATAATAATAATAATAATAATAATAATAATAATAATAATAATAATAATAATAATAATAATAATAATAATAATAATAATAATAATAATAATAATAATAATAATAATAATAATAATAATAATAATAATAATAATAATAATAATAATAATAATAATAATAATAATAATAATAATAATAATAATAATAATAATAGTAATAATAATAATAATAATAATAATAATAATAATAATAATACTAATAATAATAATAATAATAATAATAATAATAATTTTTTTTTTTTTTTTTTTGCTTTTTTACGGTTATAGATGGTGTCGCGGGGAAAATCTGCTTAACAGACTACCGAGTGCCGGGTTGGTCGGTTTCTTTTTGCATTACACTAAGACGCACTGCAAAAAAGGAACCAACCGACCGGCTAAAAACCCCCACCATCTGTTCCCTTGACCCACGATGTATATCCCAGTTTGGAACCGCGTTAGGATTTCTTCAAACTGGCGAAAAAGTGCTGACTTCGGTGTTTCCGTGTGAATTATCCCGTTCGCTCTTCTCTGCATATATCTATCGACAGCGGCAGACAGAAAAATAAAATCTACTGTCCCTCTTCTAATATTATTACTAAGACAATATTAATTTTCTAAGCCTTTTCTATTATGGCTAGGTTATTTCCCATTTACAAAACAAAACTATTCTAAACAGAGCTATATAATCCCTAGAGGTGCTGTCTTGAAGTAGCTTCCAACATGTCAAGCTGCCTCAAAACGCTGGACTAGGTTCTTTCTGTTTACATCTATTCTACAAATAACTAGAAAACTAAAAACTATTCTATACAGAGCTACATAGTTCCTAGAAGTGCTGTCTTGAAGCAGCTTCCAGCATGTCAAGCTGCCTCAAGATGCTGGACTAGGTTATTTCTGTTCTACATCTATTCTACAAATAGCTACTTGGCTCCCAAAGTCGTTTTGCGTAGGCCCAACTATTTGGCGAGTTACTATCTACTTCCATATGTAACAAAAATAACAAAAAACAGTACTACTGTGCTACATAACAAAACAGCGACACGTTTTATCTAATTTCGCTCATAAGTCTACCGAGATCTACCACACGCCGACAGCATCAGCAGTAACTAGTGTCGCAGAGTTAAATTTGTTGTTAATTTAACACAAACAAAACTGCGGCACCAGTAAGCCTGTATGCCATTGGTGCCAAGCAGACCACGCCAGACTCAAAAGCAGAAACCAGACTACACTGGGGTCTATTTCCTAACTTAGAAGATCTATTCCGAGTCTTCTAAGTAGCCCAGTCTCTTCTTCTTTCGTAATACCGCCTCGACGTAGACTGACACGGCGTTCCACTTTTCTTCCGTGTCTATCATTATGGTGGTTATATTATCCGGCGTAACATCCCCTACGATTCGAGTTAGAACGCTTCTTTCCTCCGCTGCGACGTCGCACTCGAAAAAAGTATGCTCGACCGTATCTTCCGCTGTGTCGCAGTGGCGACATCGCGGACTGTTTACTTTATTCATTCTGAATAAATAAGCTCGAAAGTATCCATGCCCCGAGAGCATTTGCGTGGTATAGAAGTTCACTTCGCCGTGCCTCCGGTTAACCCAAACCGCTAGTTGTGGTATCAATCTTGCGGTCCAGCGTCCTCTGTGTTCCCCATTCCATTGTTCTTGCCATTTTTCTAGGCTTTGTCTCCTCGCGTCTCCTGACACTTCTTTTCTGTCTCTTCCCGCAGCCCTATTATATATCTGTTTCCTCTCTCGGGCTAACAATGTTATCGGTATCACGCCTGCAATAACATTTACAGCTGGGTATGAGACCGTCCGGTAGGAGCACGCTACCCGCAGAGCCCCTCTTCGTTGTACCGCTTCCATGGGCTTCCGGCAATACTCTCTATTTAGGGCATCTGCCCAAATCTCCGCACCGTACAGGAGCACTGAATGTGTCGTGGACATTAACAGCCTCCTTTTGCACGGTGAAGGTCCACCGATGTTCGCCATTAATCTGCTCAAATTCTTGGTTATCACGGCCGCCTTGTCTGTAGCTTTTTTGATATGCCTCCAAAAATTTAGTTTGGTATCCAACATGACACCAAGATACCTCGAAGCTTCCTTAGTTTGAATGACCACAGGCCCCACTTCCATTGGCACAATGGTTCTCATCCTCTTTTTTGTGAGTAGGACAATTTCGGTTTTTGCTTCCGCAAGCTCTAAGCCGTGTCTGTTCATCCAGCTACTCACTCTTCTCATGACTTGATTCAACCTGATTTGCGCATCTTCCATGGTCCGAGCTGATATTATTGCACCTAGGTCGTCTGCAAAGCCTACTAGAGTTATATCATCTGGCATTTCTGCCTCCAGCAAGCTATTGTATAATATATTCCACAGGTCCGGTCCTAGGATCGATCCTTGTGCTGCGCCGGATGTTACGCTTTTGATTACACTGCCGATCTTGGTTTCATACTGAAGGCTGCGTTCTCTCAGGTAGTCTTTTACCATCCTGAGCAGATATGCTGGAATGCTGAAATTTTTTTCCAGGGCATCAATCATGTCTTCCCATCTTGCCGAGTTGAAGGCGTTTTTCACGTCCAAGGTAACAAAGACAACTATTCTTCTTGAGAAATGGTTCCTTGCTTCCACCGCTTCTACCTTTTCCATTACAACTCGTATTGCATCTATTGTTGATCTTCCTTGTCTGAATCCGAATTGCATATCTGACAGACCACCGGTCGTTCGTATCGCCTCTTCTATTCTGGGTTTCAATAGCCTTTCGAGGAGCTTTCCAGCCGTGTCCAGCATACACAGTGGTCTGAACGAGGACGGTGAGACTCTGCCGCCTTTCCCTTTGTCGATTAAGACAAGTCGAGCTACCTTCCATCTTTTGCTGAAAACGCCTTCTTTTAGACATGTGTTGTACATATTCAGCATCATTTGCGGGCAAGTTTCCACCACGGCTTTGATGACTTCCGCTGGAATCCCATCAGGGCCTGGAGCTTTCTTATTCTTCATAGTTTTTGTTGCTTCCACAAGTTCCTCCTGCGTGAAAGCTGGTACTTCCTCTGGTGAAACCATCACATCACTCCAGTTTCTTATCGGGTGCGCTGGGAATAAAATATCTACTATATTTTCCATCGAGCTCTCTTCGATTGAATTTGTTGCTGTAGCTATTTTCAACTTCTTCATGACTATCTTGTATCCTAGCCCCCAAGGGTCACTGTTTACATCTTCGCAAAGCTTTTTCCATTCAACCTTTTTGCTCAATTTTATGGTTTTCCTGAGTGTTTTGCGGCTTATTTTATATGCTGCCATTTTTTCCGTTGCATCCGCTCTGTTCCGTGATCGCTGTGCAATTCTTCGAAGATGCTGACACCTTCTTCGTAGCTCCGCTATTTCTTCATTCCACCAGTATACCGGTTTTCTTTTTGTAAATTTCCTCTTTCGCGGCATTGACTCCTCGCAGGCTAGTATGAGTGCACTCATTGTCTGCTCTACCACTGCCTCAGCTTTTATCCTACCTTCTAGCTCTACACCTGCCTGCATTGTGTCACCTAGGCTATATCTAAGTGATTCACTCAATCTTCTAGTATCGAGTTTATTCACGTTATATCTAGAACTTTCCGTTGTGCTCTCGGATATCATTTCTTCTCTAATATTTATATTGAACGTAATGTACTGATGATCGCTCCCTGTGTAGTCCTCCATAACTACCCAATCAGTAATAAATCCCGCTATATTCTGTGTAGCCAGGGAGATGTCCGGTATTGTTTCTGCGTAGCCTGGTCGCCGAAACCTTGTTGTGCTTCCGGAGTTTATGATTATCAGCCCTTGTCTGGCTGCCATGTTTAAAATCTGCGATCCTTTGCTGTTCGTGGTGGGCATTCCCCACTCCACTGCTTTTGCATTAAAATCGCCACCAATAATTTTCTGCCCTTCTTGTTCCGATACTGCGTCCTCTAGATTCTCGATCATCTCCTGGTATTCCTGCGCCGTTTGGTTTGGTGTTAAATAGCAGCTTATGATGGTGAACTGGCTACTCTTAACCCAAACGAAGCCATTTCCGGCTCCATGTTCCAATGCGTGTATTTTTCCAGGGTTTGGGATCCAGATTGCCGCCGTGTCGGTGACATCTGAGAACCAGTTGTTTCTGCTCCGGTGGACGTACTGCTCGCTGATTATTAGAACATCAATTTCTTTTTCAAGCGTGATCTGTGTTAAGAGATCATCTGCTACTCGACTTCTATGCATATTTCCTTGAAGAACTTTTATCATCTTCTATTTTTTCTATTTTTCCTGACTTCCTCAAGAGCTCTCCGAAATGCACTGCAGTCTTTCGTACCTGACACATGGCTCGTTGCCTTTGCCTTAATTTCCGTACACAGGATGCATTTCGCAGCTTGCGTGCAGCTTTTAATCTTGTGACCTTTCTGTCCACATTTATAGCACGTATCCTCTCGGTTAGGCTCTTTGCAGTCTCTTCTGAAGTGTCCAAAGTTCATGCACCTATAACAGCGCACTACTGGTGTTCTTTCCCGTATTCTACATCTGATTAGCCCTATTCTTATCTTTGCTATCTTCAGGAGTTCCCTGGCGTCTTTTTCCTCCATTTCTATAAAGGCCAGCATTTGCTCTCTCTTGTTCGGTTTAGTTAGGCTGAACCTACATTGGACCTCCTTTCCCAAGTCTCTATTAAGTGCTGCTTGCACCTCTTCGCTTGTAGTGAGACTATCCAAGTCCCGTATCTCCAATGTTGTTTTGGCCGTTAGGTCTTTAACGTCTGCCATTTTCCCTAGACTCTTTCGGAGTTCCTCCTTGATTTCCTCCTTTCCTTCTGCCTTATTGTTTAATTCCAGCAGAACCGCTCCGTTTTGTGTCTTCCGGATTCCCTTTATGTCGGCTTTGGAAGCGTCTGGGTTTACTCGCTCCCGTATTTCCCTCAGAATCTCAGCATATGTTTTGCCTTCGGCGGGCTTAATTATAATGGCCTCTGGTCGCGGCCTTTTAAACTGCCTACTCCTACTTCTTCTCCTTCTCCTTCTCTTTCCTTCGCCGTTTTCTTTTTTCCCAGCACTTTGGCTGTTCGTTGCCCCTTTTTCCCTAGGGAAGCGTCGCTGTCTAGAAGTATCTGCTTCACCTGGCGGTCGGTTAAAGGTTTTATTTTTGTTGTTTTGGACGACTATCCATTCGCCTTCGCCTCGGTTTTCAACATTTTTCCTTTTTCTGGGTGGTGGGGTTTCTGTACAGCTGATAGGAGACCCCTCTATCTCCCTTCCTCTCTTCTTGTCCGTTGGCGGTACTTGTCTGGGGCTTTGGGCCTGATTTCTAGCTTCAAGGGTGAGCTTTTTACTCTTTTCACTCTTGCAGTGAAATATCACTTCTACCGCCTCCTGGAGCTTTAGCAGTCCGTTCTTAACCTCCATGCTAACGTTCTTTTGTTTTGAAACTGCCGCCATCATCGTTTTTGTAAGCTCCTCAATCAGTAGGAGCTGTGTTTCTTCCTCTCTTTCAGGGTCTTTTTTGTGGCTGCATGCTTTTTCCTCCACTTGTTTATGCAAGCTGCTCATTGGCGTTTCCAGCATGAGATCGGTGGTTTGGATCTCCTCTGTATTCGCCGGTGTACCTAGTTTCTCCTGTGCCTGTTCAGGACCGTGCAACCCCAGGGGTGCCGGGGGAGATCTAGGCGTCTTCCCGCTCCTCATGAATGGGGTCATGCCCATCCCTGCTCTTTCTTCCACTCTTCTATCTACTACTTTCTTCATGTTTTTGTTTTTATTTATCTCCATTTTGTTCCCACGAGTATCGCGGCAATGTAAGGTCCACCACAGCAGAGGCCCGTTACTGTGGTAAGGTCAATAATACTCCCTGAGGTGACCTGGTATCAGGGAGGCTCCGTTATCGGTAGCTAAGTGTTTTACCCCCTTGCTACCAACTAGTCCACTGGGCACGGGTCGCATGACACCACTGGATTAGGGGGTCGGTAGTAGTTTGTAAGCTGCTCATCATCAGCCAATCTGAATTGGGTGACCCTACCAGGAGAACATACTCCCTCCAGCACAGCCTGATGAATCACTGCAACCTAGGCCCCCACACCACGTCAAGGTCACTACCATGTGGGGGAATAATAATAATAATAATAATAATAATAATAATAATAATAATAATAATAATAATAATAATAATAATAATAATAATAATAATAATAATAATAATAATAATAATAATAATAATAATAATAATAATAATAATAATAATAATAATAATAATAATAATAATAATAATAATAATAATAATAATAATAATAATAATAATAATAATAATAATAATAATAATAATAATAATAATAATAATAATAATAATAATAATAATAATAATAATAATAATAATAATAATAATAATAATAATAATAATAATAATAATAATAATAATAATAATAATAATAATAATAATAATAATAATAATAATAATAATAATAATAATAATAATAATAATAATAATAATAATAATAATAATAATAATAATAATAATAATAATAATAATAATAATAATAATAATAATAATAATAATAATAATAATAATAATAATAATAATAATAATAATAATAATAATAATAATAATAATAATAATAATAATAATAATAATAATAATAATAATAATAATAATAATAATAATAATAATAATAATAATAATAATAATAATAATAATAATAATAATAATAATAATAATAATAATAATAATAATAATAATAATAATAATAATAATAATAATAATAATAATAATAATAATAATAATAATAATAATAATAATAATAATAATAATAATAATAATAATAATAATAATAATAATAATAATAATAATAATAATAATAATAATAATAATAATAATAATAATAATAATAATAATAATAATAATAATAATAATAATAATAATAATAATAATAATAATAATAATAATAATAATAATAATAATAATAATAATAATAATAATAATAATAATAATAATAATAATAATAATAATAATAATAATAATAATAATAATAATAATAATAATAATAATAATAATAATAATAATAATAATAATAATAATAATAATAATAATAATAATAATAATAATAATAATAATAATAATAATAATAATAATAATAATAATAATAATAATAATAATAATAATAATAATAATAATAATAATAATAATAATAATAATAATAATAATAATAATAATAATAATAATAATAATAATAATAATAATAATAATAATAATAATAATAATAATAATAATAATAATAATAATAATAATAATAATAATAATAATAATAATAATAATAATAATAATAATAATAATAATAATAATAATAATAATAATAATAATAATAATAATAATAATAATAATAATAATAATAATAATAATAATAATAATAATAATAATAATAATAATAATAATAATAATAATAATAATAATAATAATAATAATAATAATAATAATAATAATAATAATAATAATAATAATAATAATAATAATAATAATAATAATAATAATAATAATAATAATAATAATAATAATAATAATAATAATAATAATAATAATAATAATAATAATAATAATAATAATAATAATAATAATAATAATAATAATAATAATAATAATAATAATAATAATAATAATAATAATAATAATAATAATAATAATAATAATAATAATAATAATAATAATAATAATAATAATAATAATAATAATAATAATAATAATAATAATAATAATAATAATAATAATAATAATAATAATAATAATAATAATAATAATAATAATAATAATAATAATAATAATAATAATAATAATAATAATAATAATAATAATAATAATAATAATAATAATAATAATAATAATAATAATAATAATAATAATAATAATAATAATAATAATAATAATAATAATAATAATAATAATAATAATAATAATAATAATAATAATAATAATAATAATAATAATAATAATAATAATAATAATAATAATAATAATAATAATAATAATAATAATAATAATAATAATAATAATAATAATAATAATAATAATAATAATAATAATAATAATAATAATAATAATAATAATAATAATAATAATAATAATAATAATAATAATAATAATAATAATAATAATAATAATAATAATAATAATAATAATAATAATAATAATAATAATAATAATAATAATAATAATAATAATAATAATAATAATAATAATAATAATAATAATAATAATAATAATAATAATAATAATAATAATAATAATAATAATAATAATAATAATAATAATAATAATAATAATAATAATAATAATAATAATAATAATAATAATAATAATAATAATAATAATAATAATAATAATAATAATAATAATAATAATAATAATAATAATAATAATAATAATAATAATAATAATAATAATTTTTTTTTGCTTTTTTACGGTTATAGATGGTGTCGCGGGGAAAATCTGCTTAACAGACTACCGAGTGCCGGGTTGGTCGGTTTCTTTTTGCATTACACTAAGACGCACTGCAAAAAAGGAACCAACCGACCGGCTAAAAACCCCCACCATCTGTTCCCTTGACCCACGATGTATATCCCAGTTTGGAACCGCGTTAGCATTTCTTCAAACTGGCGAGTTAGCATTTCTTCAAACTGGCGAAAAAGTGCTGACTTCGGTGTTTCCGTGTGAATTATCCCGTTCGCTCTTCTCTGCATATATCTATCGACAGCGGCAGACAGAAAAATAAAATCTACTGTCCCTCTTCTAATATTATTACTAAGACAATATTAATTTTCTAAGCCTTTTCTATTATGGCTAGGTTATTTCCCATTTACAAAACAAAACTATTCTAAACAGAGCTATATAATCCCTAGAGGTGCTGTCTTGAAGTAGCTTCCAACATGTCAAGCTGCCTCAAAACGCTGGACTAGGTTCTTTCTGTTTACATCTATTCTACAAATAACTAGAAAACTAAAAACTATTCTATACAGAGCTACATAGTTCCTAGAAGTGCTGTCTTGAAGCAGCTTCCAGCATGTCAAGCTGCCTCAAGATGCTGGACTAGGTTATTTCTGTTCTACATCTATTCTACAAATAGCTACTTGGCTCCCAAAGTCGTTTTGCGTAGGCCCAACTATTTGGCGAGTTACTATCTACTTCCATATGTAACAAAAATAACAAAAAACAGTACTACTGTGCTACATAACAAAACAGCGACACGTTTTATCTAATTTCGCTCATAAGTCTACCGAGATCTACCACACGCCGACAGCATCAGCAGTAACTAGTGTCGCAGAGTTAAATATGTTGTTAATTTAACACAAACAAAGCTGCGGCACCAGTAAGCCTGTATGCCATTGGTGCCAAGCAGACCACGCCAGACTCAAAAGCAGAAACCAGACTACACTGGGGTCTATTTCCTAACTTAGAAGATCTATTCCGAGTCTTCTAAGTAGCCCAGTCTCTTCTTCTTTCGTAATACCGCCTCGACGTAGACTGACACGGCGTTCCAATTTTCTTCCGTGTCTATCATTATGGTGGTTATATTATCCGGCGTAACATCCCCTACGATTCGAGTTAGAACGCTTCTTTCCTCCGCTGCGACGTCGCACTCGAAAAAAGTATGCTCGACCGTATCTTCCGCTGTGTCGCAGTGGCGACATCGCGGACTGTTTACTTTATTCATTCTGAATAAATAAGCTCGAAAGTATCCATGCCCCGAGAGCATTTGCGTGGTATAGAAGTTCACTTCGCCGTGCCTCCGGTTAACCCAAACCGCTAGTTGTGGTATCAATCTTGCGGTCCAGCGTCCTCTGTGTTCCCCATTCCATTGTTCTTGCCATTTTTCTAGGCTTTGTCTCCTCGCGTCTCCTGACACTTCTTTTCTGTCTCTTCCCGCAGCCCTATTATATATCTGTTTCCTCTCTCGGGCTAACAATGTTATCGGTATCACGCCTGCAATAACATTTACAGCTGGGTATGAGACCGTCCGGTAGGAGCACGCTACCCGCAGAGCCCCTCTTCGTTGTTCCGCTTCCATGGGCTTCCGGCAATACTCTCTATTTAGGGCATCTGCCCAAATCTCCGCACCGTACAGGAGCACTGAATGTGTCGTGGACATTAACAGCCTCCTTTTGCACGGTGAAGGTCCACCGATGTTCGCCATTAATCTGCTCAAATTCTTGGTTATCACGGCCGCCTTGTC
>OZ012682.1:39994080-40224080 GCA_963942445.1 Argyra leucocephala | reverse complement strand
CCGTACTGACGCGGAGACAAACCTCCAGCTGCCTCGATGGCAGACAACAGCCTTGGCTTGAGTAACTTCTCAAGAACCTTTCCCGCAGTGTCCAGCATGCAGAGCGGACGGTATGAGGAAGGCAGCTCCGGGTCTCCTTTCTCCTTGCTGATTAGTACCAGCCTAGCTGTCTTCCAACACTTGGGGAAAATTCCCGCTGAGAGACAGGCATTGTACATACTCAACAGAATATTCGGATTATACCGAAAAACCAGCTTTAATATCTCTCCTTGGATACCGTCTGGACCTGGGGCCTTCTTGACCTTGAGAGATTGGATGGCCACTTCCAGCTCCTCCATTGTAAACGGGGAAGCGCCATCCCGGTTGTATACTCTAGCAGCTCGCTGGAGATGCACTGGAAAGAGGGCTTTAACTAGGCGCGTTGTGGTCCGCATGTCCATGGGCGGAAGGGTTTTCAGTGCCCCAATTTTCTGGGTTACAATTTTGTAACCTAAGCCCCATGGATCTGAGTTTATATCCTCTCTCAGTGCTTCCCAGCATCTCGCCTTGCTGTGATTGATTGCACGTCGCAACTGGCGCTTTTTCTCCTTGTGGTCCGAGGACCTGATCCTAACCTCCTCCTCCGTTCTAGCTCTCTGAGCCTTTCTCCGCAGTCGGAGACAATCTCTCCGGAGGTCAGCTATCTCGGCTGTCCACCAGTACATTGGCTGTTTTCCATGAGGAATTCGCCTCCGAGGCATTGAGCGGTCGCAGGCTAGGGTGATTTGACGTAGAGTGGCATCCACCAACGGCCCTGCCTGGTGAGGGGTTGCAGGCTGCCCCTCGACCTGCATTTGGACACCTCCCCGGATGATCGCTGCAAATACCGCTTCGTCAATTCTCCCCATGTTCCAGCGCTGTGGTCTGCTATTTATTGTTCTTTGGAGTTGCCGCCTCTCACGGACCACGAATACAATGTACTGATGGTCACTGCCCGTGTAGTCCTCGATCACATGCCAGCCTTCGACCAAAGCGGCCAAGCGCTCACAGGCAAAGGATACGTCGGGAATGGTTTCTGAATACCCCGGTCGACGAAAAGTAGATGTCGAGCCGACATTCAGCACAAGTAAACCGGTTCTGGATGCCAACCCTAACACCTCGCTTCCCCTTGAGTCAGGGTAGGGCATTCCCCACTCGGTTGCCTTAGCGTTGAAATCGCCACCAATCACTACGCGACCCGTCGTGTTCAAAACCGTATCCTCAAGGTTCGCCAATTTCGCTCGGAAATCCGCTATGACTTCGTTGGGTGTCAGATAGACGCTTATAAATGTGATATCCGCGTATTTAACCCAGACGAACCCACGCCCGCGCCCATGCTCTCGTACCGGGATTTTCGCTGCATCAGGTATCCAAATGGCCGCCGTACCAAGCTCGTCCGAGAACCAAGAAGTGGTTCTGTCCATATACTGCTCACTAATGAGCAGTATGCCGGAACTCTTCTCCCGAGCAAGCTGATGCAGGAGGTCATCTGCCACTCGGCTACGATTTAAGTTTGCCTGGAGGACGCTGAACATTTTCCAGTCTCTTTGGCCTTTCTCAGAGCGTCTCTGAACACCTTGCATAACCCTGTGCCTAGAGTGTGGCCTAGACTTTCCTGTTGCACACCCGCTTCGGCACAGAGTATGCAGTGTGCCTTTTCTTTACAGGCCTTAGCAACATGACCCTCCTTTCCGCAGCGGTAGCAGGCTTTGCTTCGGTCAGGTCCCCTGCAAGAACCAGCCACGTGACCGTAATTTAGACACCTGTAGCAGCGTTTGACATCGGTCCGTGACGTAACCCTGCAAGAAACCCATCCTACTTTGAGCCTTCCCTGCTTCAGCAGCTTTTCGGCAGCTTGCTCAGGAAGTTCAACGATGGCTGTCAGTTGTGACCTCGAATTTGGCGCTGTAAGACCAACCCTCATTACTGCGACATCTCCGAGATCCCTCCTCAGTGCCTGCTCCACTTCAGTCCGCTCAGTAAGGCAGTCCAAATCGTTCACTGCTACGGACCTCATCTGTACGATGCTCTTCACGCTACCTAGAGTGCCCACTGCATCTTCTAGGGCCTTTGTGAAACTTCCCAAGCTTTTCTGGCCGGTGATTTCAAGAAGAACCTTGCCATCCCGTGTTTGCCGGATTGCCTTTATTTCCGCACCTGTTTCCTCCGGTTTAAATTTTGCCTTGATGCTTCTTAGGACATCCGCATATGATTTACCCTCCGCTGGCTTGATGGTAACGGCGGGCCAATAATAATAATAATAATAATAATAATAATAATAATAATAATAATAATAATAATAATAATAATAATAATAATAATAATAATAATAATAATAATAATAATAATAATAATAATAATAATAATAATAATAATAATAATAATAATAATAATAATAATAATAATAATAATAATAATAATAATAATAATAATAATAATAATAATAATAATAATAATAATAATAATAATAATAATAATAATAATAATAATAATAATAATAATAATAATAATAATAATAATAATAATAATAATAATAATAATAATAATAATAATAATAATAATAATAATAATAATAATAATAATAATAATAATAATAATAATAATAATAATAATAATAATAATAATAATAATAATAATAATAATAATAATAATAATAATAATAATAATAATAATAATAATAATAATAATAATAATAATAATAATAATAATAATAATAATAATAATAATAATAATAATAATAATAATAATAATAATAATAATAATAATAATAATAATAATAATAATAATAATAATAATAATAATAATAATAATAATAATAATAATAATAATAATAATAATAATAATAATAATAATAATAATAATAATAATAATAATAATAATAATAATAATAATAATAATAATAATAATAATAATAATAATAATAATAATAATAATAATAATAATAATAATAATAATAATAATAATAATAATAATAATAATAATAATAATAATAATAATAATAATAATAATAATAATAATAATAATAATAATAATAATAATAATAATAATAATAATAATAATAATAATAATAATAATAATAATAATAATAATAATAATAATAATAATAATAATAATAATAATAATAATAATAATAATAATAATAATAATAATAATAATAATAATAATAATAATAATAATAATAATAATAATAATAATAATAATAATAATAATAATAATAATAATAATAATAATAATAATAATAATAATAATAATAATAATAATAATAATAATAATAATAATAATAATAATAATAATAATAATAATAATAATAATAATAATAATAATAATAATAATAATAATAATAATAATAATAATAATAATAATAATAATAATAATAATAATAATAATAATAATAATAATAATAATAATAATAATAATAATAATAATAATAATAATAATAATAATAATAATAATAATAATAATAATAATAATAATAATAATAATAATAATAATAATAATAATAATAATAATAATAATAATAATAATAATAATAATAATAATAATAATAATAATAATAATAATAATAATAATAATAATAATAATAATAATAATAATAATAATAATAATAATAATAATAATAATAATAATAATAATAATAATAATAATAATAATAATAATAATAATAATAATAATAATAATAATAATAATAATAATAATAATAATAATAATAATAATAATAATAATAATAATAATAATAATAATAATAATAATAATAATAATAATAATAATAATAATAATAATAATAATAATAATAATAATAATAATAATAATAATAATAATAATAATAATAATAATAATAATAATAATAATAATAATAATAATAATAATAATAATAATAATAATAATAATAATAATAATAATAATAATAATAATAATAATAATAATAATAATAATAATAATAATAATAATAATAATAATAATAATAATAATAATAATAATAATAATAATAATAATAATAATAATAATAATAATAATAATAATAATAATAATAATAATAATAATAATAATAATAATAATAATAATAATAATAATAATAATAATAATAATAATAATAATAATAATAATAATAATAATAATAATAATAATAATAATAATAATAATAATAATAATAATAATAATAATAATAATAATAATAATAATAATAATAATAATAATAATAATAATAATAATAATAATAATAATAATAATAATAATAATAATAATAATAATAATAATAATAATAATAATAATAATAATAATAATAATAATAATAATAATAATAATAATAATAATAATAATAATAATAATAATAATAATAATAATAATAATAATAATAATAATAATAATAATAATAATAATAATAATAATAATAATAATAATAATAATAATAATAATAATAATAATAATAATAATAATAATAATAATAATAATAATAATAATAATAATAATAATAATAATAATAATAATAATAATAATAATAATAATAATAATAATAATAATAATAATAATAATAATAATAATAATAATAATAATAATAATAATAATAATAATAATAATAATAATAATAATAATAATAATAATAATAATAATAATAATAATAATAATAATAATAATAATAATAATAATAATAATAATAATAATAATAATAATAATAATAATAATAATAATAATAATAATAATAATAATAATAATAATAATAATAATAATAATAATAATAATAATAATAATAATAATAATAATAATAATAATAATAATAATAATAATAATAATAATAATAATAATAATAATAATAATAATAATAATAATAATAATAATAATAATAATAATAATAATAATAATAATAATAATAATAATAATAATAATAATAATAATAATAATAATAATAATAATAATAATAATAATAATAATAATAATAATAATAATAATAATAATAATAATAATAATAATAATAATAATAATAATAATAATAATAATAATAATAATAATAATAATAATAATAATAATAATAATAATAATAATAATAATAATAATAATAATAATAATAATAATAATAATAATAATAATAATAATAATAATAATAATAATAATAATAATAATAATAATAATAATAATAATAATAATAATAATAATAATAATAATAATAATAATAATAATAATAATAATAATAATAATTTTTTTTTTTTTTTTTTTTTTTTTTCGCACGTCGCAACTGGCGCTTTTTCTCCTTGTGGTCCGAGGACCTGATCCTAACCTCCTCCTCCGTTCTAGCTCTCTGAGCCTTTCTCCGCAGTCGGAGACAATCTCTCCGGAGGTCAGCTATCTCGGCTGTCCACCAGTACATTGGCTGTTTTCCATGAGGAATTCGCCTCCGAGGCATTGAGCGGTCGCAGGCTAGGGTGATTTGACGTAGAGTGGCATCCACCAACGGCCCTGCCTGGTGAGGGGTTGCAGGCTGCCCCTCGACCTGCATTTGGACACCTCCCCGGATGATCGCTGCAAATACCGCTTCGTCAATTCTCCCCATGTTCCAGCGCTGTGGTCTGCTATTTATTGTTCTTTGGAGTTGCCGCCTCTCACGGACCACGAATACAATGTACTGATGGTCACTGCCCGTGTAGTCCTCGATCACATGCCAGCCTTCGACCAAAGCGGCCAAGCGCTCACAGGCAAAGGATACGTCGGGAATGGTTTCTGAATACCCCGGTCGACGAAAAGTAGATGTCGAGCCGACATTCAGCACAAGTAAACCGGTTCTGGATGCCAACCCTAACACCTCGCTTCCCCTTGAGTCAGGGTAGGGCATTCCCCACTCGGTTGCCTTAGCGTTGAAATCGCCACCAATCACTACGCGACCCGTCGTGTTCAAAACCGTATCCTCAAGGTTCGCCAATTTCGCTCGGAAATCCGCTATGACTTCGTTGGGTGTCACTCGGAAATCCGCTATGACTTCGTTGGGTGTCAGATAGACGCTTATAAATGTGATATCCGCGTATTTAACCCAGACGAACCCACGCCCGCGCCCATGCTCTCGTACCGGGATTTTCGCTGCATCAGGTATCCAAATGGCCGCCGTACCAAGCTCGTCCGAGAACCAAGAAGTGGTTCTGTCCATATACTGCTCACTAATGAGCAGTATGCCGGAACTCTTCTCCCGAGCAAGCTGATGCAGGAGGTCATCTGCCACTCGGCTACGATTTAAGTTTGCCTGGAGGACGCTGAACATTTTCCAGTCTCTTTGGCCTTTCTCAGAGCGTCTCTGAACACCTTGCATAACCCTGTGCCTAGAGTGTGGCCTAGACTTTCCTGTTGCACACCCGCTTCGGCACAGAGTATGCAGTGTGCCTTTTCTTTACAGGCCTTAGCAACATGACCCTCCTTTCCGCAGCGGTAGCAGGCTTTGCTTCGGTCAGGTCCCCTGCAAGAACCAGCCACGTGACCGTAATTTAGACACCTGTAGCAGCGTTTGACATCGGTCCGTGACGTAACCCTGCAAGAAACCCATCCTACTTTGAGCCTTCCCTGCTTCAGCAGCTTTTCGGCAGCTTGCTCAGGAAGTTCAACGATGGCTGTCAGTTGTGACCTCGAATTTGGCGCTGTAAGACCAACCCTCATTACTGCGCCATCTCCGAGATCCCTCCTCAGTGCCTGCTCCACTTCAGTCCGCTCAGTAAGGCAGTCCAAATCGTTCACTGCTACGGACCTCATCTGTACGATGCTCTGCACGCTACCTAGAGTGCCCACTGCATCTTCTAGGGCCTTTGTGAAACTTCCCAAGCTTTTCTGGCCGGTGATTTCAAGAAGAACCTTGCCATCCCGTGTTTGCCGGATTGCCTTTATTTCCGCACCTGTTTCCTCCGGTTTAACTTTCGCCTTGATGCTTCTTAGGACATCCGCATATGATTTACCCTCCGCTGGCTTGATGGTAACGGCGGGCCGACGTCCTTTGGTTCTTAATTTTTTGGCATTTACCGCTACTTTATCTTGGGAAGCTTCAGGTACTTTTGTCTTAGGCTCTTCGGCTGTAAGATTTTTTGTTCTTCGCCTGGCCCTCCTCTTTTTCCTCTTTACTTCTGTCCACTGCTGTACGTTGGCGGAAAGTGGAGGAGTCATTTCCTTCTCTTTCTTCTTTTTAGGTATGGCCGCTTTTTCCGCCGGGCTAGTAGCTCCTCTTTTCAGCATTCCACTTGTGACTATTTCTGGCAGCATCACAGTCATCGTTTTTTGGGCTTTCGTGGTATCAAATGCCCTCTTTTCGCCTGTCTGGACAGCACAGTCTCTCATTTTTCTTGGGATCTCCGTTTGAGTTCCGCTGTCCATTCTTTTTGTGCATGTTTTCCGGCTCCACAAGCTTTTTAACGTGTCCAGGGCATCCTGGAGCACCGCCATGCCATCTTTTATTTCCGAGCTGACGTTCGTTTGCCTGAGAGTTGCAGCTCTCATTTTGGCCAGAACACCATCAGTCTTCTGGAATATTTCTCCGACATTAGCCTCCATGCTGCCTTCGTGCTCATTTTCCCTTACCACCGCCGGTGGTGAGGAATTTGAGCGAGCTGCAGTTGGAGGTGTACGCAGTAATACCGGGCACCGTCTAAAAGGACTATTTGATGGGCTCTCCTCAAATCCCCTTCTTGAAGTACCTTCATCCTTCTCCATCTTCTTCATCGTCTCAGTATGGTTTTTTTTTCTTTCATTCATATTTTGTTCCCACGAGTAAGGCGAGAAAATCGGTCCGCCCCCGCAGAGCTCCCATACGGGGGTAAGGCTTTTACACTCAGAGGCTGCCAGATATCTGAGGACACCGTTTGCGACTGGGCTAGTTTTTATACAGGGCCCCCAGCCTAGCTGATTATCGGCACGGTACGTATGACACCTTAATCCGGCCCTGTTGATTGCCATTTGGTTTCAGGTCTCATCTTTGAACAGGGTCCCAAGACTCTTTGCCCATACTCGGCCTCTGCACCGCGACGAGGTAGGCAATCGTGCAGAGGAATAATAATAATAATAATAATAATAATAATAATAATAATAATAATAATAATAATAATAATAATAATAATAATAATAATAATAATAATAATAATAATAATAATAATAATAATAATAATAATAATAATAATAATAATAATAATAATAATAATAATAATAATAATAATAATAATAATAATAATAATAATAATAATAATAATAATAATAATAATAATAATAATAATAATAATAATAATAATAATAATAATAATAATAATAATAATAATAATAATAATAATAATAATAATAATAATAATAATAATAATAATAATAATAATAATAATAATAATAATAATAATAATAATAATAATAATAATAATAATAATAATAATAATAATAATAATAATAATAATAATAATAATAATAATAATAATAATAATAATAATAATAATAATAATAATAATAATAATAATAATAATAATAATAATAATAATAATAATAATAATAATAATAATAATAATAATAATAATAATAATAATAATAATAATAATAATAATAATAATAATAATAATAATAATAATAATAATAATAATAATAATAATAATAATAATAATAATAATAATAATAATAATAATAATAATAATAATAATAATAATAATAATAATAATAATAATAATAATAATAATAATAATAATAATAATAATAATAATAATAATAATAATAATAATAATAATAATAATAATAATAATAATAATAATAATAATAATAATAATAATAATAATAATAATAATAATAATAATAATAATAATAATAATAATAATAATAATAATAATAATAATAATAATAATAATAATAATAATAATAATAATAATAATAATAATAATAATAATAATAATAATAATAATTTTTTTTTTTTTTTTTTTTTTTTTTTTTTTTTTTTTTTTTTCGTAGGTCGGTGGTGAAAACCTTTTATAGGTATCTTGAAGGGTCCGCACTTCAAGGGTATGTGAGACTCCCATGATCTTGTTCGGTCTACTCACCAAATACACCACCTCCTTTTCCCACGGTGAAACCAACCCGGAACCGCTTTCGCATTACTTCAAGTTGGGCCGTGCTTGTTCCTTTTTTTTAATTTTCTTTTATGATTCTTCTTCTAGGTCCTCTAAATATCTGAGCTCTTTCTTCCTGCGTAGTATTAATTCTATGTATTTAGCTATTGCATTCCATTTTTCTTGGTTTTCAAGCATTACAGAAATTATATTTTCTGATGTTAATTCTCCTACTGCTACTATTAAAGATTCTCTTTCTGTTTCTGCTAAATCACATTCGAAAAAAGTGTGATGCGCTGTGTCATGTGTTGCGCTGCAGTGACTGCATCCTGGATTGTTTACTTTGCCCATCTTGTAGAGGTAGGATCGAAAATATCCGTGGCCTGATAGGAACTGAGTGATGTAAAAATTTACTTCTCCATGGTGTCGGTTAAACCAGACTTCTACTTGTGGGATTAATCTAGCCGTCCATCGCCCGTGCTGATCATTACTCCAGTGTTCTTGCCATCTTGTCATCGTGTACCTTCTTTCCTCTGCTACAATGACATCTCGGCTCGTTGCTTGATCCCTTATATATATATTTCTTCGTTCTTGCGCTAGCAAATCAATCGGAATCACGCCCGCGATTACCATGACCGCCGAATGTGAAACTGTTCGATAGGAGCACGCGACTCGGAGAGCCCCTCTTCGTTGCACTGCTGCTATGCGTTTTTTACAATACCTCTTGTCCATCGCATGTGCCCAGATTTCAGCTCCGTATAGAAGGATTGATTCTGCGGTTTTCATAATGATTCGTCTTTTTTCTGGTTTGGGTCCTCCAATGTTTGCCATAAGTTTGCTTAGCTTGATTGTAGCTTCTGCTGCTTTATCTGCTACTTTTTGGATTTGTTGCCAAAATGTTAGCCTTGTATCAATAGTAACTCCTAAGTAATTTGCTGATTCTTTGGTCATTATTGTTTCTGGACCTACTTGCATTGGAATTATAGTTGGTATTCTTTTCTTAGTTAGCATAACGATTTCTGTTTTTGCCGTTGCTAATTCTAATCTATGTTCCCTCATCCAACTATACACTCTTCTCATAACTTGATTCAGCCTAATCTGTGATTCTGCTATATCCCGTGCCGTTATAATAGCTGCTATATCATCAGCATAACCTACTAGCTGTATATTTTCAGGCATTTCCATACATAATAGACTGTTGTACAGAACATTCCATAGTTCTGGTCCTAGTATTGATCCTTGTGCTACTCCTGCCGTAAGATCCTTTATCCTCTTTCCATCTACCGTGTTGTATATCAATCTTCGCTCGCTTAAGTAATCTATTAGAACTTTCAGAAGGTACGTAGGTATAGTAAACTTATTTTGTAATGCGTCTATGATGTCAGTCCATCTTGCCGAATTAAAGGCATTTTTGACATCCAAGGTAACAAGTAGAACTATTTTTCTCGAGTGATGTGTTTCCATTCGTGTGGCTTCCGCAGTTTCTGTTACCACCTTGATAGCGTCAACAGTCGACCTTCCCTTTCTGAACCCGAACTGTGTGTTCGCTAATCCACCAGCTGTATGAATTGCTGCTTGCAGTCTTGTTTTTATTAACCTTTCGAAGAGTTTCCCGGCCGTATCTAACATACATAGTGGCCTGTATGACGATGCTGCTCCTCTTACTCCTTTAGCTTTGTCAATTAAAACCAGTCTTGCTTCTTTCCACCTTTTGCTGAATACTCCTTCTTTTAGGCAGCAGTTATACATATTCAGCATCATTTGTGGATTATTCGAAGCTACTAATTTGATGACCTCTGCTGGTATTCTATCAGGTCCGGGGGCTTTCTTGTTTTTCATACATTTTACTGCATCTTCTAGTTCTATTTGTGTAAAAATTGGGGCTTCTCCTGGTTCTTCGTGCCTCTGCAATACATTTCTTCTAGGGTGTGTAGGGAAAAGTGTGTTTACAATATTTTCCATAACGTCCGCTTCTAGCTGATTTTCTGATGCTGGTGCTCTGATTCTTTTCATTACAATTTTGTATCCAAGTCCCCAGGGATCATTGTTTACTTCTTCACACAAACTTTTCCAGTTTTTCATTTTACTCTTCTTTATTATAATTCGGAGCGTTTTTCTCGCTATTCTATATTCCTCTATTTTGCTTGTTTCTGCTGCTCCATTTCTCTGTCGCTGTGCTATGCGGCGGAGACGCAAACATTTTCTTCTCAATTCCGCTATTTCTTCTGTCCACCAGTATACAGGGCATCTGTTTCTATTTCCAAACTTCTTGGGCATTGATTCTTCACAAGCTCTTGCGATGGTGTCCATAGTAACTTTCACCACTGCTTCTGCTCGTTCTCTGCCTGTTTCGTTCTGTGGCACTTGCATTACTCTTTCTAGATTTCTCCTTATTACACCGGCCATTTTTTCTTTATCCAGCTTATTGACGTTCCATGTACCTTCTCGCTGGTTGTTGCGATTTCTTTCTCTCCTTCTCGTGCATATTTCGAATTGTATATACTGATGATCGCTGCCAGTATAATCCTCTAGAACCATCCAGTTTTCTATGTTGTTAGCAAGTTCTTCTGTTGCTAGGGATATATCGGGTATAGTTTCGGTGTACCCGGGTCTCCTGAATGTGCTGGTATTTCCTGAGTTTAACACAATTAAATTTTGTCTTGCTACCATTTCCAAAATTTGCCTTCCCCTGTTATCTGTAACTGGCAATCCCCACTCCACTGCTTTAGCATTGAAGTCACCGGCGACTACTACATTTCCTCCTAGTTCTATTATCTTATCTTCTAGTTGCTCCATTTTCTGTCGATATTCCTGTGCCGTTTGATTTGGAGTTAGGTAACAGCTTATTATTGTTTCTTTGCCGTTTGTGATCCATACAAACCCATTTCCGGCTCCATGGCTGTTAATTTGTATTTTCCCTTGATTTACTACCCAGATGGCTGCTGTACTTGTGACATCCGAGAACCAATTCTGATAATCTTTATTTTTGTACTGCTCGCTGATAATTACTACGTCGATATTCTTTTCTCGGACGAGCTGTAAAAGTAGATCATCGGCCGTTTTGCTCCTGTGCAAATTACCTTGTAAGAGCTTAATTATTTTTATGCTTTTTACTCTCCTCAAGTGCAGTTCGAAACACTCTACACAAACCGGATCCTGACACGTGCTCCAGACTTTCTGCTTTTATTTCTGCACACAAAAAGCACCTTGCCTTTTGCTTACAGTTTTTGACTGTGTGTCCTTTTTGTCCGCACTTGTAGCAGCAGTCTCTACGATCTTCATATTTGCATTGCCTCCTTAAGTGGCCGAAGTTAAGGCATTTGTAGCATCGCTTAACTTCTGTTCTCTCCCTAATTCTGCATCTGATCCATCCAATTTTTATTTTCGATGTTACCAGTAATTTTTTGGCATCGCTTTCTTCCATAACTACAACCGCAGTTATCTGTTCCCTGCCATTTGGTGCTGTCAAATGTATTTTGCATTCGACAACTTCCGTTAATTCCTTATTTATAGCCTTTTGAACTTCCTCAATGGTTGTTACACAATCCAAGTCTTTAATCTCTATCGCAGTCTTTGGTGTGAGATTCCTTACACTAGCCGAAGTCCCTAGAGCTTCCTGTAACTCCTTGGTGAATTTACCTTTTTCTTTCGGGCCTTTCCCCATTTCCAGCAGCACATCCCCATTTTGAGTTCTGCGGATTCCTCTGATTTCGATCTCTGTTTTTTCAGGGTTTACCCTTCCTTTTATTTCCTTTAGGATTTCAGCGTAAGTCTTCCCTGTGGTGGGTTTTATCAGTATTGCTTCTGACGTCCGTTGGTAGAACGTTTGTCTGAGACCATATACCAGCCTTTACCTCCCAATAATAATAATAATAATAATAATAATAATAATAATAATAATAATAATAATAATAATAATAATAATAATAATAATAATAATAATAATAATAATAATAATAATAATAATAATAATAATAATAATAATAATAATAATAATAATAATAATAATAATAAAAATAATAATAATTTTTTTTTTTGCTTTTTTACGGTTATAGATGGTGTCGCGGGGAAAATCTGCTTAACAGACTACCGAGTGCCGGGTTGGTCGGTTTCTTTTTGCATTACACTAAGACGCACTGCAAAAAAGGAACCAACCGACCGGCTAAAAACCCCCACCATCTGTTCCCTTGACCCACGATGTATATCCCAGTTTGGAACCGCGTTAGCATTTCTTCAAACTGGCGAAAAAGTGCTGACTTCGGTGTTTCCGTGTGAATTATCCCGTTCGCTCTTCTCTGCATATATCTATCGACAGCGGCAGACAGAAAAATAAAATCTACTGTCCCTCTTCTAATATTATTACTAAGACAATATTAATTTTCTAAGCCTTTTCTATTATGGCTAGGTTATTTCCCATTTACAAAACAAAACTATTCTAAACAGAGCTATATAATCCCTAGAGGTGCTGTCTTGAAGTAGCTTCCAACATGTCAAGCTGCCTCAAAACGCTGGACTAGGTTCTTTCTGTTTACATCTATTCTACAAATAACTAGAAAACTAAAAACTATTCTATACAGAGCTACATAGTTCCTAGAAGTGCTGTCTTGAAGCAGCTTCCAGCATGTCAAGCTGCCTCAAGATGCTGGACTAGGTTATTTCTGTTCTACATCTATTCTACAAATAGCTACTTGGCTCCCAAAGTCGTTTTGCGTAGGCCCAACTATTTGGCGAGTTACTATCTACTTCCATATGTAACAAAAATAACAAAAAAACAGTACTACTGTGCTACATAACAAAACAGCGACACGTTTTATCTAATTTCGCTCATAAGTCTACCGAGATCTACCACACGCCGACAGCATCAGCAGTAACTAGTGTCGCAGAGTTAAATTTGTTGTTAATTTAACACAAACAAAACTGCGGCACCAGTAAGCCTGTATGCCATTGGTGCCAAGCAGACCACGCCAGACTCAAAAGCAGAAACCAGGCTACACTGAGGTCTATTTCCTAACTTAGAAGATCTATTCCGAGTCTTCTAAGTAGCCCAGTCTCTTCTTCTTTCGTAATACCGCCTCGACGTAGACTGACACGGCGTTCCAATTTTCTTCCGTGTCTATCATTATGGTGGTTATATTATCCGGCGTAACATCCCCTACGATTCGAGTTAGAACGCTTCTTTCCTCCGCTGCGACGTCGCACTCGAAAAAAGTATGCTCGACCGTATCTTCCGCTGTGTCGCAGTGGCGACATCGCGGACTGTTTACTTTATTCATTCTGAATAAATAAGCTCGAAAGTATCCATGCCCCGAGAGCATTTGCGTGGTATAGAAGTTCACTTCGCCGTGCCTCCGGTTAACCCAAACCGCTAGTTGTGGTATCAATCTTGCGGTCCAGCGTCCTCTGTGTTCCCCATTCCATTGTTCTTGCCATTTTTCTAGGCTTTGTCTCCTCGCGTCTCCTGACACTTCTTTTCTGTCTCTTCCCGCAGCCCTATTATATATCTGTTTCCTCTCTCGGGCTAACAATGTTATCGGTATCACGCCTGCAATAACATTTACAGCTGGGTATGAGACCGTCCGGTAGGAGCACGCTACCCGCAGAGCCCCTCTTCGTTGTTCCGCTTCCATGGGCTTCCGGCAATACTCTCTATTTAGGGCATCTGCCCAAATCTCCGCACCGTACAGGAGCACTGAATGTGTCGTGGACATTAACAGCCTCCTTTTGCACGGTGAAGGTCCACCGATGTTCGCCATTAATCTGCTCAAATTCTTGGTTATCACGGCCGCCTTGTCTGTAGCTTTTTTGATATGCCTCCAAAAATTTAGTTTGGTATCCAACATGACACCAAGATACCTCGAAGCTTCCTTAGTTTGAATGACCACAGGCCCCACTTCCATTGGCACAATGGTTCTCATCCTCTTTTTTGTGAGTAGGACAATTTCGGTTTTTGCTTCCGCAAGCTCTAAGCCGTGTCTGTTCATCCAGCTACTCACTCTTCTCATGACTTGATTCAACCTGATTTGCGCATCTTCCATGGTCCGAGCTGATATTATTGCACCTAGGTCGTCTGCAAAGCCTACTAGAGTTATATCATCTGGCATTTCTGCCTCCAGCAAGCTATTGTATAATATATTCCACAGGTCCGGTCCTAGGATCGATCCTTGTGCTGCGCCGGATGTTACGCTTTTGATTACACTGCCGATCTTGGTTTCATACTGAAGGCTGCGTTCTCTCAGGTAGTCTTTTACCATCCTGAGCAGATATGCTGGAATGCTGAAATTTTTTTCCAGGGCATCAATCATGTCTTCCCATCTTGCCGAGTTGAAGGCGTTTTTCACGTCCAAGGTAACAAAGACAACTATTCTTCTTGAGAAATGGTTCCTTGCTTCCGCCGCTTCTGCCTTTTCCATTACAACTCGTATTGCATCTATTGTTGATCTTCCTTGTCTGAATCCGAATTGCATATCTGACAGACCACCGGTCGTTCGTATCGCCTCTTCTATTCTGGGTTTCAATAGCCTTTCGAGGAGCTTTCCAGCCGTGTCCAGCATACACAGTGGTCTGAACGAGGACGGTGAGACTCTGCCGCCTTTCCCTTTGTCGATTAAGTCGAGCTACCTTCCATCTTTTGCTGAAAACGCCTTCTTTTAGACATGTGTTGTACATATTCAGCATCATTTGCGGGCAAGTTTCCACCACGGCTTTGATGACTTCCGCTGGAATCCCGTCAGGGCCTGGAGCTTTCTTATTCTTCATAGTTTTTGTTGCTTCCACAAGTTCCTCCTGCGTGAAAGCTGGTACTTCCTCTGGTGAAACCATCACATCACTCCAGTTTCTTATCGGGTGCGCTGGGAATAAAATATCTACTATATTTTCCATCGAGCTCTCTTCGATTGAATTATAATAATAATAATAATAATAATAATAATAATAATAATAATAATAATAATAATAATAATAATAATAATAATAATAATAATAATAATAATAATAATAATAATAATAATAATAATAATAATAATAATAATAATAATAATAATAATAATAATAATAATAATAATAATAATAATAATAATAATAATAATAATAATAATAATAATAATAATAATAATAATAATAATAATAATAATAATAATAATAATAATAATAATAATAATAATAATAATAATAATAATAATAATAATAATAATAATAATAATAATAATAATAATAATAATAATAATAATAATAATAATAATAATAATAATAATAATAATAATAATAATAATAATAATAATAATAATAATAATAATAATAATAATAATAATAATAATAATAATAATAATAATAATAATAATAATAATAATAATAATAATAATAATAATAATAATAATAATAATAATAATAATAATAATAATAATAATAATAATAATAATAATAATAATAATAATAATAATAATAATAATAATAATAATAATAATAATAATAATAATAATAATAATAATAATAATAATAATAATAATAATAATAATAATAATAATAATAATAATAATAATAATAATAATAATAATAATAATAATAATAATAATAATAATAATAATAATAATAATAATAATAATAATAATAATAATAATAATAATAATAATAATAATAATAATAATAATAATAATAATAATAATAATAATAATAATAATAATAATAATAATAATAATAATAATAATAATAATAATAATAATAATAATAATAATAATAATAATAATAATAATAATAATAATAATAATAATAATAATAATAATAATAATAATAATAATAATAATAATAATAATAATAATAATAATAATAATAATAATAATAATAATAATAATAATAATAATAATAATAATAATAATAATAATAATAATAATAATAATAATAATAATAATAATAATAATAATAATAATAATAATAATAATAATAATAATAATAATAATAATAATAATAATAATAATAATAATAATAATAATAATAATAATAATAATAATAATAATAATAATAATAATAATAATAATAATAATAATAATAATAATAATAATAATAATAATAATAATAATAATAATAATAATAATAATAATAATAATAATAATAATAATAATAATAATAATAATAATAATAATAATAATAATAATAATAATAATAATAATAATAATAATAAATAATAATAATAATAATAATAATAATAATAATAATAATAATAATAATAATAATAATAATAATAATAATAATAATAATAATAATAATAATAATAATAATAATAATAATAATAATAATAATAATAATAATAATAATAATAATAATAATAATAATAATAATAATAATAATAATAATAATAATAATAATAATAATAATAATAATAATAATAATAATAATAATAATAATAATAATAATAATAATAATAATAATAATAATAATAATAATAATAATAATAATAATAATAATAATAATAATAATAATAATAATAATAATAATAATAATAATAATAATAATAATAATAATAATAATAATAATAATAATAATAATAATAATAATAATAATAATAATAATAATAATAATAATAATAATAATAATAATAATAATAATAATAATAATAATAATAATAATAATAATAATAATAATAATAATAATAATAATAATAATAATAATAATAATAATAATAATAATAATAATAATAATAATAATAATAATAATAATAATAATAATAATAATAATAATAATAATAATAATAATAATAATAATAATAATAATAATAATAATAATAATAATAATAATAATAATAATAATAATAATAATAATAATAATAATAATAATAATAATAATAATAATAATAATAATAATAATAATAATAATAATAATAATAATAATAATAATAATAATAATAATAATAATAATAATAATAATAATAATAATAATAATAATAATAATAATAATAATAATAATAATAATAATAATAATAATAATAATAATAATAATAATAATAATAATAATAATAATAATAATAATAATAATAATAATAATAATAATAATAATAATAATAATAATAATAATAATAATAATAATAATAATAATAATAATAATAATAATAATAATAATAATAATAATAATAATAATAATAATAATAATAATAATAATAATAATAATAATAATAATAATAATAATAATAATAATAATAATAATAATAATAATAATAATAATAATAATAATAATAATAATAATAATAATAATAATAATAATAATAATAATAATAATAATAATAATAATAATAATAATAATAATAATAATAATAATAATAATAATAATAATAATAATAATAATAATAATAATAATAATAATAATAATAATAATAATAATAATAATAATAATAATAATAATAATAATAATAATAATAATAATAATAATAATAATAATAATAATAATAATAATAATAATAATAATAATAATAATAATAATAATAATAATAATAATAATAATAATAATAATAATAATAATAATAATAATAATAATAATAATAATAATAATAATAATAATAATAATAATAATAATAATAATAATAATAATAATAATAATAATAATAATAATAATAATAATAATAATAATAATAATAATAATAATAATAATAATAATAATAATAATAATAATAATAATAATAATAATAATAATAATAATAATAATAATAATAATAATAATAATAATAATAATAATAATAATAATAATAATAATAATAATAATAATAATAATAATAATAATAATAATAATAATAATAATAATAATAATAATAATAATAATAATAATAATAATAATAATAATAATAATAATAATAATAATAATAATAATAATAATAATAATAATAATAATAATAATAATAATAATAATAATAATAATAATAATAATAATAATAATAATAATAATAATAATAATAATAATAATAATAATAATAATAATAATAATAATAATAATAATAATAATAATAATAATAATAATAATAATAATAATAATAATAATAATAATAATAATAATAATAATAATAATAATAATAATAATAATAATAATAATAATAATAATAATAATAATAATAATAATAATAATAATAATAATAATAATAATAATAATAATAATAATAATAATAATAATAATAATAATAATAATAATAATAATAATAATAATAATAATAATAACAATAATAATAATAATAATAATAATAATAATAATAATAATAATAATAATAATAATAATAATAATAATAATAATAATAATAATAATAATAATAATAATAATAATAATAATAATAATAATAATAATAATAATAATAATAATAATAATAATAATAATAATAATAATAATAATAATAATAATAATAATAATAATAATTTTTTTCTCCTTTTCCCACGGTGAAACCAACCCGGAACCGCTTTCGCATTACTTCAAGTTGGGCCGTGCTTGTTCCTTTTTTTTAATTTTCTTTTATGATTCTTCTTCTAGGTCCTCTAAATATCTGAGCTCTTTCTTCCTGCGTAGTATTAATTCTATGTATTTAGCTATTGCATTCCATTTTTCTTGGTTTTCAAGCATTACAGAAATTATATTTTCTGATGTTAATTCTCCTACTGCTACTATTAAAGATTCTCTTTCTGTTTCTGCTAAATCACATTCGAAAAAAGTGTGATGCGCTGTGTCATGTGTTGCGCTGCAGTGACTGCATCCTGGATTGTTTACTTTGCCCATCTTGTAGAGGTAGGATCGAAAATATCCGTGGCCTGATAGGAACTGAGTGATGTAAAAATTTACTTCTCCATGGTGTCGGTTAAACCAGACTTCTACTTGTGGGATTAATCTAGCCGTCCATCGCCCGTGCTGATCATTACTCCAGTGTTCTTGCCATCTTGTCATCGTGTACCTTCTTTCCTCTGCTACAATGACATCTCGGCTCGTTGCTTGATCCCTTATATATATATTTCTTCGTTCTTGCGCTAGCAAATCAATCGGAATCACGCCCGCGATTACCATGACCGCCGAATGTGAAACTGTTCGATAGGAGCACGCGACTCGGAGAGCCCCTCTTCGTTGCACTGCTGCTATGCGTTTTTTACAATACCTCTTGTCCATCGCATGTGCCCAGATTTCAGCTCCGTATAGAAGGATTGATTCTGCGGTTTTCATAATGATTCGTCTTTTTTCTGGTTTGGGTCCTCCAATGTTTGCCATAAGTTTGCTTAGCTTGATTGTAGCTTCTGCTGCTTTATCTGCTACTTTTTGGATTTGTTGCCAAAATGTTAGCCTTGTATCAATAGTAACTCCTAAGTAATTTGCTGATTCTTTGGTCATTATTGTTTCTGGACCTACTTGCATTGGAATTATAGTTGGTATTCTTTTCTTAGTTAGCATAACGATTTCTGTTTTTGCCGTTGCTAATTCTAATCTATGTTCCCTCATCCAACTATACACTCTTCTCATAACTTGATTCAGCCTAATCTGTGATTCTGCTATATCCCGTGCCGTTATAATAGCTGCTATATCATCAGCATAACCTACTAGCTGTATATTTTCAGGCATTTCCATACATAATAGACTGTTGTACAGAACATTCCATAGTTCTGGTCCTAGTATTGATCCTTGTGCTACTCCTGCCGTAAGATCCTTTATCCTCTTTCCATCTACCGTGTTGTATATCAATCTTCGCTCGCTTAAGTAATCTATTAGAACTTTCAGAAGGTACGTAGGTATAGTAAACTTATTTTGTAATGCGTCTATGATGTCAGTCCATCTTGCCGAATTAAAGGCATTTTTGACATCCAAGGTAACAAGTAGAACTATTTTTCTCGAGTGATGTGTTTCCATTCGTGTGGCTTCCGCAGTTTCTGTTACCACCTTGATAGCGTCAACAGTCGACCTTCCCTTTCTGAACCCGAACTGTGTGTTCGCTAATCCACCAGCTGTATGAATTGCTGCTTGCAGTCTTGTTTTTATTAACCTTTCGAAGAGTTTCCCGGCCGTATCTAACATACATAGTGGCCTGTATGACGATGCTGCTCCTCTTACTCCTTTAGCTTTGTCAATTAAAACCAGTCTTGCTTCTTTCCACCTTTTGCTGAATACTCCTTCTTTTAGGCAGCAATTATACATATTCAGCATCATTTGTGGATTATTCGAAGCTACTAATTTGATGACCTCTGCTGGTATTCTATCAGGTCCGGGGGCTTTCTTGTTTTTCATACATTTTACTGCATCTTCTAGTTCTATTTGTGTAAAAATTGGGGCTTCTCCTGGTTCTTCGTGCCTCTGCAATACATTTCTTCTAGGGTGTGTAGGGAAAAGTGTGTTTACAATATTTTCCATAACGTCCGCTTCTAGCTGATTTTCTGATGCTGGTGCTCTGATTCTTTTCATTACAATTTTGTATCCAAGTCCCCAGGGATCATTGTTTACTTCTTCACACAAACTTTTCCAGTTTTTCATTTTACTCTTCTTTATTATAATTCGGAGCGTTTTTCTCGCTATTCTATATTCCTCTATTTTGCTTGTTTCTGCTGCTCCATTTCTCTGTCGCTGTGCTATGCGGCGGAGACGCAAACATTTTCTTCTCAATTCCGCTATTTCTTCTGTCCACCAGTATACAGGGCATCTGTTTCTATTTCCAAACTTCTTGGGCATTGATTCTTCACAAGCTCTTGCGATGGTGTCCATAGTAACTTTCACCACTGCTTCTGCTCGTTCTCTGCCTGTTTCGTTCTGTGGCACTTGCATTACTCTTTCTAGATTTCTCCTTATTACACCGGCCATTTTTTCTTTATCCAGCTTATTGACGTTCCATGTACCTTCTCGCTGGTTGTTGCGATTTCTTTCTCTCCTTCTCGTGCATATTTCGAATTGTATATACTGATGATCGCTGCCAGTATAATCCTCTAGAACCATCCAGTTTTCTATGTTGTTAGCAAGTTCTTCTGTTGCTAGGGATATATCGGGTATAGTTTCGGTGTACCCGGGTCTCCTGAATGTGCTGGTATTTCCTGAGTTTAACACAATTAAATTTTGTCTTGCTACCATTTCCAAAATTTGCCTTCCCCTGTTATCTGTAACTGGCAATCCCCACTCCACTGCTTTAGCATTGAAGTCACCGGCGACTACTACATTTCCTCCTAGTTCTATTATCTTATCTTCTAGTTGCTCCATTTTCTGTCGATATTCCTGTGCCGTTTGATTTGGAGTTAGGTAACAGCTTATTATTGTTTCTTTGCCGTTTGTGATCCATACAAACCCATTTCCGGCTCCATGGCTGTTAATTTGTATTTTCCCTTGATTTACTACCCAGATGGCTGCTGTACTTGTGACATCCGAGAACCAATTCTGATAATCTTTATTTTTGTACTGCTCGCTGATAATTACTACGTCGATATTCTTTTCTCGGACGAGCTGTAAAAGTAGATCATCGGCCGTTTTGCTCCTGTGCAAATTACCTTGTAAGAGCTTAATTATTTTTATGCTTTTTACTCTCCTCAAGTGCAGTTCGAAACACTCTACACAAACCGGATCCTGACACGTGCTCCAGACTTTCTGCTTTTATTTCTGCACACAAAAAGCACCTTGCCTTTTGCTTACAGTTTTTGACTGTGTGTCCTTTTTGTCCGCACTTGTAGCAGCAGTCTCTACGATCTTCATATTTGCATTGCCTCCTTAAGTGGCCGAAGTTAAGGCATTTGTAGCATCGCTTAACTTCTGTTCTCTCCCTAATTCTGCATCTGATCCATCCAATTTTTATTTTCGATGTTACCAGTAATTTTTTGGCATCGCTTTCTTCCATAACTACAACCGCAGTTATCTGTTCCCTGCCATTTGGTGCTGTCAAATGTATTTTGCATTCGACAACTTCCGTTAATTCCTTATTTATAGCCTTTTGAACTTCCTCAATGGTTGTTACACAATCCAAGTCTTTAATCTCTATCGCAGTCTTTGGTGTGAGATTCCTTACACTAGCCGAAGTCCCTAGAGCTTCCTGTAACTCCTTGGTGAATTTACCTTTTTCTTTCGGGCCTTTCCCCATTTCCAGCAGCACATCCCCATTTTGAGTTCTGCGGATTCCTCTGATTTCGATCTCTGTTTTTTCAGGGTTTACCCTTCCTTTTATTTCCTTTAGGATTTCAGCGTAAGTCTTCCCTGTGGTGGGTTTTCCCTATAATAATAATAATAATAATAATAATAATAATAATAATAATAATAATAATAATAATAATAATAATAATAATAATAATAATAATAATAATAATAATAATAATAATAATAATAATAATAATAATAATAATAATAATAATAATAATAATAATAATAATAATAATAATAATAATAATAATAATAATAATAATAATAATAATAATAATAATAATAATAATAATAATAATAATAATAATAATAATAATAATAATAATAATAATAATAATAATAATAATAATAATAATAATAATAATAATAATAATAATAATAATAATAATAATAATAATAATAATAATAATAATAATAATAATAATAATAATAATAATAATAATAATAATAATAATAATAATAATAATAATAATAATAATAATAATAATAATAATAATAATAATAATAATAATAATAATAATAATAATAATAATAATAATAATAATAATAATAATAATAATAATAATAATAATAATAATAATAATAATAATAATAATAATAATAATAATAATAATAATAATAATAATAATAATAATAATAATAATAATAATAATAATAATAATAATAATAATAATAATAATAATAATAATAATAATAATAATAATAATAATGATAATAATAATAATAATAATAATAATAATAATAATAATAATAATAATAATAATAATAATAATAATAATAACAATAATAATAATAATAATAATTTTTTTTTTTTTTTTTTTTTTTTTAGAAGGGAAAATCCTTTATGGATGAAGGGCGCACGTGCGTCCAACAAATGTCGGAGTCTCCCATATTGGGCATACCGACTAAAAAACCTCCCGCTCTCCACGGACACTAGCCTGGAACCGTTTGTCACATTACTTCGGGCTAGGTCCAATGCCATCGCCTTGAAGGCTGCTGCCTAGCCAAAGTCTGTAGGTTGGACCTCTGTGGTGTCGAGGTCCACCTTCTTTTTCCGCAGTATTTTCTGCGCAAAGAGTGACAAACTGTCCCACGCTCCCCTACCCTATAAAATGTGGCCCACCACTGTGTCCGGAGAGAACCGCGGTACAACTTCCCTTAGCTGCACACGCTCTCGAGCCCACCTTTCACAGATGAAGAAAGTGTGCTCAGCATCATCGTGCATGTGGCAATATATGCACTCCGCTGAACGTGCCTTCCCCATCTTGTGCAGATAGGCCCGAAAGTATCCATGTCCACTCAGCAGCTGAGTGAAGTAGTAATCTACCTCTCCATGTCGTCGTTCTGCCCATGGGGTAACGTCCCCGATGAGCCGCCTCGTCCATATCCCTCGTTCCTCCAGTTCCCAGTTCTCCTGCCATTGCCGAAGCGTGCGATTCCGCTCTTTCTTCTGCACTGACTCTATATTTCCTTCGGCCTTTCTCCGGTATATCGCCTGACGCTCCCTTGCGAGTAGGGCAATTCGAATGACGCCAGCGATAACCACGACAGCTGGCTCCGAGACAGTTCTGTAAGCAGACGCCACTCGCAACGCCGCCAGCCTTTGGACCCGACCCAGCCTTATCCGATAGCACTCCTTTGCGAGAGCATGACCCCATATCTCGGCACCATACTGCAAGACGGATTGGACCGCAGACATCAGTAGCCGCCTCCGACTCGATCTTGGTCCACCTATGTTGGCCATCAATCGAGCCAGCGCCATGACACCATTTGCGGCCCTGTCAGCCGTCTTCTTGATCTGCTCAAAGTAATTTAGCCTGCTGTTTATCATGATGCCGAGATATTTTACCGCCCGTCTTGTCTGCACCTCTACTTCGCCGATGCGCATCTGGAGCTCAAGGTTCATCCTCCTTTTTGTCAGCACTACGACCTCCGTCTTGCTCAATGCCAACGACAGTCCGCGGCTGTCCATCCAAGAAAGGATGGACCGCATGGTCTGATTGAGCTTCAATTGGGCGAGCTCCACGTTTCGCGCTGCTATCAGCACGGCAACGTCGTCCGCATATCCGACCAGCATTGACTCATCAGGCATGTTTAATCGCAACAAACTGTCGTATGCGGCATTCCAAAGTTCGGGACCGAGGATTGAACCTTGTGCTGCACCTCCAGAGACAGTGATACTCCCTTGTCCTTCAGTCGTATCGAAGAGTACTGTACGGTCGTCAAGGTAGTCGCTGATCATTCCTAGCAGATATTCCGGAACACGAAATTCCTGCTCTAGAGCTTGGAGCATGTCGCTCCATCTGGCCGAATTAAACGCATTTTTCACGTCTAAAGTCACAAGGAGGACTATACGACGTGAGAAATGGTTGTGGTCCTCGGCCCTGCTCATCGCAGATGTGACTTCCACAATGGCATCTGCTGTGGAACGACCAGCCCTGAAACCGTGCTGACGCGGAGACAAACCTCCAGCTGCCTCGATGGCAGACAACAGCCTTGGCTTGAGTAACTTCTCAAGAACCTTTCCCGCAGTGTCCAGCATGCAGAGCGGACGGTATGAGGAAGGTAGCTCCGGGTCTCCTTTCTCCTTGCTGATTAGTACCAGCCTAGCTGTCTTCCAACACTTGGGGAAAATTCCCGCTGAGAGACAGGCATTGTACATACTCAACAGAATATTCGGATTATACCGAAAAACCAGCTTTAATATCTCTCCTTGGATACCGTCTGGACCTGGGGCCTTCTTGACCTTGAGAGATTGGATGGCCACTTCCAGCTCCTCCATTGTAAACGGGGAAGCGCCATCCCGGTTGTATACTCTAGCACCTCGCTGGAGATGCACTGGAAAGAGGGCATTAACTAGGCGCGTTGTGGTCCGCATGTCCATGGGCGGAGGGGTTTTCAGTGCCCCAATTTTCTGGGTTACAATTTTGTAACCTAAGCCCCATGGATCTGAGTTTATATCCTCTCTCAGTGCTTCCCAGCATCTCGCCTTGCTGTGATTGATTGCACGTCGCAACTGGCGCTTTTTCTCCTTGTGATCCGAGGACCTGATCCTAACCTCCTCCTCCGTTCTAGCTCTCCACGGACACTAGCCTGGAACCGTTTGTCACATTACTTCGGGCTAGGTCCAATGCCATCGCATTAAAAGCTGCAGCCTATCTGAAGTCTGTAGGTTGGACCTCTGTGGTGTCTAGGTCCAACTCCTTTTTTCGCAGTATTTTCTGCGCAAAAAGTGACAAACTGTCCCACGCTCCCCGGCCCTGTAATATGTGGCCCACCACTGTATCCGGAGAGAACCGCGGTATTTCTTCCTTAGCTGCATACGCTGTCGAGCCCACCTTTCACAAATGAAAAAAGTGTGCTCAGTATCATCGTGCATGTAGCAATATGTGCACTCCGCTGAACGTGCCTTCCCCATCTTGTGCAGATAGGCCCGAAAGTATCCAAGTCCACTCAGTAGCTGAGTAAAGTAGTAGTCTACCTCTCCATGTCGATAATCTACCCATGGCGTAACCTCCCTAATAAGACGTCTCGTCCGTATACCTTGTATCTCCAGTTCCCAGTCCTCCCGCCAACACTGAAGCTTGCGAGTTTACTCTCTCTGCTGCAATGTCTCTAGATTTCCCTCAGCTTTTCTCCGGTATATCGCCGGACAGTCCCTTGCAAGTAGTGCAATTGGGATGACGCCAACAATAACCAGAACAGCTGGCTCCGAGACAGTCCTGTAAGCAGACGCCACTCTCAACGCCGCCAGCCTTTGGACCCGACCCAGCCTAATCCGATAATACTCCTTCGCGAGAGTATGACCCCATATCTCGGCGCCATAAAGCAGGACTGACTGGACCGCAGATATCAATAGCCGCCTCCGACTAAACCTAGGTCCACCTATATTGGCCGTCAATCGAGCCAGCGCCATGACACCATTTGCGGCTCTGTCAGCCGTCTTCTTGATCTGCTCAAAGAAATTTAGCCTACTGTCAATCATGATGCCCAGATATTTTACCGCCCGTCTTGTCTGCACCTCTCCTTCACCGATGCGCATCGAGAGCTCAAGGTTCATCCTCCTTTTTGTCAACACTACGACCTCCGTCTTGCTCAATGCCAACGACAGTCTGTAGCTGTCCATCCAAGAAAGAATGGACCGCATGGTCTGATTGAGCTTCAGTTGGACGAGCTCCACGTTCCGGGCTGCTATCAGCACGGCGACGTCGTCCGCATATGTGACCAGCATTGACTCATCAGGCATGTTTAATCGCAACAGACTGTCGTATGCGGCATTCCAAAGGTCGGGAACGAGGATTGAACCTTGCACAGCACCTCCAGAAACAATCATACTCCCTTGCCCTTCAGCCGTATCGAAGAGTACGGTACAGTCGTCAAGGTAGTGCTGATCATTCCTAGCAGGTATTCCGGAACACGAAATTCCTGCTCTAGAGCGTGAAGCATGTCGCTCCATCTGGCCGAATTAAACACATTTTTCACGTCTTAAGTCACGAGGAGGACTATACGACGTGAAAAATGGTTGTGGTCCTTGGTCCTGCTCATCGTAAATGTGACTTCCACAATGGCATCTGCTGTGGAACGACCAGCCCTGAAACCGTACTGACACGGAGACAAACCTCCAGTTGCCTCGATGGCAGACAACAGCCTTGTCTTGAGTAACTTCTCAAGAACCTGTCCTGCTGTATCCAGCATACTCCAGATCCAATCTAGCTGTCTTCAAACACTTGGGGAATAATAATAATAATAATAAAAATATAAATTTGTTTTTGTAACGAAATCAGCATAAATTTCTTAACATAAAAAAAATTAACTAAACTAAATAAGCAATGAAATAGTTACTGGGAAAAATGATGAAATCATTTCCTCTTTCCAAGGTTTGTATTCGATTGCTTTCTTCAAAAATTAATAAGTATAAGTTAGTTCTAAAGCTGAGTTGAAAAAAGTTAAGTGAGAAGAATAAAACATATATTGTTTAATTAATATATTGTTTAAAAGAAAAATAAGTTTTATTTAAATTTTTTTTGTATTATTTTTTTATTAAAAAATTCTTCCCAGAATTTATGTTATGTTTTTTATAATAGGAGCATCACATTAATTTTAATATTGAATATTATTTTTACTTTTACATAACAAATTAATTTAATGTGGTAAATTCTATTTTTCTGGTACCCATATCTGTTATGTAAGGTTAAAGCAGTCCAAATTAAATGAAACAATATTAATTATTTATTCAATCATTTTATAATATAAGCATTATTTACTTTTACTTATACTTTTTAACAAACTTGTTTGTACTTTATCATAAAAATAAAAATATATAGCTTTAATCTATCAAAATAACTAATAGCAGTAATAACTAATTAATATTAAACATATTAATATATTAAAATTAGATTTAACAAAAAGAACAAATAATCTTAGTTATAGGTGGAGGTATAGTAAATTATAAAGCCGAGGTGCAATTGCTTGAAATAAGCGTAAAAAGTGTTACACATTATGAGGTGGTATGATAGTTAAGCTTCTGTTGTTGATTCTCAGATTATGACCCATATTCTGATAGTCATTTCACTGTAATTTTTTATGAAAAACAAATTTTACGATTTCAATAGTTGTAAAAATGACAAAAATCATAAAAAATGAAAACAAGCCAATTCCGATAGTCGCGTTTTATGAATATACTCGGATAAAATGACAAATTTTATCATTTTTAAATTGTTATGACGGCTTATGTTTGTTTGGAAACTTTTGTTGTTTAAAATTTAAAAAATGGATTTACAAAAAAAATCGTAAGTATTTTATTTTAAATTTATAAGTTTATGTTTTAATTGACATGAAAAAAGTAAAGAAATCTTCAAGGTGGTGACTGGAGGAAAGTGCCAAGTTCAAGAAATTGAGCAGCCTCCAGCAAAAATAGGTTCCGGTCCCATCTCACAAAGCCTTCGATTTTTTTTTTTTTTTTTTAACTTGTGTTCAGTAAAATTGCTCATAAGCACAATGCAAATAAGCGGTCCTAAGTGACGGGACTGAAACCCTTACATTTTTCTATTTTTTTTTGAATTTTTTTTTTGTCATCAGTACAATGACTCTTAAATGTGATGAAGACAATAGGTCCTAGGAAATGGGGCCGAAACTATATATCACCGGTTTAAATTGTATTTTTCTGGGAAAAGGTTATTAATAATTATTATAAATAATTTCTAAAAAATTTTCGGATTGTTTCGCGGTTCAGAAGTCGGGACCGAAGACCTTGAACGAAAAAATGGTCCAAAAACCAAAATGTCAATAATGTTCATAACGTATTAGGATAAGTATAAAAAAAAATCCTTTGGTTCCGACTTCTGGACTGTCGGACCAATCCGAGTTTTTTTAAAAATTATTTATAATAATTATTAATAACCTTTTCCAAGAAAAATACAATTTAAACCGGTGATATAGAGTTTCGGCCCCAATTCCTAGGACCTCGGGTCTATTGTCTTCATTAAATTTAAGGGTCATTGTACTGATGACAAAAAAAATGTAAGGTCTTCGGCCCCGACTCTTGGGACCGTTTGTTTGCATCGTGCTTATAATCCATTTTACTGAAGACAAATAAAAAAAAAAAAAAAAAAAATTTGAGGGCTTTCTGAGATGGGACCCGAACCTATTTTTGCTGGAGGCTGCTTAATTTCTTGAACTTGGCACTTTCCACCAGTCACCACCTAGAAGATGTAGTTCATATGACACTATTATTTCAATATTAATTTACATATTGAACAAACCTTTTGGACATATTTTTTTTCTTCTTTTACTTCAGTTTTTTCTTCGCAATAAAATTTCTTTCTTTATTAGTAACAACTAAAACGCGTCAAAACAAAAAGTGTTACCGGTTTCAAAACAAAAATCATCTCATTTCAATTTCAAATTTCATTTCATTTTTCCCGACTACCGAAATCTCAAAAAATGATATGACATTTGTCATTTTTATTTTTATGAGATGACTGTCGGAATATGGGCCTATATATGTATGTCAGAATATTGACTTCGTTGGTAACCACTTCTATTAAAGAATACTTTGAGGACTCAGAAGTAAAAAAGATGCTTCAAAAACAGAATATTCAAACATGGAAATATAGCCAACTGATAATGATAGTTACTAATATAGAATTTAATGTTGCATTCTGATTGTTTTTGCCTTTTTGCCATTTATTGCCTGTGTAAACAAAATCTAAATACATACTAAAATTCAAGAAAATTGTTTTTTTTTTTTATATTTACTTTTTTACTTTCTTTTTTAACAGTTAAAAATTTGCTAGCACCATTTTTAATAAGAATTTAAGGATTACGATTATTTTGTTCTTTTTTGTTTAAATAATTTTTCTTTATCTTATTTTTATAATTTTTTTATTTATTTTTTTTTATTATAATTAGATTTTGATGAATGTGAAAATCGTCATTATAGTGATTGTTCAATAAATGCACATTGTTTAAATTTACATGGTACATATACATGTACTTGTCGTGAAGGATATACTGATTTATCAGAAAATCCAATATATCCTGGACGTTTATGTTCAGCTGAATTAATTGGTTGTGATTATTGTAATTATCATGGTACATGCTATACACCAGATGATAGTAAACAACCATTATGTGAATGTTTTCGTTGGTATGCTGGTGTTACATGTCAATTAAATTTAAAAATATTTTTAATTGCCATTGTTTCGATTGCAACAATAACACTAATATTATTAATATTATGTGTATTTTTAACATATTCGAAACGTCGTAAAGAACGTAATATACAAAATATAATGGCTGGTATCAATATATTACCACAAAAGAATTATGGTAGAAAAAATCAAATAAAAAATTTAGATAAACGTGCAATGATTAAGGATTCAAGTAGTGAAACAAGTCACAATTCAAATCAATTATTAAGTTTTCCAAAGGTAATTAATATAATTAATTGTTATTAGTTTTAAATATCTATATATACAATTAACGCATATCTGAAACACGAAAATTCAACATAACGAAATTTTTCACAAGTCTCAGAAAAAAAAATGTATTTAGACGGTGACGCGAATCAATTTTTCGTCATTGACGAGTTTTCAAGAATATGGGTATACTTTGATTTAAGTTCTAACCATAGTTATCATTAGATTGTTACTTTTTTCGGTACCAAGATTGGAAAAAGTCATATTGTATTCTCTTTTTATGTGTTATAATCAAATATTTTATTTTTTTATTTTATTTTTCTAAGAAATCCTTTAGAAAACAATGTGGAAATTATCAATGTCAAAAAATCGATCGAACAAATTATTATAATGACAAATATCATGAACAACGACAACAACAACAGCAACATCAAAAACAAAGAAAACAACATCAAATAAGATCACAAAAACACCAACAACAACAACAGCAACAACAAATAAATTCAGCAATAGGAGAATTACATGGAAGAATCCATTCAAATGGTATTCTAGATAATACCATTGATAATCATTTAATTGGGCATTCATCATCATCTTCTATTTTACATCAACATCATCAAAATCAAATTAATACATCAATAATATTATCATCATCATCACAAGAAACTAAAAATGATTTACATCATATTTGCAATGCTATCGATCAAAATGATAGATCATTAACTGTAATGATACCACGTGCCAAATATCATCCATCTATTCATCAAGCAATTGCACATGAATCTTTAAGTTGTGAAAATTTTAATGGAAATACATTAGAAAGTAAAATTTTAGCATATTTAGATGCTGGAGCTCAGGTAATTAAAAATAATTTAAAAATTAATAAATTACATATTTTTTACATTATCGTATTAAATAGTTTGCACCCTTTCAATACCTAGTTATAAATACAATAAAATAATTTTTTTTTGTCTTTTCTTGTATTATTTACATACTGAGGGCGTTTTCGAACCTCTCGCACTTGCACTTGATACTCACACTAAACCTGTCAAATCGCACTTGATTTGTTGTCAAAATTTTAGTGTAGTCTCAAATACACTAAATATCGCAAAATTAAATTTATTAAAACTGAAAATAAAAAAAAATTTAGTGCGATTTGACAGGTTTAGTGCGAGTATCAAGTTCAAGTGCGAAAGGTTCGGAAACGCCCTGAGTATCAAATTTTCCACAAGCGTAAAGAAGACAGTTAATAGTTATACAAATAGTTATATATAAAGTAGGTAATATAAAAGGGTTATTAGGTACATTAAGCGTTAATAATAGTTTAACAAAGTTTCATTTTAAAGCCATTTTAAAATATTTAAATTTTGTTTTAATTTTATATGATTTATATTTCAAACGTTCTGTCTCAGTTAAATAACTTAAAATTCAAAAACAATATATAAAACGGAAATATATAACAAAGTATAAAGGGTATAACAATACGACTGACAATCATTGACACAATATTTTAGCGTTGCCAACTTCAATACATCTACTCAACGATAATATATTGAAAAATCCATCCCCATCTGTCGAAAACAGCAATAATGTTTTGTAGATGCAACTGCCTCTGTTAGAGCGTTCGCTGGCATTTTATCAGTTTGTAAATATTTCACATTAATTTGGGCTTGTTTTACAGCTTCTCGTATAAAGTGATACCTATAAAACTCTATAGTCAATGCGTTTCGTTCTTGAATTTTTACCATCAGATTTCCCAAAAAATTGAGCACTTTGATTATCACAAAAAATTAATTTCGGTTTGCTAATGTTGAGCCAAAACCTAAATCATCGATTACACGTCGTATATAAAACGCCTTTACTCGCATCACTTAAATAATTTTTTTTTTTCTTTATTTAATTTTTTTAAAAACTATATTTTACAATTTATATTCATTTGTATTAATTTTTAGGCAATATAAAAGTTTATAATTAATACTTTTTGAATGCAAATCAAATGTTATAATTAACTACAACCCTTAAATGATCAATTTAAGGCTCCTTGGTTTAATTCATGTAATAGGCCTAATAAGAGGATAACAATAAAAATTGCTCTTGTGGATAATCATATAATTTCATTTGGAAATTTTGAAATTATAATAATAGGGAGAATGAGAGCAATTTCTACGTCAGAAATTAAAAAGGTAATATCAATTAAAAAGAATTTTAGAGAGAATGGTTGCCGAGTAGAAGGCTTTGGGTCAAACCCACATTCAACGGGTGAATTCTTTTGTCGATCTGCAAAATTTTTTTTTTAAATAATTGAGGCAAGGGTTATAACAATTGCAGAAATAATAATAATTAAAAGTCCTATTATAGTTATAGTGTGATGTCATAAATTAATAAACTTCTCTAGAGTAAAGGGTTCTAAAAGCTGCAAATATGTAGGATTGAATAATAGCTACAGCGGATTCTAGTGCGAGCAGGGCAATTTATATAAAAATTAATAATGTTGCGAAGATAATTGAAAGAGAAAGTCCAGTATTTCCTATAAGAGTTATAAGAAGGTGGCCTGCAATTATATTAGCAGTTAGTTGGACTCCTAAGGTTCCTGGTCGAATTAGATTTCTCATACTTTCAATACATACTATAAATGGTTTTAATACTGCTGAAGTTCCCTGAGGGACCAAGAGGACAAATATGTGCTGAGTGTGATTTACTCATCCATAGATTATGAAAATTAATCATAAGGGGAGAGCAAGGGCAAGTGATATAGTTATATGAGCAGTTCTTGTAAAAATATATGGGAAGAAACCTATAAGATTATTAAATATAACTATTGAAAAAATAGAGATAAATATAAATATTCTTAAAGCGATGAATTTACCTTCTGCACTTGATGTTGCCACAACTCATTGTTTTCTAGATTCCCAACTAATAGCGTCGTTTGAGAGTATGAAACAAAAGTCACTTTGGGATTTGCTGTCATGATAACTTCAGCACAATCTGCGTCTACAAAACCTATTGGATGGCAAACCTGTTTTTCTAAATATTAATTTTTTACTTTTTGGTTTTATTCAAATATTTCAATAATTGAATGACAGCATTCCAGTGTTGTTGCCGTGGATCTTTGTTGAACTGGGACAACCTACTTACAGTGTTTTATTTTTTTTATTTTCTTTTTCTCAAATGAGCTCAGTCGCTCGTATAGAGTGTATAATATAATAAAATAAGTATGCATGTTATGTGCAAACAAATACATATGTATATTTAATTTAACAATGTAACAATATAATAAAAGTAGTATGTAGTACAGTGGTGAGTTGTATAAGCAAATTTAAAATTTAAAAATATTTAATAACAACAAATTTTTTTTTTTTTTTTAATTCATTAATCTATAATCTAAAGTAAGCCTGTCCTACATTAGTGACCATTTTTTTTTTTATTCATTAATTAATTATGAAGCTAAATTAAATCTAGCTGTGTTAATGACAAATAGTATTCATTAATTTTTCTTTTAAACTCATTAAATTTCTTTTAACTCAAAACTTTTGATGAAATAATCCTGGTGTTATCAGCCGTTCTGGTGTTGTAATAGCGATTTCATCAATTGATTGTGCTGTGATGATTGTGTTTATATTTTTTAATTTATCAATAATGTGCCTGAGTTGCTAGTTTGCATTTAACGAGAAGGTTATTTGGTAATAGCTTATGATTGCAGTGTATAAATTTTGTGGAAGTTCTCACTTTGTAATAGTAAAGATTTTTTATTGTTTTGTTTTGTAGTTTTTGTATATAATTTATGTCTTTGAGCTAGACGTTTCCCCATATCTGAATCGCGTATGTAATTGGGCTGTGGAACATACTGAAATATATCGATCGGTTATAGTTTTGAGGTACTCTTTGATTTATTAGTCTGAAAATTCCAGCAATTCTTCTTCCTTTTGTTATTTGTTCATCAATTTGTGGACCCCAGTTTAAGTAAATGTCGATTATGACACCTAGATATTTTTATTGATCAACCATTTCAATATCGCAATTTTCATACTTGACATGGATTCTATTTTCTTTTTTATTTTTTAATAACAGAAATTTTGTTTTACTTGTGTCAATTGTTAATTTATGCTTATTCATCCAATTACTTATCTTTATCATATCTTGATCAATGTTATCTTGTAGTTTATTCAGTTCGTCTTCTGAGATGACTATGGCTAAGTCATCGGCAAATAAGATAGGTTGTCCGGGGAGTTCAACATCAAGTAAACTGCTGATGTAACACGAAAACATTGTTGGGCCTAGACAGCTTCCTTGGACGACTCCATAATTTACTTTTGAGGTTTTGCTTTTATAATTTTCGCATTCCGCATAGTGTGACCTATTTGAAAGATGACTTTGAAACCAATTGAATTCGGTATCTGTGACTCCGCATTGATGAAGTATTCTAAGCAGTATCTTCCTAACTATAGAATCAAATGCCTTTTTAAGATCGAAGAATATTATTAATACTTTCTTATTTTTGTCCAATCGTGATTGAATCTCAGAGACCATATCAAAGATGGTTGCCTGAGTATTCGATTTTTTTGGATCCATATTGATTCTTGGTAGTTAGATTAGATGAATTCATAAATAATTTGTTAATTGCTCATTTACCAAAGTTTCTATTATTTTGCTAATTGGAGATGAAATAGAGATAGGTCTGAAGTTGTTAAGATCTGTGTAGTTACCACTTTTATATATTGGAATGACCCTATTTGATCTTAGAATTTCAGGTATTACACCTTGAGTGATAGATGCATTGATAAGTTTTGTTATATTTACTGATAACTCATTTTGGCACGACTTTAATATTCTGGAAGAAATTTCATCAGGTCCTACAGCATTTGAGTTCTATAATTTTTCTATTAATTTCATAGTTTTATATTTATCGCAAATCTCAAATTGAAATTTTGAAGTTGTTCTTACTTTGAATATAAATTGAATCAAATTTTTTTGCCATATTTTCCCCTACTTGGCTATAAAATAAATTGAATTTATCAATTTTTTCACATTTTGAGCGTTGTTCAATTGTAGATCATAAAAGAACTCATTTCTTTTCTCATTTGAACCATTTATTAGTTTTTTGATATATACCCAATTTTTTCTCGAATTTCCTGCTGCTTTTTCAAATTGTATAACGTCATATTCCTCTCTCTTTTTTCTCTTCAATGTTGTTAGTCTATTTAACCAATAACTGTATCTTACTCTAAATATTTCCTTTATATCATTGACACTAATTTTCACACCAATTTCATCAGTTATTTTCTTAATATACTATTTTAATGTATCTTGTGTTTCATTTTTATTGTCCGGAATTCCTGAAACTTCGATGAATTTGTTTTATGTTGTCTGGTTTTTTCAACTAGGAATCTAGTGTACTTGATTTCCTCCTTTAGCTCCTGATTTTGATTTCTTAAGGTAATATTTTCATTTATTAAGCTGTTGACGTACTCTTTCAGCTCACTTATTTCATTCTTCATTTCTTTGAGATCATCTTCCTGGGTTTTTGGATTAGAAAGTATGCGCCGAAGCTGTGTTTTTATTTATTTATTTATTTATTTAATTCAACTTAAAATGCCTAAAGAGACAAGTCTCAAGATAAGGCTATATTAACAAAAATATAATGTTTATAAAATATAGAAAAAATAACAAATGAAGTAAAATTAATAAGTGCAGCAAAAAAAAAAGTAAATAGAAATTACATAAATGAAATATTTCAAATTAAAAATCAAAAATTAAAAATCTAGTAAACAAAAACAATTATAATAACAGATCATAAAGTAAGAGAAAAAAGAGTTCAACAATAAAAAAAATCATTACAACAATAAAAATTAAAAATTTTAAAAATTCACTTCACAGGTATAAAATATATAATATTCATTTTAATGTTACTTAAAACTATTTTTATTAAAAACAAAAGCAAAAGAAAGAAAAATAAAAAAAAACAAAAATTATGAAATAACTCCATGTAGTACTTTTGGTTTGCAACTTTGATTTAGTAAGCAGTTTGAGATTATAATCAATGTTGTTATAAAGTTTAGTTGCTACATACAATGTTGTTGATGTGCCAAATTTAGATCTTTTTTTTTGTCCAGATGAATTGATTGCTTATTCCTTGTATTTATTTCATGGAGATATCTTCTAGTCGTCAAGTTTATCGTCGAATAAATATCACAATTCAATAAATCATAAATGTGAAGAATGAGCTTACAATTAATTAAATCCTTTATAAGTAGTATATTATTTTACCAAATGGATATATTCTGTATGTTTCAGCCTATTATATTTCTTCAAATTTTTTATCGCTTTGTTTTGAATGACCTGTAGTTGATCAACAGTTTGTTTCGTTGACACACCCCATAACTTAATATCATAACACAAATGAGTATGGAAGAGTGCGTAAAATATTGATGTATGAACTTCAACAGGTATAAATATTGAAACTAGATTTAGATAGATAGATTTTTAATTCATTTATTCATATTATAGCAAAATACAATACTTAAAAATACACATTTACTAAATAAAAATAATAAGAATAAATATAGGATCATTCGGATATTCATTAGAATATGTGATGAATGAAACTGCAAGCAAAAATACAAGCATTAAAAATATAAAATATTGTTGGGTACATACATAGTAAAGTAGAAAATTAAAGCTAAATATGAAAAAACTAAAATATCTTAAAATTAAAATTATATAATGAAAAAAATAAAATTTAAAATAAAATTTCATAAAATTTAAAGCAAAATTTAAATAATAAACGAGAGTAAGCAGAATTAAATACAAAATTATAACAAGAATAAAAAGTAAATTAATAACTAGAAGACTGAAAGAAAATTAAAAAAATTATAGTTAGAAAAAAAACTAAATTAAAGTTAAAACTAAATAGTATTAAAAACAGATTCAATTTGAAGGTGATCCAGTTCAAAAAGCCAAAATCGAAGATTTTTGCAAAATGAAACAGGTGATCTGTCCGATCTTAAAGAATAAGGTAACATATTAAAAAATTTTGGAGCTATATAATCATAAAAGTGGCAAAAATGAGAGGTACGGGCTCTTGGAACATTTACAAGGTATAAATTATTAATTCTAAGATGATATCTAGTAACAAATCGGTGAGCAAGATAGCCCGACCTATTGAAAAAAATTTTCAATGTTTTAAACAGATATAAATGTCTAAGTGGTAGAATATCCAACTTTTTAAATAAAGGAAAACTAGGCAATAGTCTATTTTTTTTAAAAATTATCCTTATACAGTGTTTTTGAGCGATGAGAAGAGGTTGAATTTTATTAAAATAAGAACCACCCCAGCAACTAATTCCATATTGCAGCTTAGAACTGAATAGAGCAAAATACACCATTAGCATAACTTTTAAAGAACAATACAGATTTAAGTGGTAAATGTTTCGCAAAACATTCTTAAAATAATTATTTAAATAGGAAGTATGTGCGACCAATTCAGTTTATTATCAAGTAAAACACCCAAGTACCTAAACGTATCTACACTTTCAATGTTAAAACAAGAAATACTACAAGGCGAAGAGAAGACAAAAGAGTTTAGAGACTGTATAGGAAATAAAGGAAATTTAGGACAATCAGGAGAATGATACCAAATACTAAGATTCTCGAGGAGACAATTATTAAGCCTAAATTGCATAATTTTAGTTTCATTACTTATAACTAATTTATGAACATAAAACCATTTTCGAATTAGGTCCAAGTCAAAATTTAAATCGCAAAATAAGTCAAGTAGATTATTATTGTTGTATGAAAAAGCAGTGTCATCCGCAAAAGCTGTAGGTATACCCTTGAACTGTTGTTGCAATAATGAATTAATAAAAATAAGAAACAGAACAGGACCTAATACTGAACCTTGGGGTACACCAACCTTGATACTAAGAAGGTCACTGAACTTTCCATTCAATTTGACTCGTTGCTTCCTATTATTAAGATATGACTCGAACCAATTAAAAATAAAACCTCTAAACCCCGCATTATAAATTTTAGTTAATAGTAAATCATGACTTACTGTATCAAACGCTTTAGTGATATCTATAAATAAACCACTACAGAAATTACCATTGTTAATACCACCATAAATTTCACTGCAGAACTTTATAAGTGCATCCTCGGTACTTCGTTTTTTCCTAAAACCAAATTGTGCGTCACTAAAAAATTTACTTTTATCAAGAAACTGTAATATTCTCGACTTAATAGCTTTCTCAAAAATTTTTGAAATAGCAGGCAGTATAGAAATAGGTCTGTAGTTATTAGATTCCAATACATTTCCTTTTTTAAAAAGGGGAATTACTTCAGCTACTTTTAACTCATCAGGAAAGATTCCTTGATAAACGCTGAGATTAAAAACATAACTTAAAACATCAACAATAAGTAGCGAAATCTTCTTCAAAAAATTATTGGAAAAAGAATCGTTAGGTGCAGAATTAGATATTTTAAGACTCATAATGAGTCTATGAATTTCCAAAGACGTTATAGGTTCAAAAAAGAAGCTATGTCTCTGAAAAGGTTCCTCACACAAATTAGATACAAAATTCTCAGATTGTGCGTTCAAAGAAATTACATTATTTACTAGTTGTTCAGAAGTATTCACAAAAAAATTATTAAAGTGATTAGCTAAGATTGATGGATCAGATACTATTTGAGAATTAATTACCAAAGAGGAAACAGATGTAGAACAATTCTTATTTAAAATTGAGTTTATAATTTTCCACTCAGCTTTACTTTTCCCTCTATTTTCGCCAAACTGTCTGGAATAATAATTGTCTTTGCACTGACGTATTTTAACTTTAACTTCTTTACAGAGTTTCTTATAATATAACATTAAGTTAGTGTTACTTGGATGTTTTTTAACAGATAGGCATATTTTATTTCTTTTACGAATAAGCTTCAAAAGAACATTAGACATCCAAGGTTTTATCTTGTGCGTATTATTAGTAAAAGTACGAGTAGATATACAAGATTTAACATGCTTACTAAGCGTTTTAGAGAAAATAGAATAGGCTGCTGAGGGGTCATCAGAGTTATAAACATCTTCCCAAAGCTCAAAAACTAAAATATTATTTAATTTGGAATAATCAATATTATAGGAGAAATTAATAGAAGAAGAATAATGTGAATCAAGTACAGGAGAAGAATTTAAAAATTTTAGGAACAACATACAGTGATCGGATAAGCCAAGATCATAGACATCACTACCAAATAGTTGTTGATTATTTTTATGTAACCTAATAAAGATATGATCAAGGCAAGTACCAGAAACGAGCCGTGTTGGTTCAGAAACCAAGGAGGTGAACCCAAAAGAAGAAAGAAGTAATAAATAATCTATTGAACTTTGTTTCTGAGAAAGTATATCAATGTTGAAGTCACCTATCAAAATTATGTTTTTAGAATTTTCCTCAGATAAAAAGCTTGATAATTCACTTAAAAATTCACCAATAGAACATCTATGCAATCTATAAATACAGATAAGACAATAATCTACACCCGAAATATTAAAAAATAATTTAACAATATCTGCACTAAATAAATTAAAAGTATAGCTCCTACAATTTAAACCACTTTTATGATAAAGTGCCACTCCACCGGCAGCGTAAGAAGAATTACAAGATGCCAATAAACTATAATTCGGAATACCATAATCCACCTTCTCATAATCAAAAATCCAAATTTCACTTACAACTATTATATCTGGCCACGTCTGTAAAGAATTTAAATAGCCTAATAAACTTAAATAATTTTCTTTCAGACTTCTAATATTCTGATGCAAAATATGAAAATTAGAAATATTGTTAATACTTTCAAGTGAAGAAAAATTACAATCATTAAAATTAGACGATAGTTCATTAATGTTATTTAGAGGAATATTCATAATTATTTAATAAAAAATGTAATCAAATTAAAAAGACAATAAATAGATCAATTTAAAAACTAAATTTTATCAAGATCCTCTAAGCTACTAATAATAATAAATCTATCACCTTCTTTTTGCCTTAAAAAGATTGTTGAATTTCTAATCCAAAGAAATTTGTATCCTTTCTCATTTTTTAGTTGACGAGCTTTCTTCAGTACGAGCTGGTAATATAATGTTAAACTCTCGTTAATAAAGATACTTTTTCCTTTATACTGCTCACCAAAGACATCTGCTGAATATTTCTTCTTATTTTTATACTTATTTTGCATCACAATATTTTTCATCTCCATACTTTTAAATTTAACACAAACAATCCTTTTGCTGTTAAATAAATTATTTTCATTTTGTTTTATATTCCGCTTATTTATTTTTTTAATGAAACAGCTCTCTATATCGTCATTACTAAGATCATCGGAGAGAAGAGACACCACTTTGTTTTTGACATTATCATTGCTGACATCCGGAATACCAATAATATCAACACACTTTCTTTTTTTTTGTTGCTCTAAATTGTTAACTTTTTTTTCAAGAGAGAATACTCTATTCAGCAAAATATCTCTCTCATCAAGAAGAGATTTAATTTGAATATTATTTTCAGCAATCATTTGCTTCATCTCTAGATTAAGCGAAAAGAGAGATTGCAAAGTAATGTTGTTCGTGTTTGTGTTGTCCGAAGAATCTGTTTGTTGACTCAATTGAGAGCTTACAGGTGTAATTTTATTAATACTACTAATATTTCCAATACTTGTAGCCGTAGGAGTAGTTAATTGTGGGCTGAGGAAATTATGCTGAGAAACATGCTGAGATGATTTTCTCCTCATTCCAACACAGCATACACATCTATAGTTCTGCTTACTCTTTTCAAAGTATTCTATATCTTTCTTTTCCAAATTGGCGCATTTTGCATGGAAAAAATTTTTGCAATCTATACAGATGATTTTTAAATCAAATCTATCAACCTTTTGGTTACAAATATTGCACTTCATAATTATTTATTGTAAAGTTTTATTTTTTTATATTTAAACAAGAAAAAAAAAATTGATTTTGAAATTACTTAAGAGGTTAAAATAATAAAATTTAAAAGTAAGAAACTTTCTCTACACTTGTATACCCAACAATAGTTTGTGTGAGAATGTGAATTTTTTAAATACTCCCGCAACTGATGATAATTTACTACATAGCGATGATATGTGCGTTTTCCAACTTAAATTAGAAGCAATCCATAATCCGAGGTATTTAAAATTTGTTACTTGATCAAGCCTTGCGTTCGAAATTCTTATATTAAGAGTTGGGGCAGAGGGACAAATGATCATATATTTTATTTTGCTTGTGTTGATTGTTAGTTTGTGATCACTTATCCACCTAGCTAGCTTCTCTAATTCTATATTAATTTTGTTTTGTAAATCTGTATAATTAATATCATCAAATACCAGACAAATATCATCAGCGAAAAGAAATAGTTCAGCACTAAGTCCAATCTGTTTTATGCCTTCAAAAAAAGAACATCTAAATTTGGCACATCAACACCATTGTATGTAGCAACTAAACTTTATAACAACATTGATTATAATCTCAAACTGCTTACTAAATCAAAGTTGCAAATGGAATTACGTAAACTATACATCAACAAATATAGTAATAAACCAAAAGTACTACCTGCAGTTATTTCATAATTTTTGTTTTTTTTTTTTATTTTTCTTTCTTTTGTTTTTGTTTTTGTTTTTAATAAAAATAATTTTAAGTAATTTTAAAATGAATATTATATATTTTATACCTGTGAAGTGTAATTTCTAAAATTTTTTATTTTTTTTTGTTGTAATGAATTTTTTTTTAATTCTTTTTTCTCTTACTTTGTGATCTGTTTTTATAATTGTTTTTGTTTACTTTAATTTTTGATTTTTAATTTGTAATATTGCATTTGTAATTTCTATTTACTTTTTTTTTGCTGCACTTATTAATTTTACTTCATTTGTTATTTTTTCTATATTTTATAAACTGTGGTACTCCAAATTTTATATTATCTTTCAGACTTGAAACTTTTCCTATTTGAGTAAATTGGGAACGATTACTTAATTATGAACATCTTGTACGTAAACTAATCTATTAGTTAAGTAATTTGGCATCATTTGATTTTTTATTTTAAAAATTATCATTAATACATTAAATTTAATGTTTGTGAGACAGTTATCCATTTTAAACAATTTAACATATAAGTTTTTGACGAATACCTGTTCTGTTTTAATATAATTCTCTTTCCTCTATTTTGTAGCTTTTGTAATCTATAAAGCATTTCAGTGTTAAACATAAAAATTATTGAGGAGCAGTATTCACAATGTGGTTTGCATTATAAAGTTTAATTGCACTTAGCACAGTTAAATTATTTCTAATTTTATAAAAAAAACCTAATTTTTTACTAATTTTTTTACATAAGTATTCTAAATGTGCTTTAAAATTTAATTTATTATCTTTAACTACACCTAAATATTTAATTTCGTTTACTATATCTATTATTTTACTTTCTATTTTGACTTCTCTATTTATATTACCATTTATATTCATGCATTTTGTTTTCTCAAAATTTAACTTTAACTTGTTATTAATAAACCACTTATTCCATTTTTTTAAATCTTCATTAATTTTTAGAACACATTCATCAATAGAGTTTCCTACCACATAAAGTAAAGCGTCATCAGTAAACAATACAATATTTCCTAAACTTATAACTTTTACCATAAAGGAAGTATAATATAGAGAAACTATGCGGAACAAAAAAAATTTTTTCAATATTTCTTAAATTTTACTTCACCGTAGAACCCCAGAGAAAATTTATATTTTATATGCCAAAATACCCCAGAGCGTAAATTATAATATCTCTTATAAATTATAATCTTTCTCTTGATTTTGTATATCGCATACGGATTCAATGATTCAATGATCTTTATAACAATATTGTAATTCCTTAATCCTTCATTATAATTTATATATGTGTGTCGTGTGATATGTGTGCAAAAAAAAGAAAAAAAGTAGTAAGGAAGAAGCCATAGAAAAAATGTAATATGTTTTGTTTATATTCACACATACAATGATTTAATTTTTATTTTTCTGTGTTTGGGCAAAACAAAAGAACACCTGCAACAATGCAGTTTAAATTGTTTTTGTAATTTGAAATTTTTTGATTTTGTTTTTGGACTGAATTTGTATTCTTTATTAATTTAAATTTTAAAATAAATTGAAAAATTATTTTTGTACTATTTCGTTGAAGGGTCATTTCATAGGTATCATAGGTAACTTAGATATGTCTTGAAAAATAAAAAAAAAAATATATGGGTATGAATTGAATTTGTGGCTGTAAAATTAAAATTCTTAAAATAAAAATTTCACAAATGTGTATGTACATATATATTTTGCAATAGGTATATATATGAATATTTTAAATAAAATCGGGATTGAAGTTTAATAAAAAACTAATAAATATTTTAAATGCACATGTAATCCTCCTCCATCACGTCCAGAAATTTGTGAATTACCCTCTTATAACACGCTTCGTACCTCTAGCCACACGGTTACATATTTTTATTTATGTACATGCAACAAGGTGAAGGTTTTGAGGATGTGACTATTCAGGATTTTCAATATTTATTAGTGACGAAAGCGATCTGGTAGAATTAGCATTAGAAACTGTAAATGAAGTGCTTTATCCGAACAGTAAAACTGATTGTTTATAAATAAAAATAATCATAACTAAACAAATGCAAAAGAAAAGGATTCGACTAAGCATAATATAAATAACAAATATTTTATTTCCTTTGTACCTCGCACAGTATCGTACAATAATGTTGAACATTTCAAAAGATGAAAATTTATAAAATATTTAACTTTGTTTTGTTGTTTTTTCTTTTGTTCATCAAAAAAAAAATAAAACTAATGGAAGCGTCTACACTGTTTTTATAATTTCTAATTCTTTGATTTTGTTCTTTGCATGGAATTGGAGTTTTGTTTCAATTTCAAATAAAATGTAAAATTCTATTTAAATTACTTTTTTATGCGTTGAAAAATAACATTTCATAGGCACCACTTAAATAGGTTTTGAAAAAAAAAAAATGTACCTGTTTTAGAAAATGTGGCTCTAAAATTAAAATTCTTTAAATAAAATTTTACAAATGTACAAATAAAGGTACATATTATTAAACAAAAATAATTTCTTAAATTTATTATAATATTACTAGTATTAACAATATTATAATATTAGAAAAAATAAATAATTTATTAATTTATGTTTTCAATTACTTCAATGTGCTTATCTTTTTGTGCCACACTGCAGTAAGGAAGGATTTTGCACACTATCGTAATTCATATATATGCATGTATTCCTTGATTTCTTAGTGTATAGTGCATAGTAGAGGTAGAGTGTAGGTTATTAAGATTATCTTATCATAATATATTAACAATGAACGTGAACATTATTTTTGAATATTCTATTTCTATATTAAAATTTTTTAATTCTCCTTTCTTTATGAATTTCCAATTTAAAGTAAGTTGTTTGTGTTTGCATTAAAAATGTAACATTTTGGTTCCATGACAAAATTACATGTGAACAAAATTTCATAAAGATAAAATTTCATATTTAAAACAATTAAATGTTTAAATTTTTATTAATCATTATAAAATGTGGAAGAAATTGTCAAAATCTGTAGTTGATTAATAATTCCTTTCAAAATATGATTTTGTTTTATATTTTTATAAGAATTGTTTTATATAAGAATTAGGTGGTTATGCTGAAGTCCGTCGAAATTACAAATTAAAAAAGCGCTTCAAACGAATAATATCTTTTATCGTTTTCAACAAAATGTAATGTGTAACAAAAAATTACTATTAAATTTTAATTTGTATATACCTACATATGTAATTAAAAATGTATAAGTTTTACTTTTAATTTATGTACATATTACGTTATGTAATTATTAAAAAATTTATAACTTTTTACAAAATAAATAAAAAAAAACTTAAACTGTCAACGCCTTTTTTATTTGAAATAAAAAAAAATCTTCCAAAACATTTAATATTGATTTCTGCACAGACTTTGGAGTCGAATTTCAGAATACTGATATTTTTCGTATTTCGGTCGGAAATTTTTTTCGGGGATATTCCGCTTCGGACTTCAGCATAACCACTTAGTATTCTTACTTTTTTTTAAGAAAAAACAAGTACCTTCATTACAAAACCAAATAATTTCAAATTTTTTATAAAAACTTAAATTCGGATTTAATTTTTTTAAATATGTAATTGTGTCTTTGAAATTTTGTCCCGACACCATGCATTTCATATTATGGTATACTCTACATCTACCCAACAAGTGTGTATTTGATACGACATACACAACATTACCTCATTGCCGCTACTACACTATATGTATGTTATATAAAAGCAAAAACAAAAAAAAAAAAACAAAAATAAAAATCATTTTAAAGATTCTCTCTCTCAAAGCTAGAATCTATACAGTTGAACCTGCATAAAAGAAAAAAATTTTAGTTCAATATTTTGTATGAGTTTCTGTTAACGAAGACATTAAAATGACGTATTACAAAATTTTAAAGTGAGTTTATCTAGGTCCTACTGTGTATGGGGTATTTTCAAAATTTTTTTAAGCAAAAAAAAATCGTCACAAAATTTGTTCCGCATAGTTTCTCTATATTATACTTCCTTTATGCTTTTACTATATCATTAATATATATTAAAAATAATAAAACGCCAAGCTCTACATTAATTTGTTCCGAAACTGCTTCATTAACTTTTGTTCTTTGTCTTCTAGAATTTAGATAAGACTGAAACCATTTTATTTGATTTTGCTTAACGTCATACTTTTCTAATTTATTTAATAAAATGTCACGATCTGCAGTTTCAAATGCTCGCTGTAAGTCCACAAAAACAGCTATAATAATTTTATCGTCATCAACGGTAATCTTCCAATTTGTTACCACTAGATTTAACAAAGTTTCACAACAGTGATGTTTTCGGAAACCCGATTGATGCTGTGAAATTAAGCCAGTTGTTTCGAAGTACTCTTCTAACTGATTATACACAGCCTTTTCGATAATTTTTGATAGGATGGTTGGCATATTGATAGGACGAAATTCAGTACATTGTGTTGTATTTTTTACTTTTTCTATAGGAACTACCATAGATTCTTGCAAACATTCAAGAAAAGTTCCTGATTTTAGCGATTCATTTATGATATGTAAAAGATTATGGCCAATTAAGTCAAAAGAATCTATTATCATTGTCACATTACAAAAATTTATGTCATTTTTTTTATTGATTGTACTTAGTAATACTTTTTAAATCATCATATCAGTGATAATCATGCTGCGACTGTCGCATATCTATAATTGGTATTCTATATGGTGATTGTCACAGTGATAGTCACTTTTGTTTTGTGATTTTAGGGTGACAGCTAATTTGGTGTCACTCATGATAAAAATAAAAAAAAGTTTGGTTGTTTTTTAAAATCTAAGCCTTTTAGATTTTTTAAGATTTATTATGATGTAAATATTAAAAAATGCGAGTTTTAGAATTAGAAGTCGCTAAAATTGCAAATAATTTAAAAATAATGGAACTGAATAAAAAATGTTGTGACTAAGTGTTAATTTTTTTTTTAATAAGTTTGAATTTTATTTTGTTTTCAATTACATATAATACACATTTATATTAATTAGTTATAAGTTTGCAACTGAATTTTACTCAAATGTGAATATAACTTTCTTTTTTCACTTTAATTTTTTTTTTTATTATCTACGTCAGCAATAAATTTTTTTTTTTTTTTTAAATATACATTTTATTAAATTAGTTGTTTGAAATTTACTTTTAAGTTTTTTCTCTTTTAATATATAATTTATTTTTTTTTTATAGTTTCACTTTATTGATTAATAAGTGTAATGCGCTAATAAAATTTACAACTTATTCTTCTTTTCTGTTGTTTTGACACTTTGAAATTTATAAATCACTTGTGCTGCCATTTCCGAATTGTATTTTTTAAGATTGTGCCGTTTTCTTAAATTATTTAAGTGATCGCAATACAGAATTCGCAAACCAAAAATTATTAGTGTCACCTTTGACTGTCGCAAGGGTGACTATCGCTTATCACAATACAGAATACCACTCCTGTATTTGTATTCTCTATTATATTTTCATATTCAGTTACCGGTATCAGTTTACTAACTTTCTCTACACTTTCAATAAAATACTTATTAAATTTATTCAATATATTATTAATATAGCCGGTTTGTGAGATTTAACTTTCATTATTTTTTCGTTCAATTTGTAATCCTATACAATATAATGATGGTTCTCCCATATCAGGAATTTAAAAAATTTTCTTCATTATTTCTTTGAGACTTAATATATTTGCCTCAGATATGATGAAATTACAATATCATATACTTATATCGCCACAATAGTAACTTCCTTAGATTCTGTGTTACCTCTTTTGAAATACAAGCAATTATCATACTTCGTTAACTGTTTAAAATTAAATTCCTGTAATCTCTTGTCAATTGTTTTATACCATTGTCTTCTTGCTTGCTTTAGTTCATATTTAGAAGGCAAACTTTATTTGCATTTACAGTATCAATAAATCCTTCTGGGTGATCTATATAAATGGTTTCATTTAAATTTCCATTCAAAAACGTTGTAGATACATCTAATTGGCAGAGTCTTAAATCATGCTCCACTTATAGACCATATAGAATAAGCAAAGTGAACTTTGACGAGCTATTGGACCGTTAGTTGCCATATAATCTATGCCATGTTGTTGTGTATAACCTTTAGCCACTAATCTGGCTTTTCTTCCCAATTGCGGTGACGCCCTTTGACACAGACTCCATGCTTTATGTTTCATTAAAGAATCAAATTCATCTCTCATTTCCCATTCATTTGAATTTATAGAATTGATTGCATCAATATAGTTCTTTGGGTCATCATAATTTGTAGCAGTTTGAATTATTTCTATTACTTTTCTTGTTTTTCTTACATCTATATCTCTTCTATCTTCTTTCGTTGTTTCGACTAAATCTACTTGATTTTGAACAACGTTTATGTCATCATCATTTACGTTATTATTAGTAACTGTTTTAGGATTGCATGGGTTTTTATTGTTTAATTCAAATTCATAAAAATGTTCTATCTTGTTATCTAAACTATCTGATTTTTCGTTAATATTTTTGTACCTTTTTTCAATATTCTATATGCCTTAGATTCCTCCTAATAGTATATTAGCACTTATTCCACACTTCTTGGTTCTAACTTCGATAGACAAAGTGTGACTTGTATATACAAATGCACGGCAACCAATCATCTTGAATCACCAATTGTCGTAAGTGTTTCATAATTGGTTTTCTACCTGTGTAAATTTGTTCACGTGTTCTGTCAACATTGAATTCAGTTGGGCAACGATTGCGTATGAAAGCAGCTGCATGTATAAGTTTCGTCCACAAAAAGGTTGGTAAGTTAGCTTCACATTTTAAACAACGTACCATTTCAACTAAAGTTCATATACGCTCTGAAACACCATTCTGCTGTGGTGTGTATCCGCAACTAAACTGTGCCCCTTTATACCACAATCAGTTAAAAATTTATTAAAAGCTCCGCTTGTTAGTTCTTTTGCATTATGGCGAAGTATTTTAATTTTTTTACAAGTTTCATTCTCAACCTATTTTCTAAAATTCATAAAATGTTTCCAAATATTCATTTTAGTCTTGCAAAAAATAAACAAAAAAGTTCCTCGAATAGTCATGTCGAACAGCCGGCAAAGGTTGCAAAATATAAACTTTCACTAATTGAAGTAATTCTCATTGGCCCACAAAGATCAGTATGGATTATATTTAGGTAGTGAAAGCGTGCTGGGCCCATAACCTATTAAAATATTAAAAGATATTTCAAAAACTGTTTCATTTAAGCAATTTAAAACTACAAAAACAATATATAAACCGGAAAAATATAACAAAGTATAAACTGTATAACAAATACGATTCACGTATTCGATCCACGTGTTACCAACTTCAATAAGTCTAATAATCCAATCGAAAAGACCGTGTGAAATAATAATTTATTTGATATTTTCAAAACAATATGTATTGAAATATATAAATGTATATTATAGGTATGGTATATACCATAATTATGATGTTCACCACATACAAAAATTATAGCGATTGTATTTAAATAACAATTACACAAATTTAACAATTTTAACTCTTCCCACCTTGATAATCATCATTAAAAATCAAAATAATATAAATATTTTTTTAGGTTTCAAGTCCGTCAAAAAAATCATCAAATAATTCAAAACATGGTGCCTCACATACAACATCAACTGGAGCTTTAGTTTCAGCTGGTTTTGAAGTATCAGCAACAGTTGGAGCAAATTTATTAAATAATATTGATATTGAACGCACTGGTAAGATTGATAAATTGAAAAATATAAAATGTTAAAGTTCGGATAGTGACGAAATCTTATTTGTGAAAATCTTATTTTTTCAAAATCTTATTTTTTGAAAATCTTATTTCTGAAAATCTTATTTTTTGAAAATCATATTTTATTCTAAAAATCTTATTTTTTTTATCCGAAAATCTTATTTTTTCCTGTAAAATTTGTTTCTCGTCCATATTTATTTTTTTTTGTTGTGAAATTTAACCTATACACAAAATGGATTTGGTACAACAGCCCTTAAATGTGATGAAGACAATAGGTCCGGGGTCCCAGGATTTGGGGTCGAAACTTAATATCACATGCTTTCATGCGTTTCGTATGTGTTTACTTCCCGTCGGCAAAAACAGGGTCCCAATAAATGAGTAGCGGGGGTTTGGGGGCAGCAGACCCCGACTTTAAAAATAAAATAATTTTTTTAAACACATTTTTTTACTAAGACTGTGCCGTATGCGTTATTACGTGCTCCTATTTAGAAAAAAAAACAAAAAATACAAAATAAGATTTTGATCAAATAAGAGATCTTAAGAAATAAGATTTTCAGAAAATAAGATTTTGAAAAAATAAGTTTTCAGAAATAAGATTTTCAGAAAATAAGATTTTCGAAAATAAGATTTCGACCACAACCCGTTTAACTAAAAAAGATATTTTTGCCGAGACATACTGTATCAAATCAAAAATTTAACCTAATAATTTTTGATCCAAGAGACCTGTAAATGAATGATTGGTTGAAAGTATTTGAGTTCTTTCAAAAGAAGAAGTTCGAGATTTCAATTGAATGTGTAACATTAAAGAGTATTTGAAATGTAGCGATTTTTATCACTTTATCTTCTACTGCTTTTCCAGCAGTTCATAACTAAACTGAAAAAACTGAGTTTAAAATATTTAATAATTTTATCAGAAGATCGAAATTTGAGCAATTAATCAGCTATATTAAATTTAATTATTTATAAAGTGGTCCAGAATTCAAATATTGGTCCGAATTAGATTAATAAAAACATTATATTAATTATCATACTAATAAGGATAATAATAATTATAATTTTGTATATAATTAATAACGGATTAAATTAGTATAATTTATTTTCAATAGGACAAATTAAAGCAGAAACAGCAATAGTAAAACGGCATAGTCATCATCAACAAAATGATATCAATTCACAGTATTTTTGTAAAAAGGAAGAAGGGTAATTAACAATGCAAAAACGCATATATCCATATATATCAATACTTAATGTGGAAAAATATATTTTTTATTTTTTTTATTTGCAATATCCAATTTTAGCCAAGACAATTTCTTAGATTCAATGGATGATTGGTTAGATACAATACGTCAAAATGACATGTAAGTGATAATTTTTAATTTTATATTTTAATTGTTGTTAATTTTGCTTTTCGTTTTTTTTTTTGCTCAATAAAATATTTAAATTTAAGGGGTGAATCGGAAGCTCGCTCATATGGTGAAACAACAATACAACCACAAATTAAATCTTTTCGGAGTACATATGATAAAAAATCAAATCAAAATGATGTAAGTTGGCATCCTTATTATTTTTTTCTCTCTTTCTGTTGTTTTTGTAAATATAATATGAGGACTTATAAATATTTTGAAGAGTTTATAAAAACATAAAGTGATTCGAATATCAAAGTATTTTAATAGTAGTTATTATATGTGCCTTCTGTGTAAAAAGCTCGTAAAGGTTGGTGTATTGGATAAAGCAAAAAAAAAGGAAATTATATTATTAAAAGCTATATACTTAGAAAAACATTTTTAAGGTTTGTGCATTAAGTAAAGCGCAAATAGGAAATTATTTTTTTTAATTGAAAATTTTCCCGTTAATTAATCAAAGTTTTTCTTAAAAAAAGTTTTCTATAAAAATTGACCGTTAAAAACTTTAATTTAAAAAAATTTGATGTTCAAAAACTTTAATATAAAAAATTTTCGGTTAAAAAAACTTTAATTAAAAAAAATTTGAATTTAAAAAATTTTATCTCTACGTAGAAAAGCATACGAGATAATAAGAAACTAATATTTTTAATTGAAAACTTTTCCGTTATTAATCAAAGTTTATTTTTTTTTTCTAATTATATAAAGTTTTTAAGGTTGGTGCATTGGATAAAGCGAACATAGGAAATTATTGTATTTTAATTAAATCTTTTTTTGCATAATTAATGAAAATTTATTTATTTTTTAAAAAATGTGTATAAACCTTATAATATATATTAAACTAGCTTGGTAACCCGCCATAAATGACGGAAGCAAAATAAATTCTAGCATTTATTTCCTTCATTAGAGTTTTCATTTCAAGTTTAAGAAAAATATACGTATTTGCTTACTAATTTATCGTACCTTTATTTTTGTATTATAACGCTTTTAATTACCATATAAATAGAATATTTGTAGTAAGGTGCAAAATTTTCTATTCCCTAAGGGTCATTTACTCGATCATTTTAACGACATCCTTTTTGCCAACTTTGAAAATTTATGGTATAATTCAGAATCAAGTTAATCCTGTTAACATTCAATAACATTCGCTGCGTAAGTTTAGCGTCAAAGTTTATAACGAACAAATAATATTTTATAATGAGCCACAACTTTGAACGAAATCCATTTTAAAAACAAAAATAAATAAAATTGTTAATATAAAAAAACAATAATATTGTAGATACACATAATATTCATTTTAAAAAATAAAAACTCGTGTTGGAGAAAAAATTAAAATAAAAAAATTTACTGCAAATAAATAGGTATTTACAAAACTGTTCATAACTTTTGAACCATTGATCGGTTATTTAAAATTTCATTTCATTTCAAAAAATTCATTATCGAACTGTTCATGTTAAAATTCATACATGATTATTATTTATAACATACATTAAAAAGAAGAAAAACAATCAATATGTTTTAACCGATACCTATATATATACCTACTTGCTATATTAAAAAAAATCATCACTCTCTAAGTCTCTACAACATACATTTCTATACACTTGAAGAAAACAAATATACCTAAAAATTATAAATTTACAAAGATAAGAAATAAAAAATAATAGTACAAAAATTCATTTAATTTCTTTAAAAATGTATAGGGTGTTACTGTTTTTATGTGTAAATCAGCAGAACCAAAACCTTACCCCATAATACATACTAAATATTATACACGATCATAAATATATAAATATATATATATATATATATATATATATATATTAAAACAAAAACAATAAACAAAAAAAATAAAAATAAATAACAATTTTAACTCATCAGTGCATCACATTTCTGGCTTGAGTATATATATACCTATAGTACTTTACAGGATATGCATACAGTATGGCAAAACAAAGTTATCATAGCAACAACAAAAAACAAAAAAAATAAAAATAAATAACAATTTTAACTCTTCATCGCATCACATTTCTGGCTAGAGTGTATATATAGGTATACCTATAGTACTATAATACAGGCTATGCATATACGGTAGTAAAACTATGATCATTATCATAACAACAAAAAAACCAAAAAAAAAAAAAAAATATGTAGACACATATTGTGTACATATGTAATTTTAAATAATAAGAATAACCTTTAAGTGCATTATGTTTTTTTTTTGTGTTAAATGCTGTTTGCCTTTTGATTATTATACCATATTAAACTATTGATAAAATTTCTATTAGTCCTTCTTATTATAAATCAAAAAAATTGTTTGTTTTATTTATATTATTATTATTATTTTTTATTTTTCCTTATTATTTGCGAAGAAGACTAACATTAAATTAAAAAAATATATTTCATGCAGTGGTATTTTTTCCTGCAAAGGTTCAGCATGGTAGACAGGGGTTAAAAAAAGAGTACCAAAGTAATTTGTATACATATTGCAATTTGTATATGTGTTGGAGCGTTCCGTCGAACTTACAAACATCCAGATAAATGCAGAATAATATATATATAATAATTAAATTGTTGTCAGGTTTCCGTTCACTAATAATTTTTAATATTTGATTGCAATACAGGTAAAATAGATAGCTAGTATGGAGGGAATAGGATATAAGAAGGGAAAAAATGAATTAATGTATACAGTTAGTCACAAGCACTGATGAAGGAAGTATGTTGCTTCCGAAATATCGATATTTCCAATCAAATATTAAAAATTATTAGTGAACGGAAACCTGACAACAATTTAATTATTTAATTTAAATTATAACTAAAAATAATAATAAAAAGCCGATTAAAAAACTTATATATATAGTTTTTAAGGTTGATGCATTGGGTAAAGCGAAAGTAGGCAATTATTGTTTTTAATTAAAACTTTTCAGTAATTAATCAAAGTTTTATTTTTTTAAATTAAGATTATCCGTTAAAAACTTTAATTTAAAAATTTAAAATACATATGTTAGAAAAAAAAAATTAAAACGGAAACATTATAAATTATAAAATACAAAATGTAAAGTTTAAATTGGTCCGTCTATTTGTCAGTCTATAAGGGTCAATATTATATAAAACTATATACGTTAATATTATATTCTAAGATGGTGAAAAAGTGAGCTGGTACCCTTATTTAAAAATTAATGGGATTTTGCGGCATAACCAGAAGCAGCATAACATTTAACCTGGCGTGAAATGGTGTTGTGAAATGTTAAAACTTTTATTCTTAAACATTTTTTTTAAAGAAGTGTTGAATTACAATTACAATTTCAATTTAAATTATTAGTATATCATAAAAAAAAATAAATTTTTTTTGCAAATATAGCAAAAAATTTTGAATGAAATTATTTGAAACGTAATAATAATTACGCAATGAAAAAATGATTTCGTAAACGGAATAACAGTATAAAGTATATAATATGCAGTATAAATTCGTCCGTCCATTTGTCGGTCTGTCACCGTTTAAGTTAATATTATATTCCAAGATGGCGAAAAAGTGAATTTATACCTTCATATAAAAAATACATGGGATTTTGCGCTAAAACCGGCATAACTTTTAACCTGGTATTAGATGGTGTTGTGAAATTGTGAAATGGCATTAAATAGTGCTATAAATTTTATACTTAAACAAAGAATTAAGGCACGTTTTGCAATATTTAAAGTTAAAGAATTAATCATGATTTTGCAGGAAAATTTTTTTTTTTTTTTAAAAAAGTGTCGAATTACAATTTTAATTTAAATTTTAAATTATTAGTAATATTATTAGTAATTCATTAAAAAATAATTTTTGCAAATATTGCAATTTGAATTCAAATTATTTGTAACGTGACAATTATGCAATGCGTTTAAGTAAAAAAAATAGCATGCATTTTACATACATAAAATTCTTATATTTACATTTTGGCTGCGCGTGTAAATTTAAATTTAAGTGTTAAATTACAAATCAAATATATAAATATCTTTGTATTTTTGATCATGCTATTATTATGTTTTCATAACTTCTGTATTAACTACTATAACAACAAAAACAACAAATTAAAAAAAATGAACAATAACAACATGCACATTATTGAAAATACAAGTGATGCTGTTCAGTCCCCAGAGGAGTTCTTCGAAACATTTGGAGGCAAAATTGTAAAAATTTTAAAACAAGAAATATCTAGATCCACATTCATATTTCATCTTGATTTAAAGGTGTCATTTATTAATCTTCAAATGTTGGAAGATGGAGAATTGGAAAACTTTTTTGACGTTATGTCATTCAAGTTCGAATTCCATATAATTCAAAGTACGGAAATTGAAGACACATTAGACAGCAGTATTGACGAAGTTTTAACTAAAGTGGAAACATTCCAACAACAAAACTCATCTTGGGAGTTAAGCAAAGTGCTTCAGGTTGAAATAATAATAAAGAAATCAGAAATTCATCAGACAACATTGAGAAAACAAGAAGCAAATAGGGAAGAGCTAAATATAAAATATTGCTCTGATTGTAAAACATCAATCGAAAGTAAATATTGGAATTATCACTTGCGAACAAATGAACATAAAAAAAATGCAACTGAGGAATGTGAAGGAAACATTAAATGTTTGAGACAAGGCTTTGGAGGAAGAATTATAACTTATATCGTGGAGAATAAAAATGAAGATATTTTAATTCCACAAACTTTTTTTTCAAATATTAAAGTAGACTTATTTCAGCTCTTATGAAAAGAGTTGATGGACCATCAAGGTATGAAATTTAACATGGAGTTATGTGACGAATATGTGAAACCGCACAAACTGGATGAGGATAATGAACTTGAAAATATATTTTGCGTAAAAAGTTTCAATTCAAAAATGGAAGTAATCTTGAACCAGCTTTCCACAATATAAGGGAAAAAATCCAATGTCAGACAGATGACTTCCAAGAAAAAGATTCAGGGTGTAGTTTAATAAAATTGTTATACATTGAAATCAATATGAATGAATATAGACTTTTGAAAGGCTCGCAATACATCAAACTACCAAAAGAAATTGAAACGAATGTATTGCGGCATGTATTAACATAAAAAATAAGGATGTATACTGCTTTAAATGAAGTATAATAGCGGCTTTGCAGAAAACCAGAATATCAAATGAATACAATCCACATAAATATGGAATAAATGACATAACTTCATCACGAATACGTTTACATAACGTTAAGGTTCAACGCTTAGAATTTGCGAACCTTGAGTTTCCACTTCATCATAGTGATATAAATGTATTCGAAGAAATAAATCCAGATATTAGTATAAATGTATTTGGTTGTCAAAAGATTGGAAAGTCCTATAAAATAGTAGGACCATATTACCACACTCGAGAAGAAAAACAACATCATATTAGCTTGTTGTTAATAGAAGCTCAAAATAAATCCCACTACGTATGGATTAGAAACCTCTCGAGATTGATAAGATCCCAACTTACACGGCATAGATCAACAAAATATTTTTGTTCGATATGTTTATGCAGTTTTAATTTGCAAAAGGATCTATTAATTCACAAAAATTAATGTGGAAAAATAATTGTTACATTACCTCAAGAAGGAAATAAAGTTGTAAGCTTTAACAACTATAAGAAAAAAATAAAGTTACCATTTGTTATTTATGCTGACGCTGAAAGTATACTAGAACCGATATCAACATTGGAACCCAATCCAGAGGACTCATCAACAACAGATGTGAAATCATTTTATATTAGCTGTTCATTCGATGAAAATTTAAGTAAATACAGAGTTTTCACAGGAATGTAAAATTATACATAAATTAAACTTTATATAGAAAACTAAATTAATTCTCTATCTATTGCATTGCAGGACTTGATTGCGGAAAAGAATTTATAGTATCTTTAGAAAACGAATGCAAATTTCCTTTTCAAAATTATTTAAAAAAGAATACACCAAAGAACACACTATCCGTGCAGGAGAAAATCTTACACAACACGCATCCATGCTGTCATACATGTGAAGAAAAATTTCGTGCCGGAGAACTTCGTGTGAGAGATCATTGTGATATAACTGGTAAGTACAGAGGACCAGCCCACAATAAATGTAATTTAGCATACCGTACACCAAATTATTTTTCAATATTTTTTCACAATTTTTCAAATTATGACTCACATTTAATTTTTAAAGAATTAAATTGTACTAAAGGTCACATTTCGGTTTTACCTTTAAACCACGAAAAGTACATTTCTGTGACCAAAACTATTTATATAAACAAAAACAAAATTTTTCAGTTGCGTTTTCTAGATTCCTTTAGACTTATGCAATCTAGCCTTGATTCGTTGGTTGCAGGGTTAGGAAAAGATGATTTAAAAAAAGTCAAAAAACATTTTAGTAATGAAAATCATTTTAACTTATTAACTCGGAAAGGTGTATTTCCATATGAACTTCTATAGACAAACTTGATGAAACAGAATTGCCTTCTCAAAATAATTTTAAAAATCAATTCAACAATACTGTTTGTTCTGATGCAGATTATACTCATGCAAAACATGTTTGGGAATCCTTTCATAAAACTTTGAAAGATTATTTGTGTTTATATTTAAAAACCGATGTCCTGCTACTTGCAGATGTTTTCGAGAACTTTACAAAAATTTTTTTAAACATATATAATTTGGAACCTGCGCATTTTCTAACAGCTCCAGGACTCTCATGGGAAGCTATGCTTAAGTATACAAAAATTGATTTGGAATCATTAGTAGATATTAATATGTATAATTTTTTTAAAAAAGGGATTCGCGGATGTATCAGCCAATGTTCGAAAATATATTCTAAAGCCAATAATAAATATATGGGGGAAGAATATAATGATTTGAAGGAATCAGAATATATAGTATATTTAGATGCCAATAATTTATATGGGTGGGCAATGTCCAACTTTTTACCTTATGGAGGCTTTAAATGGGTAGAAAATCCAACAAACATCAATGTTAATGAAATTGATGATGAGGGAGAAATTGGATATGTATTGGAAGTCGATCTAGACTATCCACAAAATTTACATGATTGTCACAATGATTTACCATTTTTTTGTGATAATAAAATACCTCCAAACAGTAAATTAAATAAATTATTATTAGATTTAAATGATAAAAAAAATTATATAATTCATTATAAAAATTTAAAACAATGTTTAAGAAATGGGTTAATTTTAAAGAAAATTCATAGAGCAATAGCGTTTAATCAAGCCGATTGGCTGAAAAGGTATATTGATTTAAACACATATCACGGAACATTGGAAAAAAATACTTTTGGGAAGAACTTTTTTAAATTAATGAACAATTTGGTATATGGAAAAACAATGGAAAACGTAGATAAAAGGGGAACTGTTAAAATAGCTGATTGTTGGGAAAGTAGAAGGAAACATATTGGGATGAGATCCATGATTTCGAAACCTAACTTCATTAGCTTATCATTATTCGATGATAATCTTGCAGCAGTTGAATTCAGTAAAACGCTAGTAAAATATGATAAACAAATTTATTTAGGTTTCTCTGTTTTAGAACTCTCAAAACTTCACATGTATAATTTTCATTATGACTACATGAAAGTGAAATATAATTCAAAAATTAGTTTAAATTATATGGATACTGATAGTTTTATTTATAGTATACAAACTAATGATTTTTATAAAGATATTGAAATAGACGTAAGAGAAACTGAAAAATCAAAATTAATTTTTGATACATCTGATTATGAAGTTAATAATCCATATGGATTACCCCTTATGAATAAAAAAATGTTAGGATTATTTAAAGATGAGTGCAATGGAAAGAATTTATTGGACTTAGATTGAAAATGTATTTGGTAGATGTATTAAAAGGAAAAACTATAAAAAAAGCAAAAGTGTTAAAAGTAATGTTGTTAGAAATTTGTGTGTAGAAGATTATAAGAAATGTTTATTTAAAAAGGCGATTTTGGAAGGAAATATGAATGTTTTTATATCTAAATTACACACAATTTATACTAAAGCTATAAACAAAATAGTTTTAAGTTCATTAGATAATAAGAGATGTTCTTTAGAAAATAAGATAAATACATTAGCTTGGGGACATTATAAAATAATAAATTAAATAATTAATAAACAAGTAGCTTTAAGATTTAAAAACTAGAATTTTATTATTGTTTTACTGTTACTATTACGTTATTTTTTAATTTTAAGTTAATTTTTCCTATTCTTTGAATGTATAACATGTGTTATGTTTCTGTAAAATAAAAAAAAAGTAAATTTTAAATAATATCTGTTTTATTTATCCATGAATTACGTGAATTATCAAATCCCAACCATTTCACGTAGGCTTGGCCCCCTTTTCTTTTCAAAACTTTTTCTACAAGGTATGCATTTGAATATTTGACAGGAATGATTTCATCTTCATAAAACCCTCCAAGTATTAGATTATTTTTATAGTCCTCCAAAACATATGTTACTGGGTTTGTTATATTAACCTTTATAATTTTAAAAATCTCAGTTGACCAATTTGGTTCATAGCCTTTACTAAAAGTTCCTTTGTGCTTCCTAATTCGTACAAAATCACCTTTTTTAAATTTTCCTTTTTTAAATATTTTAGGTCTATTGTAGACCGTTTTCAACAAAAATTTCTCATTGTCTTTTGTTACATCTATTGGAGCCATTTTAATCGTCCGATGAACATTTTCATTATATATTGTGAGTAATTTTGGTAAAATATTGATCCATTTTAGTTGCCTTGCAAACTAAATTGCTTGCACATTCAATTTTTCATAGTTCTATTAAGTATCTCGCATATTGAAGATTTTAAATTAGAGTCAGAAAATTTTGGTTGAAAAACCCTTTCCCTTGATCAGAATGAATGTTCTTAGGAATTTTTGAAGCTCCGGCTTGTATGAACATTTTTTTCATTGCTTTAATTACATCATCAGAAGTTTTTGATTTTAAAGGTTGAGCATATGCATATTTAGAAAATATATCAATTACAGTTAACATGTATTTATTTCCTTGATTTATTTTTTGATAACGTAACATTTCAACTAAATCAATCTGCCACGTATCATTTATTCCCTTTTGAACTACTCTTCTACGAGGAAATTTCTTTTTCACAGTCCTATGTATTTCGTTAACAATTTGTTCTCTCTCAGCTTGGTTTTTGCGAGTAAGCGGCATCTTTCTCTTATTGTAATGAAATTAAATTTGATTTCAAGAACGGCCTTATAAGGCTGTAACATAGATTTATATGATTAGTTTAAATAACACACTCAATATGGCTTATTCTCGTAATCCAACTTATACATTGTTGATTTTCAATACCTTTTTGGAAATGATAAACAAATATTTATAAAAGAATTATGTTTCATGAGGGCCGATACAGTCAAACCAAAACAAATATTTTTCAAATCACCATATTCATATGATGAATTAAATTAAAAATATAAAAATCAGTCCGATTATGGCTTTAAAAATATAAATGGACTAAAATGGACAGACGGTGTAACTGATTATCTTATGTTTGCATCAATTTTAAGGAAACTTGATGGGAACACGATAATTGTTGTAGGGAGAGAAAAGAAATTGTTTTTGGAGAAATTTATTTCTTCAGAGGTCATTGATATCAACAATAATATTAGCTTGAGACGAACTGACAATTACGAAACTTATTGTAATATTCATCAATTTCATGATTACAAATGGTCGATGTACTGTATGTAAATAATGTATTTAAAATATTTTTATTTTTAGTAAAAAATAATTTTGTAATAAAAAACAACTTATTAAGATATGATACAATAAATAGAACGCATATATTAATTTTAATTTAAATAGTGTTTTTATTTTTGTTAAAATTTACATCAAAATTTAAAACATTTGTTTGTATTTCTTTTTGTAAAAATATAGGAATTTCATAAAAAAGACGTGAATAATTAATTGCATTGTGCTGGATACAAATCCATAGAAATCTAAAAATCATTGAATTACCTTACAAAAAAGTTATTATTTCCTTGTTAATAGGTGGTAAACCATATGAATCAAAATATTCTATGCATCCGTTTTGAGGTGAAAATAAAGCTAACCAATGTTTACCTGGCTTGTCAGAAGTATCAGTGTTAATAATCAATAAACTAGGTCTTTTAACATATTTTGGAATTTTATCTATTGGAAATACTCCACCAAAACAATTTTTGGTGTATTGGTTAGGATGTATAGTGTTAGGATCGTTTCAATTTTAATTGTGGTTATTGTTCAAGTTTAGTTGGTGATAAAATATTAATATTATTAGAATGCTAACTATTTATATGTTTGTATGTACATTACGATTTTTATCAATTTGTAAGCTTGCATCAAATTCTCCATAAACAATACATGTTATTGTTGTTGGAAGTGGTTGTGAAAATTTAGCTTTAATTCTTAATGATCTTTGATTTATCAAGCTCTGGCAAATATCACTCCCTAATCCATCAGGGGAACGATCAAAAGCAAAAAAAGGAAGCCTTTGCTGAACATTGACTTGGTTACTTGATGTCCTTTGTCTACATGATGTATTCCAGTTCCACAGAACAACATGTGATATGCCCTTGTATAACAAGAGTTCTTTTCTGTAAAATTTGTTTCTATAGCTAAATTTGGTACTTGAACACCTTTAATATATAACATAAATTGCTTTAAATTAAAATGTCTAAAGTTAAAGGGATTCTTCGAGCGTTTTCCTGTAAATCCATCATTTTCAGTCATACAAAAGATTATTGAATTTGGTAGCTGTCCAATAAAGACATTGTCTAAGGTTATATTAGAAGTATTAGCAGAAATTGTAAAAGTCTTAACCTCAATGCGTTTGTAATGATACTTTGCATTAGCTTTGGCTAATATAGTATTATGTGCCAATAGAATGCTAGGGTTGATTGTTACATGTTCCATAAATAATGTAGCTTCTAAAACTTTTAATTGACTCTCATCATTGTCTTCAGCAAAAAAATAAAATTTTGGCTTTTCTAAGGTTAATACAACTCGAACATCTACGTTGTTGATTAACAAAACTGGTTGATTAAACATATCTATATGCAGTTTTCCTATTAATTCCACTTCGGCACTATTATGCAAATTTTTTTGTCTTTCCAATGCACCACTATTATTGGTTTTAAATATCTTTATCTAACATCCAGCCAGCGCGTTCTAAATGTGTTTCAGCTGCATTAGTTCCATAATTGAGTAATGTTTCGATATACGCTCTATAATTATAGTTTGAGTCTGACGGTGTTATATTCTTACCATTTAGTTGAACATTACACTGCTTTATCAGAGAGTGAAGCAAATTATTTACAACCAGACTGAACAAGAGGTTTACCATCACTTTGCTTATCATCATTCCAAGCTGTTCCATCTTTTTTCAAAATTTGAACTTTAAGTCTTAAATATATTCCAGATAAGTCTCTATAAGTATCCCCATGCCCCAATGATATAAATTTTATAGTTGAAGCTGTATTTAAAGGAGGATTTAATAGGATTTAAAGCAATTTCTTCAGTTTTTAAAATACTTGTTTGTACTGGACGTGGTTGTAAAAATATCTAATTCAGATTTCATACACTCCATAATTTTTATTTGAATATCTATATCTACAAAATTATTATCTTTTAATGTTTTTTTTATTTGAATATGTCTACAAAACTATTTTTTTTTTAATTTTTTTTATTTTTTTATTTCTATATCTCGAAGTTAAGCTAGGCTTCTTCTTGTGTTTTAAATGATTAATTTCAGAGTTTGAACGCCTTTTTATAGCTTGTCGTTTAATTCCCATACCATACATATCATTTAATTTTTTGGAAACACCTCTCCTTATATTTGTTAAAGCTTCCTTTCCTCGGTCTTGTAGGACTTCTTCTTGTAGAGTTTGTAGGACTTCTTCTTGTAGGGTTTGTTCCGTGCTTATGTCTGATAATGAATTAATACCAGTTGATAAAGCTTCCCTTTTCAAAATTTCTAAAATGTAAACTAAATGTCTGACGAAAATATCGGTTTTAAATATTTCAGCAATCCACCAAAAAAATCCCCAATCCCTCGCCCTTTTTGATAATGATATACCGTTTGTTATAGAGGTCCTATTTCTTGAATGCTACCCCCACTTTGATTGTGGTAATATTTAATATATGTTGTTGCATAATGAATAAAAGGCAATAATTTTTTTCTACCTATTTATATAATTTTTTATTTATGGATAAAAAGTAATACAATTTTTGTTGGATATAGTAGATTTGTTGGATATAGTACGAAATATATCATTGATCTCTTGAGTAAAATCCAGAATAATATGATCATAGGGATGTAAAGTCACTTCATTAAATACTTTTTGGAATTCTCTAATGTTCTCAGGAAAAATCTGTCGTGCTAACGGTAAAATTTGAGACTTATCCCTTGGGTTTCTAAAAAGAACCAAATATTTACAATTTATAGAAATATCTCTGCAAAATTTTCCTTGATGAAATATATTTTGTGTAACTAATATAATCGAAATATCACGGTGATGTGAGCCCCTTGTAAACAGCTCACAAATTTTATCGCCATAGCCAGCAAGCATTAGATCATCCAAAATAATTAAAGTAGGTTCACCGCTTTAAAAATTTTCTGGAATATTATTTTGATATTCTATGTTTGGAAATTTTAAATCTTTGGGAATGGCATTTTGTTCAGGGTTACACCAAATTACCTTTGGGATAGAAGGAAGAAACCCTTTGCTTGAATTATTTACTAAATTAATTATAAAAGTTGTTTTTCCACAACAAGATGGACCCGCTACCATCATTGTAAAAGGATGTACAAAGTTAATCATATTTTAACGAACTATTTTGGGCAGAAGTTTCTATCTAAATAAAAATAAATAGGATATTTTTCCTTTTTATCTGAAATAAAGGGAAGAGAAAGTTATTATATTTTGGTAATTAAAACATTTTTTTAAAGTTTTTAATTTTTTATTTTCTAAATTATTACATATTTTTCTTAAATTTTATATTTTTTAATTTTTGTTATATTTTAAAATTTTACATTTTTTTTTTTTTTAAATTTTAGAGTTTGCTTCAATTTTTCTTTTTAGTTTACGCCTGATTGCTGGCTGCTGAATGCTATAATCAGCATCACTTTCAGCTTCAACATCTCTTTCCTCATCAGTTATTTTCTCTCCATCTTCTTCTCCATCTTCTTCCCGCTCCTTTTCATCAGCTATGGTGTCAACTAATCTTTTCGGTAAGTATACCGAAAACATTTCTGTACCATAGCCCAGGGTCGCTAACAGCTCCTTTCCCTACTTTGTTTCTGTAAACTTTAGTTTAATGATGTTATACAACTAAGTTTACTTCCAATTCGTCCACCCTTTTTAATGTTAGGAAGGCTCCCCCAGTTGCTGAGTTTAAAAACTTTTGAAATTTGCTGGCCATTTTACTTTGTGGTTGTTTCAGAATTTATGAAAACTTAGTAATAGCATTATCAAAAATACAAAGCTATTTATATATATCGATTTGTAATTTAACACTTAAATTTAAATTTACACGGGCAGCCAAAATGTTAATATAAGAATTTTATGTATGTAAAATGCATGCTATTTTTTTTACTTAAACGCATTGCATAATTGTCACGTTACAAATAATTTGAATTCAAATTGCAATATTTGCAAAAAATATTTTTTAATGAATTACTAATAATATTACTTATAATTTAAAATTTAAATTAAAATTGTAAATCGACTCTTTTTTTTAAAAAAAAAAAAAAATTTCCTGCAAAATCATGATTAATTCTTTAACTTTAAATATTGCACAACGTGCCTTAATTCTTTGTTTAAGTATAAAATTTATAGCACCATTTAATGCCATTTCACAATTTCACAACACCATCTAATACCAGGTTAAAAGTTATGTATTTTTTATATGAAGGTACAAATTCACTTTTTCGCCATCTTGGAATATAATATTAACTTAAACGGTGACAAACCGACAAATGGACGGACGAATTTATACTGCATATTATATACTGTTATTCCAATTACGAAATCATTTTTTCATTGCACAATTATTATTACGTTACAAATAATTTCAATTCAAATTTTTTTGCTATATTTGCAAAAAAAAATTTTTTTTTTATGAATTACCTACTAATAATTTAAATTTAAATTGATATTGTAATTCACCACTTCTTTAAAAAAAATGTTTAAGTATAAAAGTTTTAATATTTCACAACACCATTTCATGCCAGGTTAAATGTTATGCTGCTTCTGGTTATGCCGCAAAATCCCATTAATTTTTAAATAAGGGGACAAATTCACTTTTTCACCATCTTAGAATATAATATTAACTTATATAGTTTTATATAATATTAACGCTTATAGACCGAAAAATAGACGGACGAATTTATACTTTACATTTTGTACTTTATAATTTATAATGTTTCCGTTTTAATTTTTTTTTTCCAACATATGTATTTTAAATTTTTAAACTAAAGTTTTTAACGGATAATTTTAATATAAAAAAATAAAAACTTTGATTAATTACTGAAAAGTTTTAATTAAAAACAATAATTGCCTACTTTCGCTTTACCCAATGCATCAACCTTAAAAACTATATATAAAGTTTATTATAAATTAAAAAAAAAAAAAAACTTTGATTAATAACGGAAAAGTTTCCAATTAAAAATATTAGTTTCTTATTATCTCGTATGCTTTTCTACGTAGAGATAAAGTTTTTTAAATTCAAATTTTTTGAACGGACATTTTTTTTTAATTAAAGTTTTTTTAAACCGAAAATTTTTTATATTAAAGGTTTTGAACATCAAATGTTTTTAAATTAAAGTTTTTAACGGTCAATTTTTATAGAAAACTTTTTTTAAAAAGAAAAACTTTGATTAATTAACGGGAAAATTTTCAATTAAAAAAAATAATTTCCTATTTGCGCTTTACTCAATGCACAAACCTTAAAAATGTTTTTCTAAGTAGAGATATAGCTTTTCATAAAATAATTTCCTTTTTTTTTGCTTTATCCAATACACCAACCTTTACGAACTTTTTACACAGAAGGCACATATAATAACTACTTTTAATAAATTTTTAATTTTGGAATTAAATCGATATATTTAATCTGTAAATTGGAAAAAGTACAGTACAAATATCTGAACCATTTTATAACCAGATATTTAAAAGGAGAAGTAGCGAAATAAAATATGTTTTTCAAATACTATAAAGATTATTTTCAACTAGAAGCTTCAATTTAAAATTTCACCCCAGGTATAAGTATACACATATATTTTAATATAGAATTTTTTTTTACAAATTGCCGCAAGTTCCCCGTCTACAGAAGTTATTTTTTTCTCGCCAGAATTAAATTTAAATTAAATTTTTTTTTTTCAAATCAAATTTAAAGAATTGAAATTCTGTAAAAAAAAACCTCTACCAAGGAATTCTCTCAAAATCAGCGTCTTTACAGAAGGGTTTAACGTTTTTTTGGAGAATTTAGTGTCCGCACTCATCACAAAAAATTTGACTTTGCCGTATACTCCAAAACAGCAAAAAGCGTTTAGTTGGAAAATAAATTTAAAACATTAGGTTGGCTGAGATAGGATAGGATAGGAAAAATTAGGAAAAAAAAAGAGATATAGGAAGTTATATAGGAAGTTGAAGAATGAAGGTATTAATATTTCGACCGAAGTTCCATAGCCAACTTTATCTCATCTTGGGATTTCCACAGTGTGTTCATTTGTGGCTGCTCTTGTTTCGCGTTGGAATTGTTTAAGAGCTTTGATTTCTGCTGAGCATGTGTTTACACCTACGAAGTATCTATGAAATAGAGAAAGTACTCCGACTGCAGGTCGATGTTCAAAGCTAGTTTTACAATGCTGCGGGTTGCAAATTTAGGACAAAATAAAAAAAATTGTATACTGTTGATATTGACACAACATTATAAAGTATAAATTTTACATTTATGATGCTGACATTACAAAATCAATATTTTATTAGTCAGTCCAAATAGTACAGTCCAAAACAAAATAGAATCAATTTCGGTCTTTTCTAATGTATATTATTAATAATGTATATTATAAACCATATATTAATTAAATTAATTTTTTTTACACACATATATATAATATATATATATATATTTTCAGGAAGGAAATACAATGGCAGAAAGAGATATTGGATCAACATTTTTACTTCCACACACGCATTTATATAAACCAGATAAGGTAAAATGAAAATTGTTGTAATCACTGTTGTCAAATTTTGTGTATTTTAATTAGGTGCATTTTATATATTTAAGCTTTAACTTAGAAGAAGTTGACATTTTGTGGTTCGTAGTTCTGGGTGTTATGGTATAGTGAATTTTACACCATTTTTTCTTTTCCAGTATTTCAATAAGACGTATATAAGTCTTATAAATGACAATAAAAGGACATAAAATATAATAACAGAGTACTTACAATCTAAGCTTGTAAGTAGCATTGTGACAATATATATAGTGAGTACAAGCATTTTTTAAGTAAGATTAAGATATCTATTTTTGGTTACTTCAAGGGAATAACGATTTTTGTAATTCACGGAAATTATACCAAAATAACGAATATTATAATGCAGTATATAAGAAGACTTACGAAACGAAATAGTATGAAAAATAGATTTTAATTGGCGGATAGAATTAATAATATTTAAAAAAAAAAGTGACAAATTGTGACACATATATTCATATACTTACTTACGTAGGCGGCCAACATACCATCTAGGGCCTAGGGCCTACACTCATCAACGTCCTCCATTTTGGTGTCGGTCACGGGTGAATTCTCTCCAGTTGAAAATTCGAAATTGTTTTAGATCTGCCGACTCTCTCTTCAACGAAGGTTTGCTATGTTTCCTGTTGTCTATCTATTTCTCTGTTGCTAGTAAGATAGTAATGGAGTATAATAAAAATAAATAAAATAGGGTGTGAAATTTCCAAAACCACGTTGTTAGTTAAAAGTTTAATATATAAATTGCACTAATATATACACAGAGTTGACAGAATTGAAAATTAATAAATATTTTTTTTTGGTTAGGTTTACAATGTCTGAACAATTTCAATCAGACAGAGAAAATTTAAAATATTTTGTTTTTAAACGGCATAATTGTTTATTTCTAGTTTTGTTTGTTATACATATATCTATGTAGGAAAATAAAATAAATAAAATATAAAAAATAAAATTTAATATATAATTTCTATTTTACAGGGAAGTGATATTTCTGGATTTGATTCTTTTTAGTCAACGTGTCAAATGTTTTAAATATACATATATGTAATAAGTTAGCCAATATTTTATTCTACAATTAAATTTATTATATAAATACATATATAATATGTATTCAATTATTTATTTATTTATTAATTCTTATAAACTTAGAATATTAATTTATATGTAATAAAATTTGAATAAATTTTTTTAATTTATAAATTAAAATTAGATAAGAATTCATGTAAGGTAACAGTTACAAAATTTTAACTTCTTCCGAACATATTATATACATGTAATTTATAAATTTAGTTTGAAGTTTTATTAAAAAAAAACACTTTTTTAAGTTTTAAAACTATTTATTTTCAACCGACGACTTTTAAACATAAAATATATCTGAAGTTAAAATTCTAAAATTGTATTCAAGTACATTCTTAATTATTATGACATTTTGCATACTCATCAGTTTACATTTTATTTAATATTGTATTGTAATTGGAGTATTTGCGTTAGTTTTAAGCGTGTTAATATTTTGTGAGAAAATATTGTTTCCCAGATTTTTGTCAACAGGAAGTGCTGACGTACTGTCTACAATATTTGTATTCGACATACTGTCCAAAATATTTGTATTGGTGGTGGCATGTGGTTTATACATAACTTGTATGGTATGTATGAAGAGGTGTAATCGGAAATGTCAAATTAAAATGAAATGGGCTTACAGTTTAATCCAATTAATTTCCAGAAATAGTTCATTTGAAAATTTTTACATATAAAATATATTATAGAAAATTTATTTAAAATTAAATTGTCAAGTGTCTGTAAAAAATTCGTATAGGAAAAATCGTGGAAATTCAGTCTTCTTTTAATATTGCGTAACTGTAAGTAAATAGCAGTAAGTATTCTCTGAGACCCATCGTTGACGAGAAGAAAAAATTGATCTTGTCTCGTCTCGCTGAATATGCGTTTCTGTTAGACACTGCTAGCCGCGCGATAGAACATTTTATTTGTTGGTAGTACTGATAATTTTTTACTGTCAAAAAAAATTATTGGTATATAAACAAATTATGGTTTATAAAATTTTTGGAAAGTATTAGTGGGGTTTAGTTTTAAAATATTTTTTAAATAAAAAATAAGTATAAATATAACAAAAACTCAACTTTAATAATAATGCAGAAAAAAGAATGAAAAATTGATTATTAATCTTTACCTAACTATTTGATCTATTCAATTTATTTATTTAATCCAATTTTTTGATAAAAAACACAAAATACTTTGGCGAGATACTCTATCGTTTACAATTTTTGACGAGAATTAAATGGCTATCGCGTCTCGTGAAAGATCTAACAGAAATGCTGTCGCGGCAATTTGTTATCGCGTCTGTGGTGCCTAACAGAATACAAAACTATCTCTTCAGAGATATTTTCGCGCGATCTCACGAGATGGGTCTAACAAAATATATGTGATTCTTTTTCAAAATGCTAATTGTAAATACGGTTTCCTTGAAAAACTACCGTTGGTTTATTTAATATCGAATATTTGTAGTCCATTTATTGTTTCAGCATTTATGGAAAATAAGTGAAAGGTGTTATTTTTAAATTTACGACCAAGTATTAAAACATATTGTTTATGGGGCATATTGTATTTATATTCACTATTTTATTATTTTATAATTTATCTATTATATTTTTATTACTTCTACTACGTTTATTTACAATCTAGCTTAAGATATTAAAAATTTTTAACAAAACCTTCTAATAGAGATTCGGTAAATTTTTTCGGTGACAATTAATGCATACAATTTTGAATAGTCTATTGGCTTGTAAAGGTACACTTCAACAAATATACTCCTTGGATTCACATTATATTGGACAGCATTAAGTGGTAAACCTAGAAAGAAGGGCCGCTGTCAAGAAGCTTCTTAATCACTCTGTGTTGACAACGTGGTTGTCTCAAAAGTTTTTCCACCAGTGGATTTGGGTGATTTCCTAACCGGGTCCAATACCTTTTGGTTGTAGCAGTAGTTATTTCCTCTTTTATAGATCTCATTTATAAATAATTTCTTATGACTGAGTTTCGAACCTATCAAGGCGCGCTTGATACCGTAACGTTTCAAACAGTTCGATACCGTAAGCCAATATTGGTTTCAGTATACCTTTAAAAGAATAGAACCTTACTTTCTAGAGAGAGATTTGCATTTCCTCGACTTAGCCAGTATAAAATGGATTTTAGAAGTAGTTGTTTGCTTTTTACTGCAATATGCTTGTTCCAGATTAATGTTTGGTCCAAGTGAATTCCCAAATATTTGACCAAATCCGCTATTGGTAACTTATTGTTACTGATTTTAACTGTAGGATAAATTTCTTTCCTAGTAGTGAAAATAATGTAGACAAATTTAACCTCGTTTGCTTTAATTCTTTACTTTTTTAGGCAGTTATTTATTTCATCTTAGTTTCTCTGAAGCTTAAAGGATGCCATTTGAGGTCAAATACTTGAAGCTAGAACTATTGTATCGGCTGCAAATGCTAAAAAAATGGTGTTTTGTCTTGTTGGTAAATCAGCAGTAAATAATAAATATAGTACAGGTCAAAATACGCTCCCTTGTGGTATCTGGTACATCGACTGAAATGTTCATTAATTGAGAATAAACATTGTAAATTTGACCGTGAATTTGCTGTTAGTTAGATATGCTGTTATAAATCGATAATATTGGTGAGGTAATTTTTTTCATTTGCTATTTTTTCTACAACTCTATGCACTTGCTCTGGTTGTTGCACGTTGATTGCTAAACCCAAATTGATGATTTGATATTAACTTACTTGTGAGAATCGGCCTTAGTCTTTTCATGAGTAATTTTTCAAACAACTTTGAAAGCATCATAAGCTTCCAGGTCTATATGAATCTACCTTGTTTAGATGTTTTTCATGTTTAGGTATTACTGTGTTTTGTGTAATTTTCCATTTGCTCAGGGAAGTTGTTTATTCTCAACAGAGCATTGAATAAGTAAGTAACAAATCTTCAAATCTGGCCCATTCATCATTTTCCATTAATATTGGTGGAATATGTTGTTGGGGACGTTTCAGCTTACTTGTGGCTCTCCATAAAGAATATCCATTCCATTTTTTGTTCGGTAGCCGATAAATCGCGTTTTATATTATCACAATTATTGAAGTTCTTCGTCTTTCAGTTAAAAGTTTTTTAAGTTATTTAAGTGCTCTCTATTGAAACGAGCTTTATCTGTTGGTGATCTCATTATTTGCCAAAACTTTATTGATTTTCATTTTTTACGATCTTAGTTTCGACTACAGAGGAGTCAATAACTTTTATAGTTCTATTTTGTATTACGGCAGTACTGTTGGAGTCTTTCTCACAACTTTTTTATATAAAAGTCTCATAACTCACAACCCTTTGTTATACAAAAGTCAATTAGATCTGGCGTTTTCTTCTATCTGTAGGTCAATAAGTTGGTTTCCCAGTAGACACACTATATAAACCGCAATCCTCTGTAGTCTGTCTTCAAAGTTTTTTTTTACAATTCAATAACATGGATATTTTCATAGCTTATTATAATGAACTGATTTTTTACTCTAGAGTTCAGTTTAATAAAAGCAAAGAAAAAAGAAACTATTATTATTTTATCTTCACAATATTTAGTGAATAGAAAAATACAAACATGTTTTATTACTAAAGTATTAATATTATTCGTAATTTCAAATTTTTGTTTTCTGTTCTTACATTTTTAAATTTTTTCTATGCTACGCTACTCTTCAATTCAATTTATATTACCTAATTGTAATTTATAATTTATAACAACGCCTCAATATTTAAAAAGTCCTGAAACTAATTTTTACTTCGTAAAAAGAATATTTTATTTGTATGGAAAACGAAGAGTCACGAAAATATAATTGAAAAAAAAACATTATTTAAAACAACGCCTCTATATTTAAAAAGCCTCGAAACTAATTTTTGCTTCGGTAAAAAAAAATTCTATTTGTATGACAAATCTTCGTAACTTATTTTTTAATATACCGGGTATTTTTTAATATACCGGGTGTTAGAATTAAATAAAAATTTTATTATGTAAATTGAGGGTGCTCTATCGATTGGTGACATATTTAACTTCAGGGAAAAGTGTATTTTAAAACCAAAATTCGTCGAAATTGGCCGAAATCGAGATTTTTAAATGGGAAGACGTACTTTTTATGCAAATTTAGATCTCACGCCAAAAAATAATAAACTTATGTTAAATGATTTTGTTTTTTTATTATTTTACTTTAAAATTAATAAAAATAAAACAAAGATTCACCAAAATAAAAAATTTGCCTATGGTAAACCAAAATTAATAAAGATAATTTTTACTTGCTTTTCTTCAGCTTGCAATGTTATTTTATTTATTTTATTGGGCGATGTAGGGTTCAAAATAAATTTTTATTTTATATCAGTATTTTGGAGAAATAATTTTAAGCCGTTGTTAGCTCAGTTGGTTAAGGCGTCATGTTAATATCACAAGGTTTTGAGTTCGATTCGATTCTCCTTTGAGTCAAATTATTATTTTTTTCAAAAAAAAAACTTTTTTCTTATTATATTATAAAATTTATAATATTAATTTTTATAATATAATATAATAACAAAACAAAACATTTTTTTAACAAAAAAAAGTAATTTTTAATTGTTATTCTCTTCTCAATTATTTCAACACGAAAACTTTAGTTATGAATAAATGTAAGCAATTATTCTAAGAATACAAATTATGTATACTTACTATAAGAAACCCGGGTACATACACGGCCTGGCAAAAAAAATGAATTTTTCTGTGAAACGGTAAAATAAAATGATTTTTGATAAAATTAAACATTTGACATGTTGAAAGTATCTGACAACAATATATAAAATAGTCATAGCAAACCACAAAAAAGGAAAAAAATGTTCAAAGTTTTAAGTTAATAAAATAAAAAAAATATTAGATAAAATTCAACTTTTTTTATAAGATTCAATTTGTTTTTATTATCTTTTTATTTCTCGAGGAAAGTTGAAAGCCTTGAAAAATACTAAGCAGACCACATATGTAGCTATTTAGCTATGTGGGACTCTAACCCACTAAAACCACCACATTTTATCATAACCGATATTATTGCGCGATTAATTGATTTTTCGGGTTACGTGAAACGTGTGTTGGAGTATTATTAAAAAATAGTTTCCATCTTAATCTTATTAAACCATTGATCATAACTATGTCTTAGTACCATTACCGTTTTCCATTTGTTATGGGTGAGTTTATTATATTTATTATTGAGCGAGAAAAACCTCCTGGTATGCAACATTGTTAGTTACAGTGTCCATGTCAGTAGTTTTCTCCTGTTAAAATCTTAATTTTTAGAGCAGTAGATTGTGCTGCTCTTGACATAGCTGACCATGTGTGAGGTAGGTTCAGGGAAATAAATTCCGATTCTTTGAAATGTTTGGCCTTGTGATTTATTGATTCATATTGCATATGCAAGACTTACTGAAAATTAATATCTAATAAAATCTTATAAAAAAAATTTCATTCTATCTGATATTTTATTTTTATTTTATAAATAAAAGAGTTTATTTTATAAAGATTAACTTAAAACTTTGAATTTTGTTTTTTTTGTGGCTTGCTATTAATATTACTATTCTAGTAATACATTGTTTTAAGATGCTTTCAACATATCAAATGTTCAAATTTATTAAAAATCATTTTATTGAAGTGCAAAAAACCAACTGGGATAACTCAAAAATAATAAAAAAAAACTTTTACTCAAAACAGAATTTAGCTCACAAAAATAATTTTAAAAGAAAATTTTATTCAAAAGGGAATCGCACTCATAAAAAATAATAAAAAAAGAAAAAAAAAATTACTCAAAACAGAATCGAACTCAGAAAAATAATTTTAAAAAAAAATTTTACTCAAAACAGTATCGAACTCACAAAAAAATTTTTGGCCTAAAAGAGAATCGAACTCAGAAAAATTTTTCCTTTTATTCATGGCAAGTTCAAATATTTGCTTTTTTCGTACAAACTTTTTATCTCACATTATTTTTTCTGAGTGAAGTCAAATGTTAAAATTATGCACATAGCATTTTTGAACAGACCTTGAACTAACTAATTTATTTTCTCCTTTTTAGTGCATTTATGTTGCTACCAAAATTGTGCAACTCTTCGAAAAAGCAAGTTTTTAAAAAGTTTTTTTTTTATTATAAATAAATTTGGTTTTCATATTAGCATATTTTTTCTCTCAGTTTTGGATACCTACAAATTTTAAATTAAAAACAACAAAAAAAACTTAACAAAAGTTTCTTATTTTTTGACGTAGAATCCGAATTCGCATTAAAATGTACCCCTTTTTATTTTAAAATTTCATTTTCAGACAATTTCGGCGATTTTTGGTCTTAAAAAACCTTTTCCGGTCCTTTCCGGAAGTTAAAAATATCACCAATCGATAGAGCACCCTCGATTTAGTTAACAATTTTTTTTTAAATTTTAATATAACGGCTCCTTCCCTCTTAAAAGGAATACCTATACAACTCCTGATTTTAGCTTTGATTGATTTTATAACTTATTTATAGATATTATTAATACATCTGTGAGTTATAAAAATCTACCAAAATCTTTGTTTCACTACTTTTTGTTATTAATTATTTCTTTTCACTTTATTTCTCTATATTCTTCTTGCAATATTTCATCAAATTAAAATGAAAGTTTTTTTTTGGCTATTATTTCACTATTTTCATTTGTTTTTATTCATTAAAATAATATTTTTTTACTTTATGTTCAAAAAACACGAAATATTCCGAAATGACCCGAAATTACTTTACGCCCCGGCGGAATGTAAAATTTGCCACTCAGTCCAAAAAAAATGGCTGAAAAATTTTACATTGCTGTCTATAATATAATAAATCTATGGTATAATCGATTACATAAATTAATAGTGATTTAAGTCATCTAAATTTTAATGTCAATATTTTAGGTGATTATTTTGTGCAGTGTAATTGTTTATTTGAGTCATCTGCACGTTATGTTATTTAACACGTGCAAATTTAGCTTGGCATTTCCGACTACAGCTTAAATCAAATGAAAAAGAATTTAAATTATTCGTTATTATTATTTTTTTTTATTCATTTATTAATAATTAATACTATTTTAAAGCCGTAAATTTATTTATTTTCAAATTACATTAAATAAAATTAGCTCAATATGGTTATTACCCAATATCAAAAAATTTATAAACAATAATTTACCAAAATAATTCATAAAAAATTTAAACTACAAAATTTAAAATAATTAGAAAATTCAAAATACCAAATCAAAATATAATAAGATAAAAATTTATGAATATTCAATAGGCAACATACAAATTTCATAATTCGTTATACTTTATAAAAATTATCAAAAATATTTTGAAAAAATCTAAATTTTCTGCGTTTCTGACTTCCAATGGTAAGTGATTAAATAATTGAAGACCTTTATGAAATAAATTGTTTTGTGTACTACTTATACTATTTATTTGAGTATTTCTATATACAGGGAGTGTATGACAATTATTGTTCTATGGAGTAAATTATTTCTTGTGATTACTTCATTATAATGTATGTTTTTTATTCTAAAGAGTAAGAAGTATAAAAACTATTGCTTTTTTTTCTTTTTTTTTAATATTAAAAAGAAAATAATAACAAAAGAATATTTTCTTTGGATAAAAATATGAAAAACATAAAATAAAAAATAAATAAAACATTACCAAATTTAAATGCATTCAATTAAAGATGTAAATAAAAAAAATTTTCGGATATATTGGGGAGCTTTGGTTTAAAATGAATTTTTTCCATAATAAATATAGGCATTAGCAAGATAATGTGTCCGCACATCAGTTAAAACCGTTATTTCGATACTTGAAAACTGATGCATAAATTAATATTCCAAGAAATTCTCTAATTAGATTTTATCTAAAGATTTTGCTTCTGCTTTTACTGTTTATTCAAATTTCAGTTTTAAATCTGTGTTAGTATGTTCGATGATTATATGTTCAATAGAATCATTAAAAGCTTTTGGGATCAATATTTATACATTGTATTTTCTCTGTCATCGTTACTAGCTGTGGCTACTGAAATTGGTAATATTTTATTTATTTATTTATTTTTATTTTCATTTATTATACTTAACACAAGCATATTACAAAAATATTTCTTAAAATTAGAATAAAAATTAATATTAAAACAACAAACATAATTTTTAATTTAAATATAAAAAAAGAAAAAAGAAATTAGACTATCATAATTTTTAAATATATATTCAATAACTTTTACTTATTTATGACGAAAATAAGAGGTTATGGTAACAAAGAAAATAAGTTAATTTTAAGTTGTTCCTTATTCATAGAAAGATTAATGTTGTCTCTGTACCTGTTAACTAAGAGAAACATTCTGTTAATGGGTTCGAACTTGCATATCAATAATATCATAATATTATGCAGTGGAGGTCTACTAAATTTCTGTGGTTCATTTGCTGACTACTTAAAATGGTTTTAAACCGATAAAAATAATGAAGTGTAAAAAGTAGTAAAATTGGTATTCGTTTCAGCTTTGCGTTCGCCAATGTGTTCAATATTCTCATTTCTTTCACTTGCCGTTTCATTAATTTGCTCCTCGTTGCCCGTTTCGGATATTTAGGAATTACTATCTCTATATTTTTCAAGGCAAAAATTTCACAACAACAAATTTGTCATCCACTTGGCCTATATCAGGATTATTTTCTTCTTCAGAAATTTCATCATCCTATTCTAAAATCTGTCTTATTCTAGATTCATTCATTTTGTTTGATCCTGCAATAATCTCTATAATTGGAAAATTATAGTTAAAGGGTTAGAAAGTTGGACTCTTCTGAGGGAGATCTTGTTTTCGCGTAGGATCTAATGACTACATCCCAAGGATACCTTGTGTTCCCACCTTTTCAAAAATATATGTCTATAATGACAATCTTCCTATTATTTCATTAAACTATCAGCATCTTTTCAAGTTCAACATTCGTATGCACTTTAAGTTTTTTACAAGTTGTTGCAAAATTAGTACTTTTTATTTTTAATATTAAATTTTCCAAAAAAGTAACTTTTTTTTAAAAATGTGGAAAAAATAATACAATTGTACCAAAGTGTCAATACTGTTGCTAAAAATCGATATTATCACTAAATATTTAGTGAGATTCTAAAATCAATTTTTCACTGTATCAGGATATTCTAAAATCCAAATTTTATAATTTTTCAAGCCCGAAGGATGTTCTAAATTCGATATATCGTAAATTTTAAGCTTCTCAAATTGTTCTAAAATTGAAATATTGACCAGTTTTTGTATTCCAATTTTAAATTGAAATTTTATAATAGGACAATTTTAACACTTTTATAATTTTTATAATTTTATAAATATTAATAAAAATTGTATAGCTTTTATGTAATAAAAGTTAAAAGAAACATAATAGAAAATTAATAACTCTCAAGTGGATTTTTATTAGTTTCAAATTAATATTTTTTCCACATATCAAGATATTTTAAATTCAAAATAGTTATTTACTAGTTTAATGCCATTGCTAATCTAGTAAAGTTTTTGCAGTTTAAAAAAGTATGCACATTACAACATAAAACATCAGCAACAATGAAAAGTAAATATGGATCATCTCTTACCATAATGCATTAATATTCTTTTCCCACAACATTTTAAATCTACCTTACCTCTATAATACATTAAAAAATTTTTCTTAATTATTCTCCCAATTCTCATTCTTTCATTCATAATGAACTGTTTTTTCATTATTATTGTTGTTGTTATAAAAGGCTTCAGACAAAAACAAAATTAGTATAATGTAAGATGTATATACACATCTTTGAAAGTTTTTTAAATAATAAAATAAATAGTTAAATATATTTTTATATATTAAAATATTTAAACTAAAATAATTTAATATAATTTATTTTATATATATTCAATATATATATAAAAAATTAATAAAATAATTTAACATTGATACACATTTTGATATACATACGGTATAATAAAAAATTTTATATTTAAATGAATCAATTTTACCAACCATCCCCCTCAACTATACCCACTCTCGCCGTCAATTTAACTATTGTACTCAGAAATTGAAAAATAAAATATTTATTCAGTATGATCTGTCATCCCCCCACCCGGCGCAAAAGAATACCGTAATGTGGAAGTATAGTTAAGGCTGACATCGAATATTTAGTATTAGAATTTTTGCTGCAATCTAGTATGCTCCATATTTATTTAATATTATTTATTGTTTTAATAATCAGATTATAAATAATTTTTATTAAAATGATTTAAATACAGCATTTTAAATTTTTAAGAATTTTGTTTGTTAAATTATTATTCATTTTAATTCATTATTATTATTTTTATATAAAATATATATTTTGTATTTTATTAATTAAAATTGTTGAAAATTATGTAATCAAAAATTTGTTATTATTACAAAAAAAATTAATTTGAAATTTATAAATTAGTATTAGTTATTTATATGTGTATATATATATATATATATTTTATACAATCATTTATTTATTTATTTATTTATATTTAAGTTTAAATTTTTTTTTTAAATTAATAATTTTTTTTTTATGTTATTTATTTGTAATTAAATATCAAATAAAATAAATGAGTTTTTATAAACATTCAGACATTAATTTGAGTGATTAAAATTAATTTTAACAATCATCAATCACCATCATCATCATTTGATCTAAATTTTGAAGCAGATGTTCTCATATATTCAGTTTTTGAAGTATGAAGTTAAGATCATTGACCACCAGTTGATCTTTCCAATGCTTGCTTCACATTATTTTCATTAATTGTTAATTCATCTACCATTGATTTTTTTTAATACGATACAGGACGAAGAGTTTACTAAACATATATAATATCATAGAAGTTTCTAACAAAGGTAAATTATATAACAAAATTTAATTAAGCAAGTAAAAAAACAAAAAAAAAAGAATTCTAATACTATAGTTTAATTCTATAATATTCTAACCTGAGTGCCAAGGTAATATCACATATAAGTAATTATTTATCTGTGGTAATATGCTAACGCTTTGGATGAGTATAAAAAAAAATATTATTATTGTTTTGGTTTGATTTTAATTGACTTGATTAATGCAATTTGCATTTGTAGAATATCAAAATAACAAAAAAAATATGTAGGTATATAATACGGTTACATGACAAAATTATGTAAGATAAATTTACATTATTATGGACAATTTTATAAGCATAAAATTGTATAAGACAAAATTACATATGGACAAAATTATATAAGACAAAATTACATATCGACAAAATGATATAAGACAAAATTACATATCAACCAAATTATATAAGATAAAACTACATATGAACAAAATTATATAAGACAAAATTAGACATGAACAAAATTATATAAGGCAAATTTACATACAGACAAAATTACATTTTCCATTTAATAATATCTACTACATATTAATCCAACTTCAGTGGCTCAAATTAATGTTTGATTGCAATTTAAAAAAAAAATCATAATAATAGAAATGCTATACAATTTTATAATATTAATTCAAAATTATTTATATTGAGTTTATTAAAAAAATTCAAATTATCAAAATATTTATTAAATAATTTATTTATTTATTATAATAAATTATAGAATTACCTATTATGTATAATTTTTTTTAATACAAAGAGGTGCATTGTTAATTTTATGTAACACTATTTATATATATATACATAATGTTTATCTAAATAACATAATATCATAATAAATTTTTGAAAATAGTAAATTATCTTTAGCTGACAATACTTTTTCACATAAATCAGAATTAGAGGTTTTTTTTTATATATGTGCATGTAGTTTTACAAATTTTTTGTTATATTTATTATAAATCGATATTATAGTTGCATAGATAATATTTATTTCAATTCCTTCGGCTATTTCTGTCTGTTTTTTTGTATTTTATATTATAATATATTATGTACTAGCAAAAAGACCCGTCATATGGTAAATAAAAAAAAATTATTTTTTGTGACACTGCAAAAAAAATTGGTATTAATAAGTATTTTTGTGTAGTGCGTAGTGCCCCAAAAACCGCGTACTGAAAATCGTAACCAAAAATTGATTTTTAATTATTTATCGTGTAAATTTTATAAGTCAAGATAAATAATAAATCCTTTGGATATTTTTATTATTTATTTATTTAGATAGTTGCCAACTTAATTCCAAAAAGAACAATATTTCTTAAACTATTATGTTTTATTCATATATTATTCTAAATAGATTGGTAATTAGATGTTGCCATCTCTTTTCAACACATATTATGTGGTAAAATTTATTTTACTAAAAACCCAAACATTTTTGGAGTAGTTACAAAAACTTTATAAAAATTAAAATAAATAATTTTTTTTTTCTTTTCCACCATTCAAAAATATATGGTTAGTATCTGGAGATGGATGATGGAGATGGATAGTAGAGAAATAAACAAAATTATAAGAGAATATAGAAATGGAATGGATAGAATAGAATAGAAAAGTTAGTATACATAAAATTTACAGATAGTTTTGAGGCCAAAATAATAGATTTCGCAAAATTTAAGCCATTTAAAAGATTTTAAAAAAAATTCAATGATAGTAAAGAAATAAACAAAATTATAAAAGAACTAGTATAATGTCACTGCTAACCAACTGTAGTAAACTTTGTGTGTAGTTTGAAAAGAATACATCGCTATATTGTAAAGGTACTAATCAAAAATGTTTCAATCCTACTTCCGACATATGTTTAAAAGAAATAAAAACAAAAATAAAAATATATTTACATAAAAAAGTTTAACTTATTGAGAATAAGTAGCTTGAGATTGTTAAATAAGATATCTACCTAACATCAAGTAATTTCGAGAAAGAGTGTATTATACCTACTATTATATTATGTAACAAAAAGTTAGATTCTTTAATCTAAGAGTAACTTTGCGTTATCTCTTAATTACGCAATATGTCTCACACATTACTACTTTAGTTATTGACTCAAAGCACCAATAACAATGTAAAGTGAATATGTCATCATAATTCTACATCATACACATACTTTCATAATCCAATGAAATAAAATTTGGAAATCAATAAATATTAAAACTCTAGGTCTGTTTTACAATTTTATTAAATATTGTTAACCGATTTCGGTTATTACACCATCATCAATTTTTATAATGTTTCACCTATTTGGTTTTTTTTTTCAAACTATGTACCTAGGTATATTCTTATATTTTTGTCCATTTCGTTTTCAAAAATTTGATAATCAAATTAAGGAGCTTCATAGCAGCCAACAAAGTATTTTGAAAATATAAATAGTAATATGCATAGATAAAGAAAAAAATTATATCAGAAAAAAACAAAATAAGCAAAAACAAAATATGGTATGTTTATTTTCATTATTATTTTTGTTGTTATAATTGAACAAGTGTTAGAGAAATTGATTTTATACAGCTTATAATAATGTCAAATAATCATTAACTCAAAATTCCTACTCCGATTTATTTAGGTTAGGGGCCGCAAACATGTAAATTTGTGAAGTGTAAATTTAGTAGCGGATTCTCCCTTATTACTTTTAAGTGACAGACATTTTTCGCTTTCTTTAATATGAAAAAGAACATTTCCAAAGGTGCATTCCAAATTTAGGTTGCTAACAATGAAAATTAAAAAGGTGACAATACTGATTTTATTAATAACTATTCAGGTACAGGTTCTAAATTTGTTTATCAACATATTATTATTGCGAAAGCATTGTTCTTGGACTACATTCAATTATAAAACTTCAAGAAAATCCAAAAGACAAATTTTATTAAATCAGTGTTTTTTAATTAATACTAGATAATATTGGCAAATATTATTATTCAAAGTTATTTATTTTATTTTATAAGGTAAAAAAGAAAAAAATTAAAACTCTCAGTTATCACTCTTCTAACAGGTAGAAAAAGATTCAGTTTCACTTTTGCATGCTCATAAGAAAAAAAAACAAATCAAGCACAAAAGCAATGACTATATACATACAATACCCATATTGTATAGATAACAAATAGTCATTGTCAAAAGTAAAGAAAAATAATTAAAAAAAAACTATGCATATGCGTCTACTCTACCTATAAATTGATTTAAAAATGCTTGTATTAAAAATAAATGTAAATAAAAAAATTTACTGCAAAAAAACAGGAAGTGTGGGGACAAAATAGCTCATAACTTCTGAAGCACTGCTCCCAGTTTAACCGTTCGACGATTTTTTTTTTTGAAGGAAATTAAATTTTCTTTAATTATGTGAAAAAAAAATTATCTTAGAACTTTCACTAGTAATTTATAAATTTAAAAAGAAATAAAAAATAATAGCATGAAATTTCATTTAATTTCTTGCAAAACGCATTGGTTTGGTTGTTTGTTCAAAATTTAAAATGTAGCTACATTTCGTCAAACAAAAAAATAAATAATATAAAATAACAAAAAAAAAAAAATGCAAAAAAACATACGTTTGATGAGGATTTTTAAAAAATATTGTTATGTTTGGTAAATAGGTTACTTGAAATAAGGCCGGAAGAAATAAAACCAAAATTATATAATTTTTCTTTTCGGCTTTATTTTATTTTAAAAAAACCAATAAAGCCATTTCAAATATTTATAAAAACAAATTCTGTGTGTAACTCATATACGTGCATATGAATATTTTAGAAAAGTGGAATACCCTGATTTTGAGTCCAAGTCTTAAGTCTCTCCTAATTCACCCCTCTTCTACCGTATCGATAGTGAACCATATTACCGCAGATAATTGGTTTTATTATTTTAAAAAGTTAAAGGACACTGTGACGTGAGTTGTTACCGCGTACACAGTATAAATATTATAAATATTCTGGAAAATGGAATTGCCTGATTTTAATCCAAATCGAAAATACATAATTAAAATTCAAATTTATCATTATCATCTGTTAACAATATTTTTAATTTTAAATGGTAAAAAGTTCATGATTTCGGCTTTATTTCAAACGTGGTATTGAAATAAGGCCAAAAAGTATATAAACTGATTTTAATCTTTTTTCTTTTTAATTTTGACTTTATTCCAACACCCATATAAAATAAAGTTAGGAAATATCATTTGGCTTTATTTCTTTCGGATTTACTTCAGGTAATAGTTTCATAAGCTATATAATCATTTATTTGATGATACGGTTGGTATGAATTTACATGCAAACTGTACGGTAAGTACGGTAGGTAACGTGTATTGTAACTAGGGGAATATGTACGGTATCTATGTCCTCATACCAAAAACAAAATTAGTATATATAAGATATGAGATAAATAGAATAGACAGAATAGAATAGAATAGTTAGTATACATAAAATTTACAAACAGTTTTGAGACCAAAATAAGAAACTTTGCAGAATTTAAGCCATTTAAAAGATTTTTAACTGGCATCATAAATGCCAGTCCGTCGCGCATTGAGAGGAAATCATAAAATTTTCTTAGATGGAATTTGTGTTTCAATTATAGTGTAAAATAAAATTGTTCGGACGTTCGTCCATGAATAATGTGTTGTGTGTAATATCTTCATTATTAATGATTTTGACGGCTTCTTTTTTCACCTTATTTAAGTACTGTAAGCTTCTACTTGGTATGAAGCTACTTGGTATGAAGCTTAACTCATATGCGAGTTGTATTCAAGTCGTGGCCGAATATATGCCTTGTATATTAAGATGTCAGTTATTGTACAATATCTCCATTATTAATAATTTTAAATGGATTGCTTTTGTATCTTATTTAAGTACTGTAGGTTGGTACTGCGTGAACCGCCAAAAATATTAAAGTTGTAATGTATGTATGTATGTAAAATATGTAAGAAAATTAAGTCTGAGACATTTCAGTAGCAGAAATTCAAGAAATATAAAAAAATAAATACAAGTAAACAAGAGTACTATCATCAGGAAAGCTATGCATTTGATTTGAAATGGTGGACAGCAGATCATTTATAAATATTATAAATAATGTTAGAAAAATGAATGTATCTTGAGGGACACCAGCGTTAATATTGAATTTTTGGGATATAAAACCATTGAATACAACTTGTACTAAACGGTTTAAAACCCACGTATTAAAATGTTTCTCAGTTCAATTGCTTCGAGTTTTTCAGTATTGAAGCATGCCAGACACGCACATGATCAAAAGCTGGATATATTCAGGGTCTTAGTTTTGGTTTCACAAGTTTTGAGGACAATCTGTATGAACTTATCTATGTTGAGAAATATTTTTTTTATTTACTAAATAAATAACAACTTCTGAAAGTTAAGATTGCTCAATTTAAAAAACAAAAAAAAAATCACTGGACGTGCACTATAATATGGATATAAAATAGTATTAAAATATTTTTTATTAAAAGTATCTTGGCTAAATATAATAAACGTAATATTTATTTTCTCTTTTTTTTGTAACTTACATAAATGATTTTAAAAAAATTAACGAATATGTGTGCCACATTATTATACATATTAGTTTTCAAATATTTGTAAAATTAATTAGTTTTAATAAAATATAGTTGTACACAAAAATATTATATTTTGTAAAATGTTTGTTAATGAAAAATAAAATTAAAACAAAAAAAAAATACTTATTCTGTTGTTAATTTTTATAATTTTTAGATAATGTATAAAGGTAAGTTCAATTGGCTATTTTTTGGTAAAAATAAACTTACATATTCGTATTTTGAAACTGTATAAAATAATTCACTTTAAAACAAGTTTTTTTAAACGATTATCGTTTTTACATAATTTTGAAATAATTTTATAATATTAACTTGCTTAACTTTCATAACTTCTGTTAAAATATTTTATTTTATTACCAGCTTAAATTGAACCAGAAGTACATTTTTTAATGAAACTGAAACTTAAGTTAACTTAAGTACAACTAATTATATGCAAACCTAGAAGAGCGTACATGAGTTTTATATATTTTTATGATATTTTACCCAATATAAAAATGTCATTGCTGTAAATTAAAGAAGATATTTTATAAGAAACTAACATGGTTTTTTTTTTGTCTTTATTTCAATAAAAAAATATAAATATCCAAAATTTATATAAAAAAAAAAAAAATTTTTTTAAAAAGAAGTAATTATAGCAAAATTATTTACAAAAATAACGAAAATTCAATTCGAGTTTGAAATTAAAATAAATAATTTTATACAAATTTTGTTGTAAGTAAATATAATATAAATTTTTACGACCCTTGCATAAGTTGGGTCTTATGATTTTACTTAAAATTATCGTTTGACTTTTTTTTTTCTTTTATTTCTTTATTATACATTTTATCTTTTTGCATAACCAAGTTTCAAATCTTAAGTTTGTCTAAAATTTTTCATTATTAAGAGATGAACTAAAATAAACTAAAATAAAATTATTATAAAATTAATACAAAAGCAAAAACAACTAACGTAGGAGAAACTGGTTCCAAATTCAATTAAATGTGTACTTCCAGACGAGTCAATTCTCAACACAAGCTGAAACCTGACTCGTGTGGAAGTATGTAATTACATACAAAATATCTAATTATTGGTAGATGTGATATTATATCGTACGATTTTTCTTTTAAACAGACATAAATCATCAATTATTTTAGTGGCAGATGGCAATTCATTATATGATTTTAAGCATTTATACAGACAGTTTTTCTTTTGCTGTTCTGTTTTAAAAAGCGTTAAATAGAAATTCGATTTGTTTCTAGTATTGCGATTATGAATGCCGTACATACGGTTGAGAATGAAATTATGTTTGATTTTATTGTTTTCTATTTTAAAAGCCATTAATAAAAGTTCTTTTTTACAAATATTTTCAAAACTAAGATATCTTTGAGAGTAGAGTTGCTCGGTTGGAAATCTTAGCTGAAAACCGTGCTTTAATTGCTTTTTTATTCAAGATGTCTAACTAAATGATAAATAGGGATTTTTCTGAAAGGAAATTCTGAAGCCTTTTTAAAATAAAAACGTAGGGTACAATTTTTTTATTTAAGTGATTAATATGTTCATTCCACTTTAAACTTTTGTCTATTATTAAACCTAAGTAATTGAATGTATCGACTATTTTTATAGGTGCATTATTAAAATAAAAATTGGAATTATAAAATTTTTTGTTATCAAACAGTAATAATTTAGATTTGCTAATATTCAATAATAGCCTATGTTTTAATAACCATTCGTTAATTACATGGATGTCTTTATCTATTGCATTTTTCAAATGGGTTTGATTGTCAGAAGCATCATCAGCATACATTTGTAAGCATCCTATCAAATTAAGTTTGCAAATATGTTATTGATGTAGAGTTTGAAGAGATCTGGTCCTAATATAGAACCTTGTGGAACCCCTTTAATCATAGTCTTTAAGCTACGAAAACTATTGCTTATTCGAACTTTTTGTTAACGATCAAACAGGTACGATCTAAAGAATTGAACTTGTTCTGTAGTGAAATTTAGTTTTATAAACTTATGCAAAAGTATTTCATAGTTCACACAATCGAAAGCTTTTTGTAAGTCTAGTAAAAAGCATCCAACATATTTTTTAGAGTCTATATTTTTACTTATAAAGTCTGTTAAGTTTAAACAAGCTGCAGCAGTGTTTGAATTTTTCTCAAAACCAAATTGATGTTCTCTTAAAATATTGTTGGCTACCATAAAAGTATTAAACAAATTTTTTACAATTATTTCAAAAATTTTGGAGAAACTACTAAGAATTGAAATGGGACGATAGTTGGATCGGTCTGTAGCATTGCTACCTTTAAAAATTGGAGCAACTATTGCCGTTTTTAAGCAGTCTGTAAATTTATTTGTTTAAAAAGATAAATTAATAAATTTAACTAAAACCGGATTTAATCGCTCAGCGAACTTTATTTTAAATTTACATGAAATATTGTCATAGCCTGTAGCAGCTGTAGATTTAAGTTTTTTTATTGTTGTATTGACTTCTTCTGTTGTAGTGGGATCTACATTAAAATTAGTTGAGTTTACATTATATTGAAAGTGGTCGAGATAATCATAATCAATACGTTCTATTGAAGTGTTTATTTTTTTAGTTACGTTGATAAAGAAGTCATTCATTGTATCAGCAATTTCCAGTTCTATATCATAGATATTATTCTCATACTTTAATACATTGGCAATTCGAGGTTTGATCATTATTAAAACATTTGTTTATATAATTTCCATGGATTTTTACCATTACTTGGGTCGTGCGAAATGACATTTGAGAAGTAATTTCTTTTTGCATATACAACTAATTTATATACTTTTGTTTTATAATGCAAGTACCTACTTTTGGCATGACAGTCGTTAGGATATTTTTTTTTAAACTTTAAAAAGGAATCACGAATTTTCATGTTTTCTCGTTTCTCATCTGTCTCATCTGGATATTTTGAAATTTGCAAGGAACTACTACTGTATTTGCTTTAACTAATGAACTAAGTTTATCAACTACCTCATCAAAACAAGTTATACTATTAATATTATTCCAAAAATCGTCCTTACCAATGTTATCATAATTTAAAATAATTTTTGTGGTTGTGAAAATTGCACTTCTTTTCTAATAAATCAGAAATAAAATGATCAATAATCGTGCTGGTTGTATTACTAAATCTCGTTGCATAATCTTGTGCAATTTTATTAAAAATGATGAAACCATTACTAAGTAAAGTATTAATGTAGTGTTTAGTATTTGCATCATGGTTTAATAAATTTAAATTAATGTCACAATAATAGAGTTCCTATTTCTGTGCATTAAATCTTCTATTTTTTCTATAAACATATCAAAGTTTGTCGAATCCGATTTATAAATCGCAAATATATTAATATTTTGCTAAAAAGTTTAACAACCAAAATATTGGAGTTTTGAAATTCTTCTTTATATATACAAGTACTGATAATATTACTTATTTTTATATATATATTACAACACCCCCATATTTATTTTGCCTATTTCCAAAATATCCTAAGTATCCCGGTAAGTTATGTAAAATATTTTTATTCTCATGTAACCAAATTTCCGACAGTATAATCACATCAATATTTGCATTGTAAGGGGTTATTAAGGCTTCTAAATCATAAAATTTGTTTCTAAGAATTTGAATATTTAGTGGTATAAAATGGTGAAATTATTTATATAATTGTTGAATAAATTGTCCATGTCTGTAAAATATTGTACTTTAATGTCATTATACAAATTAATATCACTATCTATCATCGTCTCACCCATTAATAAAGGTAGATAACAATATAGTGACAATAGAATAATTTGTTATAGAAAGAGATAGATAGAAAATTATTTGATTAAAACTACTAGTTTTACCACATTTCACGTTACTTTCAAATGTTAGTTTCAATAAAATAGTTTGTAATTTCGTGTTGTGTTTTTGTTTTTAAAGTATTAAAGTTATAAAAGTGTATTAAATTTAGGTTAAAATACAAAATTTTAATGTAACAAATTAGATTAAAAAAATATATTAAATAATAAATTTTGTGAAATTTCAAATATGTAAATTCAAAATTTTTTAATTTATATGCGAAAATGTTAAATATAATATAAAAAAATCTTGTAAAAAATATAATTTTTACAATTGAAAAAAAATAATAATTAATTTTGTAAAAATTTAAGTATGTAATATTAAGAATATTTAACAAAATATATATATATAAATAAAGAGAAGAATTATATTGTTTAGTGTAATTTTTCCAGTTGTTTTTTTTGAATAAGTGTATTCTAGTTCTCAGTATTAAAAATTCGTTGAAAATTATTAATGTCGTTTTTTGATAAAATTTTGTATACTTCGATTCATTTTTACGAAGAAATATGATGCCATCTTTCACCCACAAAAACTTGAATTTATGAGAAATTTTGATATTTTTTGCCTCATAATAGAGGCTAGATTGCAATGGTGTAAGATGATGTCGCAAAAATACTTCCTTGTTGCCGTTACTCATTAAGTTGAGGTCCGATGTAAACAGGTGCTTGAATATACGTTTTTTGTTCATCATCTCGGGTTTGGATGTTTCAGAATTAAAGTAAACTATATAGAGATCATTTTGGCTGCTCTTTAAATCAGCCTTTCTTTATATATAGCCAAAATAGTTTCAAGAGGATTTTGAAGATTTTGTGGTAGACCGGCACACTCGCACACTCGCACTCCGCATGGAAAAATCAATAGATAACAAGATAACAAGTTTTTTAAAGCATACTCAATATGACATTTGTAAATTCTTGTATAATTGACTGCCATAATATAATGGCCAAAAATCAAAACCTTTGAGCAGAAGGGAATTTATTGAAAGATTAAGCATTGATTTGACTTAAACCTGTATTGAAAAAAGGTTAGCAGTTATATTAAGAAATTCACTTCGTGAAAATATCAAAAATGTTCTTCAAAATTGGTAATTTGCTTCAAAACCAAACCATCTGCTACAATTTCCGTCAATGAAATTTCACCTACTGGAATATTATCTGGTCTAACATCAGTTGTTGATTTGTCATCTATACATGAACCAGAAAAGAAAAAACATGGCTAGAATATATTACTATTGTTGTTCAAAAGTACGAAAAAGGTCAAAATCAAAATGTGATAAATATGCAAAAGTAGTGTGCGGCGAACATAAATGTTTTATTATATTTAAATATTTAAATGTTTTTTAATAATTCATAGTAAATTCTTGTGAAAAAATTTTAAAAATCACAAGGATTGTTATTTTTTTGTTGATTTTTGAGTAATATGCATTTTAAGCTTTTTTTTGTTAATTTTTAATTAAATCGTGAAATTAATTAAAATACCATAAAATGAATCAATTTCAGTAATTTTTTCGGTTTGTTTTATTCATTACATTAATTCTAAACATTAAATAAAAAATAACTATTTTCATATGATAGACCAAAACGTACAAAAATGGACAGACAGAATATTACACGTCGCATCGACGTATGATTATCTTTTACAGAATATAAAAAAAGTTTATCTTTCAAGGGTTAATATAAGCTATTAATTATACATATTAATTAATTTTATCTATACTATATATAAAATTGAATGTATTGTTTATGTCCAAAAATTATTTCCCACTTCCAGTCGACCTGGAGACTTGAAATTTTTAACAAAGGGTTTAGGGCCGTGATTTAGGAAAAAAAGTTATCAAAAAATTATCAGGGGAGGGAGTTATTTTAGATTTTTTTTTTTTTTTTCATGACGTCACTGTGTGTTTGGATGTATATGAACATAATTAAAAAAAAAAATTTATGATTTTTTTTTATTTTTTTTTTGTGTATCTTTCTTTTGTTTTTATTCGTAATATATACAATGTATCTATGATAAAATTTGTATATTAATATATGTATGGTATATATTCATATTCAATGTTAGTCACAAAGTCACATCTGGTCACATCATATCATAATGAAATTTGTTTTTTTTTTTCCAATTTTTGTTTATTGTTATTTTTTATATACATATTTACATAAACCAATGGATTTTTTAAGAAATAAAATTAAATTTTTGACTAATATTTCTTTTTAAGCTTATAACTCAATAGCGAAAGTCTAAAAATAACTTTTTTTTTACCTAATTAAAGAAAATTTAATTTCCGTCAAAAAAAATCCTCGAAGGCTAAACTTCTGAAATTGCTTCAAAAGTTGTAGGCTATTTTGTCCCCAAACTTCCTGCTTTTTTGCAGTAATTTTTTTTATTTTCATTTATTTTTAATACACTAATTTTTATTTTATTCATAAAAAAAAAAAAAAAATTAGCAGGTAGGTAGCAAAGATAAAACATATGTACATACATAATGTATATGATTTTTTTTTATAATTTATGACGTTACTTTTTTCTGAATTTTGTTTTATAGTTTTTACAGATGCAAACACATAACCAGTGTAAGTCTATATTGCCTAGCATAGCCATATATATACATATAGACTTACCATAATATATTGCCTGTGAACTTTAATGTGTATCCAAACATGAATAAAGTTTAATCCAAATGCCCCACTGTTGGATTTTCGAGCGTGCGATTCTAATAAATTATACTGCGGTTGAAATAAACAAAATTCTTCTGAATAAAATAAGGAGTGAAGAAAGAATAATATGAGTCTTTAAAAGATGATGATACTATAAATTATGAGAACCTTTAAAAGATGATGTTACTATAAATTATCCAACAGAATTTTTGCAAACCCTTCAACCTTCTGGATTACCAATCTACAAGTTAAATTCAAAAGTTGGAAAACGCATTATCTAATCCAACCTACTCCGAGTGCGCTCCTAAAAACATGTAAGGATGCTCTGTTAAGGGTAATGTTTTTATTTTTATAATTAAATCTGATTACCCATTCCAGTCTAACAGCCATCAATTTCCTTAAAATATGGTTTGCCATTTTTATAACTAAAACCCAAGGAAAACCTTAAGTATTTTAGCAATTGACTTAAGAGAACCATGCTTCTCTCATAGTCAATTTTATTTAGCTTACTCGACAGTAAGTAGCAACAAAATATTTTTATTTCAATTCCTGCAAATAAAACAAAAAATATTGTCTATAAAGAAGCTTTAATTTGACAGAAACAATAATTGTGCAACATGCACATAGTGATATATACATTACGAGCTTAGTCATTTTTAATAAACTTCAGGCAACAAAGTTTGGACATGTCTAACTTATTTATATAAATATTGTTATTTGACCCAATAGATGATAGTAGTTATTATTTGTTCTTTCTGTGTAAAAAGCTCGTAAAGGTTGGTGTATTGGATAAAGCGAAAAAAAAGGAAATTATATTACGAAAAGCTATATGTCTACTTAGAAAAACATTTTTAAGGTTTGTGCATTGAGTAAAGCGCAAATAGGAAATTATTTTTTTTAATTGAAAATTTTCCCGTTAATTAATCAAAGTTTTTCTTTTTAAAAAAAGTTTTCTATAAAAATTGACCGTTAAGAACTTTAATTTAAAAAATTTTATGTTAAAAAACTTTAATATAAAAAATTTTTTGGTTAAAAAAACTTTAATTAAAAAAAAATGTCCGTTAAAAAAATTTGAATTTAAAAAACTTTATCTCTACGTAGAAAAGCATACGAGATAATAAGAAATTAATATTTTTAATTGAAAACTTTTCCGTTATTAATCAACGTTTATTTTTTTTTTTAATTTATAATAAACTTTATATAAAGTTTTTAAGGTTGGTGCATTGGATAAAGCGAAATAGGAAATTATTGTTTTTTAATTAAAACTTTTTTTGCATAATTAATGAAAGTTTATTTATTCTTTAAAATTAAAATTAAATTGATACATAGACGTTTTATGTCATCATTGTATCTATAAATATTATTATTATAATTTGAATTAACAAACAAAATATGTTTAGGGAATGACGAAACAACATCATAACACTATTAGAACTCATCAGTAGGTATTTTTAGTGTTAGACTACCTATACAACTCCTATTTTCATTTTGTTTCATTTTATAACTTATTAGAAGATTTCAATAGAACATCTGTGACTTATAAAAATCAATATTAATTAATAAATCGAACTTGTTCTTTTTTACAAAAGTAAAATGATGTAAAGGTTTTAAAAAATTTATATTTATATAAATTTATTTTGTAAAATTATCCGTTAAAAACTTTAATTTAAAAATGTAAAATACATATGTTAGACAAAAAAATTAAAACGGAAACATTATATATTATAAAGAACAAAATGTAAAGTATAAATTCGTCCGTCTATTTGTCGGTCTATAAGCGTTAATATTATATAAAACTATATAAGTTAATATTATATTCTAAGATGGTGAAAAAGTGAATTTGTACCTTTATTTAAAAATTAATGGGATTTTGCGGCATAACCAGAACCGGCATAACATTTAACGTGGCATGAAATGGTGTTGTGAAATATTAAAACTTTTATACTTAAACATTTTTTTTTTAAAGAAGTGTTGATTTACAATTACAATTTCAATTTAAATTATTAGTAATTCATAAAAAAATTTTTTTTTTTGCAAATATCGCAAAAAAATTTAAATTGAAATTATTTGTAACGTAACAATAATTATGCAATGAAAAAATGATTTCGTAAACGGAATAACAGTATAAAGTATATAGTATGTAGTATAAATTCGTCCGTCCATTTGTCGGTCTGTCACCGTTTAAGTTAATATTATATTCCAAGATGGCGAAAAAGTGAATTTGTATCTTCATATAAAAAATACATGGGATTTTGCGCTAGAACCGGCATAACTTTTAACCTGGTATGAGATGGTGTTGTGAAATTGGGAAATGGCATTAAATGGTGTTATAAATTTTATACTTAAACAAAGAATTAAGGCACGTTGTGCAATATTCAAAATAATTGTGCAATGCAATATAATATGCATTTTACATACATAAATTCTTATATTAACATTTTAGCTGCGCGTGTAAATTTAAATTTAAGTATTAAATTACAAATAAAATATATAAATATCTTTGTATTTTTGATCATGCTATTATTATGTTTTCATAACTTCTGTATTAACTACTATAACAACAAAAACAACAAATTAAAAAAAATGAACAATAACAACATGCACATTATTGAAAATACAAGTGATGCTGTCCAGTCCCCAGAGGAGTTCTTCGAAACATTTGAGGGCAAAATTGTAAAAATTTTAAAACAAGAAATACCTAGATCCACATTCATATTCATCTTGATTTAAAGGTGTCATTTATTAATCTTCAAATGTTGGAAGATGGAGAATTGGAAAACTTTTTTGACGTTATGTCATTCAAGTTCGAATTCCATATAATTCAAAGTACGGAAATTGAAGACACATTAGACAGCAGTATTGACGAAGTTTTAACTAAAGTGGAAACATTCCAACAACAAAACTCATCTTGGGAGTTAAGCAAAGTGCTTCAGGTTGAAATTATAATAAAGAAATCAGAAATTCATCAGACAACATTGAGAAAACAAGAAGCAAATAGTGAAGAGCTAAATATAAAATATTGCTCTGATTGTAAAACATCAATCGAAAGTAAATATTGGAATTATCACTTGCGAACAAATGAACATAAAAAAAATGCAACTGAGGAATGTGAAGGAAACATTAAATGTTTGAGACAAGGCTTTGGAGGAAGAATTATAACTTATATCGTGGAGAATAAAAATGAAGATATTTTAATTCCACAAACTTTTTTTTCAAATATTAAAGTAGACTTATTTCAGCTCTTATGAAAAGAGTTGATGGACCATCAAGGTATGAAATTTAACATGGAGTTATGTGACGAATATGTGAAACCGCACAAACTGGATGAGGATAATGAACTTGAAAATATATTTTACGTAAAAAGTTTCAATTCAAAAATGGAAGTAATCTTGAACCAGCTTTCCACAATATAAGGGAAAAAATCCAATGTCAGACAGATGACTTCCAAGAAAAAGATTCAGAATAAAATAAATCCCACTACGTATGGATTAAAAACCTCTCGAGATTGATAAGATCCCAACTTACACGGCATAGATCAACAAAATATTTTTGTTCGATATGTTTATGCAGTTTTAATTTGCAAAAGGATCTATTAATTCACAAAAATTAATGTGGAAAAATAATTGTTACATTACCTCAAGAAGGAAATAAAGTTGTAAGCTTTAACAACTATAAGAAAAAAATGAAGTTACCATTTGTTATTTATGCTGACGCTGAAAGTATACTAGAACCGATATCAACATTGGAACCCAATCCAGAGGACTCATCAACAACAGATGTGAAATCATTTTATATTAGCTGTTCATTCGATGAAAATTTAAGTAAATACAGAGTTTTCACAGGAATGTAAAATTATACATAAATTAAACTTTATATAGAAAACTAAATTAATTCTCTATCTATTGCATTGCAGGACTTGATTGCGGAAAAGAATTTATAGTATCTTTAGAAAACGAATGCAAATTTCCTTTTCAAAATTATTTAAAAAAGAATACACCAAAGAACACACTATCCGTGCAGGAGAAAATCTTACACAACACGCATCCATGCTGTCATACATGTGAAGAAAAATTTCGTTCCGGAGAACTTCGTGTGAGAGATCATTCTGATATAACTGGTAAGTACAGAGGTCCAGCCCACAATAAATGTAATTTAGCATACCGTACCCCAAATTATTTTTCAATATTTTTTCACAATTTTTCAAATTATGACTCACATTTAATTTTTAAAGAATTAAATTGTACTAAAGGTCACATTTCGGTTTTACCTTTAAACCACGAAAAGTACATTTCTGTGACCAAAACTATTTATATAAACAAAAACAAAATTTTTCAGTTGCGTTTTCTAGATTCCTTTAGACTTATGCAATCTAGCCTTGATTCGTTGGTTGCTGGGTTAGGAAAAGATGATTTAAAAAAAGTCAAAAAACATTTTAGTAATGAAAATCATTTTAACTTATTAACTCGGAAAGGTGTATTTCCATATGAACTTCTATAGACAAACTTGATGAAACAGAATTGCCTTCTCAAAATAATTTTAAAAATCAATTCAATAATACTGTTTGTTCTGATGCAGATTATACTCATGCAAAAAATGTTTGGGAATCCTTTCATAAAACTTTGGAAGATTATTTGTGTTTATATTTAAAAACCGATGTCCTGCTACTTGCAGATGTTTTCGAGAACTTTAGAAAAATTTGTTTAAACATATATAATTTGGAACCTGCGCATTTTCTAACAGCTCCAGGACTCTCATGGGAAGCTATGCTTAAGTATACAAAAATTGATTTGGAATCATTAGTAGATATTAATATGTATAATTTTTTTAAAAAAGGGATTCGCGGATGTATCAGCCAATGTTCGAAAATATATTCTAAAGCCAATAATAAATATATGGGGGAAGAATATAATGATTTGAAGGAATCAGAATATATAGTATATTTAGATGCCAATAATTTATATGGGTGGGCAATGTCCAACTTTTTACCTTATGGAGGCTTTAAATGGGTAGAAAATCCAACAAACATCAATGTTAATGAAATTGATGATGAGGGAGAAATTGGATATGTATTGGAAGTCGATCTAGACTATCCACAAAATTTACATGATTGTCACAATGATTTACCATTTTTTTGTGATAATAAAATACCTCCAAACAGTAAATTAAATAAATTATTATTAGATTTAAATGATAAAAAAAATTATATAATTCATTATAAAAATTTAAAACAATGTTTAAGAAATGGGTTAATTTTAAAGAAAATTCATAGAGCAATAGCGTTTAATCAAGCCGATTGGCTGAAAAGGTATATTGATTTAAACACATATCACCGAACATTGGCAAAAAATACTTTTGAGAAGAACTTTTTTAAATTAATTAACAATTCGGTATATGGAAAACGTAGATAAAAGGAGAACTGTTAAAATAGCTGATTGTTGGGAAAGTAGAAGGAAACATATTGGGATGAGAGCCATGATTTCAAAACCTAACTTCATTAGCTTATCATTATTCGACGATAATCTTGTAGCAGTTGAATTCAGTAAAACGCTCAAAACTTCACATGTATAATTTTCATTATTACTGCATGAAAGTGAAATATAATTCAAAAATTAGTTTAAATTATATGGATACTGATAGTTTTATTTATAGTACACAAACTAATGATTTTTATAAAGATATTGAAATAGACGTAAGAGAAATTGAAAAATCAAAATTAATTTTTGATACATCTGATTATGAAGTTAATAATCCATATGGATTACCCCTTATGAATAAAAAAATGTTAGGATTATTTAAAGATGAGTGTAATGGAAAGAATTTATTGGACTTAGGTCGAAAATATATTTAGTAGATGTATTAAAAGGAAAAACTATAAAAAAAGCAAAGGTGTTAAAAGTAATGTTGAGAAATTTGTCTGTAGAAGATTATAAGAAATGTTTATTTAAAAAGGCGATTTTGGAAGGAAATATGAATGTTTTTATATCTAAATTACACACAATTTATACTAAAGCTATAAACAAAATAGTTTTAAGTTCATTAGATAATAAGAGATGTTCTTTAGAAAATAAGATAAATAGATTAGCTTGGGGACATTATAAAATAATAAATTAAATAATTAATAAACAAGTAGCTTTAAGATTTAAAAACTAGAACTTTATTATTGTTTTACTGTTACTATTACGTTATTTTTTAATTTTAAGTTAATTTTTCCTATTCTTTGAATGTATAACATGTGTTATGTTTCTGTAAAATAAAAAAAAAAGTAAATTTTAAATAATATCTGTTTTATTTATCCATGAATTACGTGAATTATCAAATCCCAACCATTTCACGTAGGCTTGGCCCCCTTTTCTTTTCAAAACTTTTTCTACAAGGTATGCATTTGAATATTTGACAGGAATGATTTCATCTTCGTAAAACCCTCCAAGTATTATTCTTAAATTTATTTAATTAATATATATTTATATTTAATATTTTTTTATTATATATATATTTTATATTTATTTATTTTATATATATATTTATTTAATTAATATATTTAATTATTTTTAAATTTTCCTTTTTTAAATATTTTAGGTCTATTGTAGACCATTTTCAACAAAAATTTCTCATTGTCTTTTGTTACATCTATTGGAGCCATTTTAATCGTCCGATGAACATTTTCATTATATATTGTGAGTAGTTTTGGTAAAATATTGATCCATTTTAGTTGCCTTGCAAACTAAATTGCTTGCACATTAAATTTTTCATAGTTCTATTAAGTATCTCGCATATTGAAGATTTTAAATTAGAGTCAGAAAATTTTGGTTGAAAAACCCTTTCCCTTGATCAGAATGAATGTTCTTAGGAATTTTTGAAGCTCCGGCTTGTATGAACATTTTTTTCATTGCTTTAATTACATCATCAGAAGTTTTTGGTTTTAAAGGTTGAGCATATGCATATTTAGAAAATATATCAATTACAGTTAACATGTATTAATTTCCTTGATTTATTTTATGATAACGTAACATTTCAACTAAATCAATCTGCCACGTATCATTTATTCCCTTTTGAACTACTCTTCTACTGAGGAAATTTCTTTTTCACAGTCCTATGTATTTCGTTAACAATTTGTTCTCTCTCAGCTTGGTTTTTGCGAGTAAGCGGCATCTTTCTCTAATTGTAATGAAATTAAATTTGATTTCAAGAACGGCCTTATAAGGCTGTAACATAGATTTATATGATTAGTTTAAATAACACACTCAATATGGCTTATTCTCGTAATCCAACTTATACATTGTTGATTTTCAATACCTTTTTGGAAATGATAAACAAATATTTATAAAAGAATTATGTTTCATGAGGGCCGATACAGTCAAACCAAAACAAATATTTTTCAAATCACCATATTCATATGATGAATTAAATTAAAAATATAAAAATCAGTCCGATTATGGCTTTAAAAATATAAATGGACTAAAATGGACAGATGGTGTAACTGATTATCTTATGTTTGCATCAATTTTAAGGAAACTTGATGGGAACACGATAATTGTTGTAGGGAGAGAAAAAAAATTGTTTTTGGAGAAATTTATTTCTTTAGAGGTCATTGATATCAACAATAATATTAGCTTGAGGCGAACTGACAATTACGAAACCTATTGTAATATTCATCAATTGATTACAAATGGTCGATGTACTGTAAATAATATATTTAAAATATTTTTATTTTTAGTAAAAAATAATTTTGTAATAAAAAACAGCTTATCAAGATATGGTACAATAAATAGAACGCATATATTAATTTTAATTTAAATAGAGTTTTTATTTTCGTTAAAATTTACATCAAAATTTAAAACATTTGTTTGTTTTTATAAAAACTTGTTTTCCAGCGTTAGAGCAAAATTTTGGTATAACAGTGAAAATAGTCGAATATTTTCCTTTTAATTTTACTGATATGCTTATCATACAGATACGCGTATTTCATCTACTACTTGCAGACTTCTTCAGTGTTTTGTACTCGACTGAGGAAAGAAATCTAAAATTGTCTTATTTATTTTATTCGTACAGGTAACAATTTAATGTTTCTCGCAGCTGCATGGTTGTTTATTATCCAATGAATTAGCACAGGTAGGGGGTTGAATAAAAATATTTTTATTTATTTTATTATTGGTATTTAAAATAATTTTTCCGACGTTAGGGTGACAGGTAGGGGTGGTGTTATTTGTTTTATTGTATTTCACTAAAAATTTAAATAAAGAAGAATATCCATTGCCTTGGTCTTTATTTAGGAGTGAGTCATTTTTAGTTTTGTAAATTTCGATGCTTTCAGCTGAATCTAGTTTCCTAGAATCTCTAATGTAATTTATCATTACAATGTCTTCTTTCGAAATGCTATGATTCTCCTGGATGATGTGTTCTGCTACTTTGGATCGGAACTCTGTTGAGTTCTTCTTTTTAGCCAGTTCTGCTTCTTTCAGGTGTTCATTGAGTCGCGTTTGCATGTTTCTCCTAGTTTTCCCAATATAAACTTTGTTGCAATGACTGCAAGTTACCTTATATACACCTAATTTTTCCATTTGTTCGATTGGGTCTTTAGTTGAACCTAGAACAGACTTGAGTTGGTTAGTTCTACTGCTATATACGATATCTAACCCGTGTTTCCTTAATTTCGTTCTGAGTGGGAGAGAAATCTTGCTAAACTCCAATGCTACTCTTCTTATGGGTTGTTGATCAGTGAGTAGGTTAGTGAGGGAATTCCGTTGTAAACTTCTTTTCCGTTTACTAAGTAAGGCCGTGATGGTTTTTTCCGGATATCCGTTTATTCTCGCAATTGTGTTTAGTTTCTTTTACTAAACCTTTTTGGGAGATGGGAAGTGTTAACATTCGATGGATCATGTGGTTGAACGATGCCATCTTATGTTGATAGGAGTGGTTAGAGGTATTCGGGATGACCCTGTCAGTATCCGTAGGTTTCCTGTAAATCTCTAGTTCTAGAGATGTTCCTGTTTTAGTTAACAGTAGATCTAAGAATGGTAGTTGGCCTTCTTTTTCTACTTCGACAGTAAACTGTATATTCCTGTGGAGCCCGTTAAGAGTAGTTAAGGTTTATTCTAAGTCCCTTTCCTTTATTACAGCAAAAATATCATCTACGTATCTTTTCCAAAATCTTGGTAACCGTTCTTCTGCTGCTAAATCTGACTCCAATTTAGCCATGAAAATTTCACTGATGAATGGAGAAAGGGGATTTCCCATTGGAGCTCCCTTCAATTGCTTGTAGAAATTTCCTCTAAAGGTGAAATAATTTTCTTCCATGCAAAGCCGGATCAGCTTTATGTACTGTTTTACTTTTGTCCTCCACTGTGGTCCAGTTTCTTGTTGTAGTAACCATTCTTCTACTAGCCTCCCGAAAAATAGCCTCTTTGACTGGGATACTGGGAAAAAGGGATTTTACGTCAAAAGAGACCATGACCTCGTCTTCGTTAAGTCCTCCCATTGATTGTAATTCTTGAGCAAGTTCCTGAGAGTTTTTCACTGATTGGGTTTCGAACTGCTTATCCATATTACGAAACTCCTCCACTAACTATTTGGCTTTTTTATATGTTGGAGACATATCTGCTGTCACAATTTCTTTCATCTCATTCCTTGGTTTGTGAATTTTAGGAAGTCCTTAAATTCAAGGAAGTGCTGGATTGAGAGATGTCGGCATTATTTGATAGTGTTGTCTACTCGCTTGATGAACTGTTGAAGAGGATCATTTCTTAATTTCCTGTCCGTTCGCAATCTTCTCCTGTATCCTATTATCGTAATCTTCTTTGTTTAAAATTACCAGTGTGTTGCCTTTATTAGCGTTGACAAAGTATACTGGTTTCTCCTTGATGTCTCTGATGACTTTTTCATTTCTCATTCTCATTTCTGATTACCTTTTTATTCTCATAGTCAGTCGACATCTTTTCTTTAATGACTTTTGCTGTGGTGGCTCTTATAAGCTCCTTTTGTTCTGTTGTAATGGGCAACGTTGGATTGTACGTGTTGATTCCTGCTTCTAAGTCTACAATAAGTTTTTCGACATCAGTTTCATTTGGTATCGCGTAATTAAGTCCGTTGTTAAGTAGCTCCATTTGATCTTCGGTGAAGGTCTGAGAGGACTGATTCACCACAAAATTTCCAATTTGCTGCACGTGAACTTTAGGCTTTGTGTCAACCTGTTGTTTTTCCTGAAGTAAGTTGAATTTCCTTTCAAGCAGTTTCCTCTTTCTTTCGCTCTCGCATTCTTCTGCCACTTTCACTTTGATAAGGAACAAGGGGAAATCTCTAGGATATTGTTGTGCTAGTTTGAGATGAAGATAGTATGCTTCTAGAGTTTTGCGATCAAGTTTAGCTCTAAGGGAAGCGATACTATTGCTAATTATTTCATTCTCAATTTTTTTCATTATCTTGATATTAATCGATGTACGAATTTTTATTTGATGACTCTTAGGTGTTAGGTTAGAGTTTTTGCATCTGCTTAAAAATGCGATGTCTTTGCTAAGCGATGCAATTGCTTTCCTCAAAGCGATGAACTTATTTGGCTCTGATGTGGGCTTGGTTGCCATATTTAGTTTTTATAAAAACTTGTTTTCCAGAGTTAGAGTAAAATTTTGGTATAACAGTGAAAATAGTCGAATATTTTCCTTTTAATTTTACTGATATGCTTATCATACAGATACGCGTATTTCGTCTACTACTTGCAGACTTCTTCAGTGTTTTGTACTCGACTGAGAAAAGATCAAAAGCAAAAAAGGAAGCCTTTGCTAAACATTGACTTGGTTACTTGATGTCCTTTGTCTACATGATGTATTCCAGTTCCACCGAACAACATGTGATATGCCCTTGTATAACAAGAGTTCTTTTCTGTAAAATTTGTTTCTATAGCTAAATTTGGTACTTGAACACCTTTAATATATAGCATAAATTGCTTTAAATTAAAATGTCTAAAGTTAAAGGGATTCTTCGAGCGTTTTCCTGTAAATCCATCATTTTCAGTCATACAAAAGATTATTGAATTTGGTAGCTGTCCAATAAAGACATTGTCTAAGGTTATATTAGAAGTATTAGCAGAAATTGTAAAAGTCTTAACCTCAATGCGTTTGTAATGATACTTTGCATTAGCTTTGGCTAATATAGTATTATGTGCCAATAGAATGCTAGGGTTGATTGTTACATGTTCCATAAATAATGTAGCTTCTAAAACTTTTAATTGACTCTCATCATTGTCTTCAGCAAAAAAATAAAATTCTGGCTTTTCGAAGGTTAGTACAACTCGAACATCTACGTTGTTGATTAACAAAACTGGTTGATTAAACATATCTATATGCAGTTTTCCTATTAATTCCACTTCGGCACTATTATGCAAATTTTTTTGTCTTTCCAATGCACCACTATTATTGGTTTTATATATCTTTATCTAACATCCAGCCAGCGCGTTCTAAATGTGTTTCAGCTGCATTAGTTCCATAATTGAGTAATGTTTCGATATACGCTCTATAATTATAGTTTGAGTCTGACGGTGTTATATTCTTACCATTTAGTTGAACATTACACTGCTTTATCAGAGAGTGAAGCAAATTATTTACAACACCAGATTGAACAAGAGGTTTACCATCACTTTGCTTATCATCATTCCAAGCTGTTCCATCTTTTTTCAAAATTTGAACTTTAAGTCTTAAATATATTCCAGATAAGCCTCTATAAGTATCCCCATGCCCCAATGATATAAATTTTATAGTTGAAGCTGTATTTAAAGGAGGATTTAATAGGATTTAAAGCAATTTCTTCAGTTTTTAAAATACTTGTTTGTACTGGACGTGGTTGTAAAAATATCTAATTCAGATTTCATACACTCCATAATTTTTATTTGAATATCTATATCTACAAAATTATTATCTTTTAATGTTTTTTTTATTTGAATATGTCTACAAAACTATTTTTTTTTTTATTTTTTTTATTTTTTTATTTCTATATCTCGAAGTTAAGCTAGGCTTCTTCTTGTGTTTTAAATGATTAATTTCAGAGTTTGAACGCCTTTTTATAGCTTGTCGTTTAATTTCCATACCATACATATCATTTAATTTTTTGAAAACACCTCTCCTTATATTTGTTAAAGCTTCCTTTCCTCGGTCTTGTAGGACTTCTTCTTGTAGAGTTTGTAGGACTTCTTCTTGTAGGGTTTGTTCCGTGCTTATGTCTGATAATGAATTAATACCAGTTGATAAAACTTCCCTTTTCAAAATTTCTAAAATGTAAACTAAATGTCTGACGAAAATATCGGTTTTAAATATTTCAGCAATCCACCAAAAAAATCCCCAATCCCTCGCCCTTTTTGATAATGATATACCGTTTGTTATAGAGGTCCTATTTCTTGAATGCTACCCCCACCTTGATTGTGGTAATATTTAATATATGATTGTTGCATAATGAATAAAAGCCAATAATTTATTTCTACCTATTTATATAATTTTTTATTTATGGATAAAAAGTAATACAATTTTTGTTGGATATAGATTTGATATAAAATTAATATTTTCTCCATATTGATCAGAAATTCTTATTGAAATACTTTCAAAAAAATTCTTTTCTATTGGAATATATTGAACATTTTTAAATTCAAAGTTAAAAGGGTTTCTGCAATTTTTAATATTGATAGCTTTCAAAGCTCCTATTTTTCATAATATCATCAGTAATCGTTACCGGATTTACTGGATTTTTTAGAAAATCTTTACTCTTCTTAATATTTAATTTCATCAATTCATTACGGTATAAATACCACTTTTTCGTATCATTTGAGTTTTTATCCATTACATTTTTTTTCATAGCTTTATCAATTTCACTAAGTTCATTGTCATCTAATAAAGTTTCTTTTAATTTTTTATATTGTTCCGGATGTAAAATAATCATTCATTGTAAACTATTCATCTCTATTCATTAAATTTTTCAATCAATTTTCCGATAATTCCAGAAAGTACTGTTCCAATTAATGTTGGTAAAAACCCTCCACTTTGAATTAATAATTTACGCTTGATGCTTAGCTTCTTCTTTGAACAAGCTAAAAGTCTTAATTTGCTTTTATACTTTTTTAATTTCTGAAGTTGTGTTGATGTCAGTTTATTATTTCCGTTCAACATGTTTATGATAATTTCGCACATGGTTTTCATAACTTCAGAATCACAATTTTGAAGCATGGTTTTTCTTAATTTTTGTTTACTACTTTTTAATACATGTAATATATGTTGGTTTAGCTTCAATCGTTTCATTTTTTTCACATAAGTTCTCACTTGCTAATTGTTTTGGGAAACAGTAACATTCAGAAAAATCTTTTTTAAAATCTTGCGTTCTAATACGAAATATATTACTGATCTCTTGAGTAAAATCCAGAATAATATGACCATAGGGATGTAAAGTCACTTCATTAAATACTTTTTGGAATTCTCTAATGTTCTCAGGAAAAATCTGTCGTGCTAACGGTGAAATTTGAGACTTATCCCTTGGGTTTCTAAAAAGAACCAAATATTTACAATTTATAGAAATATCTCTGCAAAATTTTCCTTGATGAAATATATTTTGTGTAACTAATATAATCGAAATATCACGGTGATGTGAGCCCCTTGTAAACAGCTCACAAATTTTATCGCCATAGCCATCAAGCATTAGATCATCCAAAATAATTAAAGTAGGTTCACCGCTTTAAAAATTTTCTGGAATATTATTTTGATATTCTATGTTTGGAAATTTTAAATCTTTGAGAATGGCATTTTGTTCAGGGTTACACCAAATTACCTTTGGGATAGAAGGAAGAAACCCTTTGCTTGAATTATTTACTAAATTAATTATAAAAGTTGTTTTTTCACAACAAGATGGACCCGCTACCATCATTGTAAAATTTAAATAAAAATAAATAGGATATTTTTCCTTTTTATCTGAAATAAAGGGAAGAGAAAGTTATTATATTTTGGTAATTAAAACATTTTTTTAAAGTTTTTAATTTTTTATTTTCTAAATTATTACATATTTTTCTTAAATTTTATATTTTTTAATTTTTGTTATATTTTAAAATTTTACATTTTTTTTTTTTTTAAATTTTAGAGTTTGCTTCAATTTTCCTTTTTAGTTTACGCCTGATTGATGGCTGCTGAATGCTATAATCAGCATCACTTTCAGCTTCAACATCTCTTTCCTCATCAGTTATTTTCTCTCCATCTTCTTCTCCATCTTCTTCCCGCTCCTTTTCATCAGCTATGGTGTCAACTAATCTTTTCGGTAAGTATACCGAAAACATTTCTGTACCATAACCCAGGGTCGCTAACAGCTCCTTTCCGTACTTTGTTTCTGTAAACTTTAGTTTAATGATGTTATAAACTAAGTTTACTTCCAATTCGTCCACCCTTTTTAATGTTAGGAAGGCTCCCCCAGTTGCTGAGTTTAAAAACTTTTGAAATTTGCTGGCCATTTTACTTTGTGGTTGTTTCAGAATTTATGAAAACTTAATAATAGCATTATCAAAAATACAAAGCTATTTATATATATCGATTTGTAATTTAACACTTAAATTTAAATTTACACGGGCAACCAAAATGTTAATATAAGAATTTTATGTATGTAAAATGCATGCTATTTTTTTTACTTAAACGCATTGCATAATTGTAACGTTACAAATAATTTGAATTCAAATTGCAATATTTGCAAAAATTATTTTTTAATGAATTACTAATAATATTACTAATAATTTAAAATTTAAATTAAAATTGTAATTCGACATTTTTTTAAAAAAAAAAAAAAAATTTCCTGCAAAATCATGATTAATTCTTTAACTTTAAATATTGCACAACGTGCCTTAATTCTTTGTTTAAGTATAAAATTTATAGCACCATTTAATGCCATTTCACAATTTCACAACACCATCTAATACCAGGTTAAAAGTTATGTATTTTTTATATGAAGGTACAAATTCACTTTTTCGCCATCTTGGAATATAATATTAACTTAAACGGTGACAAACCGACAAATGGACGGACGAATTTATACTACATACTATATACTTTATACTGTTATTCCGTTTACGAAATCATTTTTTCATTGCATAATTATTGTTACGTTACAAATAATTTCAATTCAAATTTTTTTGCTATATTTACAAAAAAAAATTTTTTTTTATGAATTACTAATAATTTAAATTTAAATTGAAATTGTAAATCAACACTTCTTTAAAAAAAAAATGTTTAAGTATAAAAGTTTTAATATTTCACAACACCATTTCATGCCAGGTGAAATGTTATGCCGGATGTGGTTATGCCGCAAAATCCGATTGATTTTTAAATAAGGGTACAAATTCACTTTTTCACCATCTTAGAATATAGTATTAACTTATATAGTTTTGTATAATATTCGCGCTTATAGACCGACAACTAGACGGACGAATTTATACTTTGCATTTTGTAGTTTATAATTTATAATGTTTCCGTTTTAATTTTTTTGTCTAATACATATAAATTTTTAAATTAAAGTTTTTAACGGATAATTTTAATTTAAAAAAATAAAAACTTTGATTAATTACCAAAAAAAAGTTTTAATTAAAAACAATAATTGCCTATTTTCTAACAACTAAAACTATAATATAAGAAGTAGTTGCCTTTTTTCTATAGTAAAAACTATATATATATAAGGTTTATACACATTTTTTTAAAAATAAATAAACTTTCATTAATTATGCAAAAAAAGTTTTAATTAAAAACAATAATTTCCTATTTTCGCTTTATCCAATGCACCAACCTTAAAAGCTTTATATAAAGTTTATTATAAATTAAAAAAAAAATAAACTTTGATTAATAACGGAAAAGTTTTCAATTAAAAATATTAATTTCTTATTATCTCGTATGCTTTTCTACGTAGAGATAAAGTTTTTTAAATTCAAATTTTTTTAACGGACATTTTTTTTAATTAAAGTTTTTTTAATCGAAAATTTTATTATCTTAAAGTTTTTTAACATAAAATTTTTTAAATTTAAGTTTACATATATATATGTAAAGTATTAAAGTTAGGATTAAAATTTATTTGTTTGGTTTTAAATTTATTTATTTTTTTGTATTCCTATTTTGAATTTTTTTTTGTACGTTTTGTTATGCAAATGCCTTGTTAGATAAATAAATAAATAAAAAAAAGAGTTGAAAAGTAAAAATTAATGTATAATGCATTTAATATTATAATATTTCTAACAAAGTTAGGTGGGTAGGTATCACACAGCTTCTACCGCCTACTAATTCATTTAAGAAAAATAAAAATAAATGGTCTGGCCAGACCATAGTGTATTTTCATACAATTTTATGCAAGTTCATAAATAAATGTAAATATGTAAAAAATGTGTAAACGAAGGTAATAGGTGTTCAATTGGTGATCAGTAGTTGTCTGTGGTGTATTTAAATATATATATGTGTGTGTATATGTGTGTGCACAAGTGAATAAAAATATAAAGCAAAGTAGGAAATATATAAATAACAAGAAGTTTTTTTTTATTTTGTTCTTTTTTTTTTTTATATTATAGCCAAAACTTAGGTTTTGAACCTTTTAGCACTTGCGTACCGTTAACCATTTGAAAAAGGAAAGGATAGTTAAAGGAAAGGAAAGAAAAAGGAAGAGGAAAAGTTTTGTGGGAAAGAGCGAACAATGTTGTTAATATTCGTCTTAAATCTCTGTAAATCATAAATAAAAAATCCTTCTCTCATTGGGAATGCTGCGATTGGGACGCGATTCCACAATCGAGATGTTCTTACTATAAAAGAATTTCCATAGCCGGACTTAAACCATCTCGGAATTTCCACTGTGAAAGGGTGTGCACTTGATGCCTCTCGTGTTATGCGACAGAATTGCTTGAGAGGAGGAAGAAGTGACTTTAATTCCTCGGAACAAGTGCCAACACCAAGTAGATATCTATAAAATAGAGAAAGTGCTCCAACAATACAACGATGACCAAGTGGTACAAGGGATGAGGTCACGTTTATGTCGCCTATAAGACGAATGGCGCGGTTTTGAACTTTGTCCAAAAAATTTAAAGCAGTTTTGGGTGCACCTGCTCATAAATGTGAGTTATACTCGAGCTTGGGTCGTATATATGCTTTATAGATTTTTAAGAGGTCTCGAGATGAAAAATAAGCTTTGCAGCGACTTAAAAAGCCCAAACATTTGGCGGCGCTTTTCGCAATATCGAAAATATGCTCATTCCAGTGCATATTTTGATTCACTCGCATCCCGAGAATGTTCAAGTCTTTGAGTCGCTGAATAACTTCATTTTGAAGCCGGAGAATTGGTTCGAATGTTGTTAGCTTGTTACTAACAAGACAGCTTTGAGTTTTTGAAGTGTTAAACTCGACTCTGTTTGCTCTACCCTAGTCGACAATTTTGGCTAGGTCGTGATTGAGTGCACCAGCCATCATTTTTCTTTTGGAGTTGACTGCTGAAGCTGTAGCATTATTTGTTTTAAGAAAATCATATGATGCTACTAGAGTGCTGTCATCGGCAAAACTATGGATTGGATTGGAAGTTAATTTGAGAAGGTCATTAATGAAAATGAGAAATAGGGTGGGTGAAAGGACAGAGCCTTGTGGAACACCAGCATTGATTTAAAGTTGGTCGGAAAAACTACCGTCAACTGAAACTATGATAGATCGATTTAAGAGAAAGCTTTCAATCCATTTAGAAAAGGTTGGACCGAGGCCTACAGCATTGCATTTTGCTATAAGAGCAGAATGCCAGACTCGATCAAAAGCCTTAGATATATCCAGAGCTACAACAGCAGCTTCATCAGATTGATGAAAACTGGTGTTAAGCTTTTCGCAGAGGCATGTCATGAGATCACCGGTGGAACGCTGAGCTCGAAAGCCGTATTGACTATCATGAGTTATACCTCTACTATCAAGATATTTCTTCAACTTTTGATTGATTAAAATTTCCTACGTTTTGAAAATAATGGAAGTAATAGCTATGGGCCTATAGTTCGAAGGATTGCTTTTGTCACCTTTTTTAGGAATAGGATAAACTTGGGCAACTTTCCAATAGGACGGGTAAGTTCCTGAAGAAAAGGACAAATAGAATAAGTTGCGCAGAGGTTTAGAAATGGCGAAGGCAATGTGTCGCAGCACAATCGCAGGTATACCATCGGGACCGGTAGATTTTTTTATATCAAGATTCTTCAAGACTTTTACTACAGCTCTTGTTCTGAAGTATATCCTTCCAAGCGAAGAATTAACAACAGGGATTGTTGGCGCATTTTGGGCTGTATTAGGGAGTGTGGAATTGGCTGCAAATAATTTTGCAAAAAGGTTAGCTTTTCCAACAGAATCTGGTATAATTGTACTATTATCAATCATAGGTGGAAATGAAGATTTGCAAAAATTTTGCCCAACGCTTTTAGCAAACGTCCAGAAAGACCTGGTGTTGTTAGGGAGATTAAAGATTTCTCGTCTCAACCTTTGGTTGTGCAGGAATTTTTGCTGATTGATAATTTTTTTACATTTATTCCTAACCACTTTATAACTCTCATATGTGTTGACAGTTTTATTATTCTTGTATTTTTTATAAGCTTCTTCTTTGGATTTCAGAGCTTTGCTGCAGAGGTCATTAAACCAGCCTGAGGGATTTCATTTTATACTTTTAAGGCTATTTGGAATGAAGGTTTTCATTCCTAATAGAATCCTTTTGGTAATCACCTCTGCAGCAAAGTCGACATTTTTATATTGGAAACACAACGACCAGTTCGATGCATTCAAAAAGTTGTTGAAGCCTTCCCAGTCAGCTTGGTGATAATGCCAAACTAGTCGTTTGGGAGAATTAGAAGAACTGGTTGTTGTGCCTACTTCGAAGCTTGTGCTTACAAGACAGTGGTCGGAACCACCTAGCGGAGAGTTAACAGAGATTGAATATTTCTCTGGATGGGTAGTTAGGAATAAATCCAGGAGATGTCCGTTCTGGTCGCGTCGGTCTGGTATCCTCGTAGGGCTTTTGACAAGTTGAGAAAGGTTGAAAAAGTTGGAAAAAAGTTCAACTTGTTTGCCTTCGGGACTGTTGTGACTAGAAAAGTGAAGCCAGTCCCTGTTATGAATATTAAAGTCTCCCGCCAAAACAATCTCAGATTCGGGAGTGGTTTCCAGAATGGAGTTTATCTGATTGGATGGACTTTCTATAAGCATATCAGTTTCTAGCTGGGTCGCTTGAGGCGATCTGTAAATAAAACAGAAGTGAATGATGCGCTTATCGACGTGTATTTTCATCCAATTATATTGATAAATTGTAAGTCTTATAAGCTACATCATTTCGTATATACAAAGCAATCCCTCTATGGGGTATAGAAAGTGGCACAAGCGAATAATTATTGATATTAAAATTAATATCATTATTCACAACTTGTGTTTCACTTAGTGCTAGAATTGCTGGATTTTGAAGCCGTAGATGGCTTTCGATGGAATGGAAATTCGTTGATAGACCGCGGATGTTACAAAAATCTATCTTAAACATTATAGCGAACAATTTACAATAGAAAAGGTAAATAAATTAAAATTAACAGAAGTAATCCAAAAATAAAAAACAACAGCTAAGACGAAGAGTTTCAAACATAGAATATAAGGAGAGAATGGAATAAAATTTACAAATTTACAAAATAATAGAATATAAGGAGAGAATGGAATAAAATTTAAGTTTTAGCTATTGTTAATTTTAGATAAATATTTTGATTAATGCAATTATTATAATTTAATTTTCCGTTTTAATAATTATATTGTTATTGACACTGAATTTAGATTAAATATTAATAATTTTTTTTTTCTTTTTTTCTTGTTTATTTAAAGCACTATTTCAATTGTTTTTGTTTATCTCTTTTTCATTTTAATTTTAGAATTTTAAATTTTAAATTTTTTTTTTTTTTTATTAATTACACCGCACAAATTCACATTCTTGTCCTGTTTTGTAGCTTTATTTACATTTCAGGTAACATTGAACATTATTTAGTTAAATTATGTGAACATTTTTTAAAGTAAAAATTAAAGTACAAATTTTTATTAAAATAAAAGTTGAAATAAAAAGAAAATAAATGAAATTTAAATATTTTTTGAGTTAAACCACTTAAACAATGTTGAAATGTTTGGCTTTTCTTTTTCAATGTTGAAAAAACAGATTTGGCTTTTTGTTTGTTTCAGAAACAGTTATGAAACTGATTTCTGAAACAAACTGAAACTGAAAACTTATGAAATACTAAAATTGGGCAAAAATTTTCGTCAATCGGGCCGCCACCATGTTGTAACATGTTATGAGCACGAATCTTACCGGTTGGTAGATCTGTTTTTGACCATTTTGTAAAATCTTTTCCATAAAAACACAAATCATTTTGTAACATTGGCAATTCGCTTGCAACAACTACTTCTAGTGTCTGAAAACAACACTTAAAATTATAAAACTGTATCAAAATACTCTAAAATTGCAACAAATTTACTTTTCAGCTGAATTAAATTGAAATAAATAAGACAACTTTTCTCTATGATGACAGACAGTTTACTAACTAATTGATCAGCATTAATTCATCAACCATTATAAATAAAAAATTTAAATTTTTAGGGGATAAATTAGAGTTTAGAGAGAGAGGAGTACAGTAACTACTTTTTATTTCTTAATAGAAGTTTTTAATAGTAAATTAAAATGCATAATTGAAATGCTGATAAATTCAAAATAAAACAAATATTGAAAAAGAGCCAAATGACATTTTGTAACTTTATTTTATATCGGTTTTTAAATAAAGTCAAAATTAAAAAGAAATAAGATTAAAAATCAGTATATCAGTATATATACTTTTTGGCTCTATTTCAATACCACGTTTGAAATAAAGCCGAAATCATTAACTTTTTACCATTTAAAATTAAAAATATTATTAACAGATGATAATGACAAATCTGAATTTTAATTATGTATTTTGGATTTATATCAGGGAATTTCATTTTCCAGAATATTTATAATATTTATACTGTATATGCGGTAACAACTCACGCGCCAGACTTCCCGCCGTATGTCCATCCCGCCAGTGCACTTTTTTAAAATAATAAAACCAATTATGTGCGGTGTTCAAAATCAGGGTATACCACCTTCATAGAATATTCATATGCATGTATATGAGGTACACACAGAATTTGTTTTTATAAATATTTGAATACTTATGTAAATATTTGAAATGGCTTTATTGTTTTTTTTTTAAATAAAATAAAGACGAAAACAAAAATTATATGATTTTGCTTCTATTTCCTCAGGCTTTATTTCAAGTAACCTATTTACCAAATATAAAAATATTTTTTAAAAATCCTCATCAAACGTATGTTATTTTGCATTTTTTTTTATTTTGCATTTAAAAATAATTACTATACTGGGACCACTGCTTTAGAAGTTATGAGCTATTTCGTCCCACACTTCCTAATTTTTTGCAGTAAATTTTTTTATTTTCATTTATTTAAAAAAAATCAATTAATAGGTATATTAGAAGCATCTTATTATAAGGATAGTTTTTTTAAATTATTTTTCTTTACTTTTGGCAATTTATATATTATCTATATATGAGTATTGTAAATATATATATATATGTATAGTCAATCATATATCGATGACCGAATAATTGTGAGAATGATTTAGAGAAGAGAAGCGAGAAAAATATTTGAATATAGGTATGTAAATGAAATATAAATTTTAATAAAAGTGTTTTTCAACTAAAATCCAACTAAAATAATATTATATGTACCTACGGGTAAATATAATTTTAATATAAATATGGATTAAAATGGCCACGGGTTAATGGGTCCACGCGCTATGTCCCATGAGTACAATAAAATTATAATCTAAAATGATAATAACTTTAGTTAATAAACTTTATTGTACCTGATCATAAGACATAGACCATGGACCCATTTACCCGCTATAGAAACCACTTTATTCAAAATTATTTAGAAAGAAGAGTTTAATACATTGGTATACGTTTTAATGGGTGTTTTCTAAAATATTTTAATGTAGATATGGAAACTCAGAAGTAAATGGGTCCACGCGCTATGTCCCATGAGTACAATAAATTTATAATTTAAAATGGTAATAATTTTAGTTTATAAATTTTATTGTGCCTACTCATGAGACATAGACCATGGACCCATTTGCCCATAGTGCTGGTAGAAGTGCTGAAAAGAAACTATCGAAACAAAATAAGAATGGAAGCCAAAGAACGACCCGAAGCACCGTCATCGACAACATTGCAGGCAACAGAAGGTTTATTGTGTGTGAAGGTTATTTGTGTTTACGTGCAATAAATATTTGTGTTTTTGATTATTTATTGAATTTTGTTTTTATAAATAAATAATTATATTTCAATTAATGTTCTTTCTTTTCAGTAATATTTTAGTTGTATTTGATCGCAATGATTATTTCAGATATAACTATTTTTTATTTTAATTTATATTATATTGTATTATATAGAATAAAATAAAACAGAGTAACAAGCAAAAATTAAATTAATTCAATATTTTTTGTTAAACTATACTTTAAAATAAAAAAAAACATTTGTAAAGAATTAGCAAATACTTATTATTACTTTAATTAACCCCTAGAAGCTATAGAGCGCCAATCCAAACGCATGAAACGCTATTTGCTGGGTTCTTGTCCATCGCATGAGTTCATCGCATTGGTAACTTATGAGCCCATATAATCCCTCAAAATATTGCAAATCTCGATCACAAGAATATTAGTTGTGTTTGACTCAAACCGACGCATGCAACGCTATTTTATAGACTCTTATCCACCGCACTAGTACATCGAATTGCTAATTCATGAGTCCATATAATCACTAGATCACAAGGGCACTAGTTGGGTTTAACTCAAACCAACTCTTGCATTCAGAATCCGTCAACCTGGACCCATGTAGCGGTATTTTCTGACTCTTAACCACAATTTATACGGAAATGCGACGACACATGTTGGAGTTTTGTGTGGCGATTGAGCGGACGCGAGCGGTCGCATTTACGGACACAAATTGAAAATTATTTGTTGGGATGGTGATCACCAAATTTAAAACCTGTACCTGAATAGTTATTAATATTATCAGTATTTTCACCTTTTTAATTTTCATTGTTAGTAACCCAACCTAATTTGGAATGCACCTTTGTGCAATGTTCTTTTTCATATTAGAGCAAGCGAAAAATGTTTATCACTTAAAAGTAATAAGAGAGAATCCGCTACTAAATTTTCACTTCACAAATTTACCGGCCCCTAATCTAAATAAATCAGATTTGGAATTTTGAGTTAATGATTATTTGACATTATTATTTAAGCTGTATAAAAAAGTACATCAATTTCTGCAACACTCACTCAATTATAACAACAAAAATAATAATGAAAATAAACATTCCATATTTTGTTTTTGCTTATTTTGCTGTTTTTTCTGATTTTATTTATTTTCTATGCACATCTTATATATATTATTTATATTTTCAAAATATTTTGTTAGCTAAGCTATGAAGCTCCTTGATTTGATCCTCAATTTTTTTAAGTGGACAAAAATATAAGAATATAGGTAGATACATAGTTTAAAAAACAAGACCATATAAAATCCCTACTGGGCTGGTGTTGCTTATTTTATTATTAATTTTACTCAAAGCCAAATTTTAAGTGGAAAAATATTGTTTTTAGTATATACTGTAAGTAAATAGTAATTAGTAAATAGAATTTATGGTGGGTGGCGCAATAGCCTTTCAACTGAAAGGTCCCAGAACCGAAAGGTCCCAGGTTCGATTCCCGATGAAACAAAAAAATGCTTTATGGGTTTTCCGACCTGGTCTAGTACCCTTTGTCATTGGGACATAATAAATGACAAAAAATAATTGAGAGTATAATTTGGTAACAAATTAAATAAAATGAAACTCTTTTATTTAAGAAGGCTTAGTTTCTGACAATAGCAGTAGTTTTCCACATTTAATGAGTTGATAAGCCAGTAATTTGTTAAATAAGTACTCAAAATATTGTAGATATTGTAGTGTAAAATTGCAGTACCGTAATTAATTAAGCACGAAAAGGTGATTCTACCTAAGTTACTGCAAGAGTATAAAAAAAAAATATATATTATTGAGAGTGACAGTATTAACAATTCTAACGGTGTTTTAACGACGCAGCGAAACGTCCATTATATTATAAATGGATGAAAGATGGAAAATTGAGAAAATAAACCAAATTTTATTTATAAAATATTCTGTAGGCTCTAGGTGAAACATTATAAAAATTGATGATGGCGTAATAACCGAAATCGGTTACTAATATTTAATAAAATGTGAAACAGACCTAGAGTTTTAATATTTATTTAATTTCAAATTTTATTTCAATGGATTATGAAAGTAGGTGTATGATGTAGCATTATGATGACATATTCACTTTACATTGTTATTGGTGCTTTGAGTCAATAATTATAGTAGAAATGTGTGAGACATATTGCGTAATTAACAGATAACGCAAAGTTACTCTTAGATTAAATAATCTAACTTTTTGTTACATAATATAATAGTAGGTATAATACCATCTTTCTCGAAATTACTTGAAGTTAGGTAGATATCTTATTTAACAATCTCAAGGTACTTATTTTACAATAAGTTAAACTTCTTTATATAAATTAATTTTTATTTTTGTTTTTATTTCTTTTAAACATATGTCGGAAGTAGGATTGAAACATTTTTGATTAGTACCTTTACAATATAGCGATGTATTCTTTTTCAAACTACACAAACTTTACTACAGTTGGTTAGCAGTGGCATTATACTAGTATTATATATTATCGTTTTTTTACATACATATTATATACAAAATATACTTTTTTGTTTTTACTGTGTGTATGTGTGTAGAATTGTTCAGTTTAGGATTTCATGAAATTACGCTTGAAACAATAAAAATTAGGTAAATCACCATAACCATTGATTTAGATTAGTGTTGAAATTAGTCAATCAAAAAACATGTATATATTCTTAAATGTTACTTACTTTCTGTTGTTTGTTTTTACTTTCTCAGTTTACAAATATAATTATTTAAAATCATATTAAAAATACACATGTTCATAAGTACCATGCATAAATGGACCATCATGATTTCATACAAAATATTTACGTTGTGTTATGAAAACAAAATACAATAAACAAAATCACTGTACGTATGTTATTCGACCCTATAAGATAATAATGAATAAAATAAATTAAAAATATAACTGTAGAACATGTATGTGTGTGCGGTTTAATTCATAAATTTATTAATTTATGACTTGTGTAACAAAACAAGAAAATAGATTTTAAAAATAAACAAACATGGTAATTTAAATATCTAGTAAATTATTAATATGTAGTTAAGATATGTTTTTTCTTTATTTAAAGTTTTGTTTAGTTAATGCCAATTTTTGTTTCTTAATTATAAAACAATAAATTTATAATTAGAAAAAAAATAAAAAACTCTAATATTGTTCTTAATTTTATCTACTGACAATTTTATGTACCCTAGTAATATTTATTTTGTACACTAGTAATAATTATGTACATTAATTATTATGTACTAGATTTATAATTTAATTTAAATACAAATGAAAAGTGCAATATAAGCTATTAAATTTTTATACATATCAATTAACTTTATTATTTTATATGTAGGAAAGGCATAGCAAAATCGTTATATAATTATGTAAGGTATTAAAGTTAGGACTAAAATTTATTTGTTTGATTTAAAATTTATTTATTTTTTTTTGAATATTTTGAATTTTTTTTTGTGCATTTTGGTTTCTAAATGCCTTGTTTAGCTAAATAAATAAATAAATAAAAAACTAGTTGAAATGTAAACATTAATGTATAATGTATTTAATATTATAATATTGCTAACCAAGGGAACAGACGTTGTCCGGGTTCGAAACAAAATGTATAAAATTTACTTTAATAAAGTTTTATTTATGAATCAAATTTCAAAAACAAAATTTCTGAACAGATATTCAATAACAGATATTTAAACACGTGGGGGTTAAATTCGAAATCTGTAGTAGCTTTAAAATTTATTTATTTCTCTGATTAAAAAGCTTATAAAGCTCGTCCAGAGTTTCGTAATTCAGCAAAACAATTAAATACTAAGCAAAATACCTTCAGTAAAATTTATTGAACGCGCAGCAAAAAATGAATATTTCATGATCATCATCATTATCCTTTCTATCGGCTCCTATATGCGGCTAACCTCTTAAATTGTGGCCGCGTTCTTTGCTGGGTACTTACTTCGATTAAGAGAGTTGTTCTCCACGTTTTTCTCGGCCTTATGATGTGACGTGTACCCTGAGGATTCCATTCGAAACATTGTTAAACCATGTTGTTGTCAGCTTTCCTCAAAGTACGCTAGATCCAACGCCATTTTTCTTCATGGAGGATCGGATGTTGTGATGTGTGAGTTGTACGCATGATTTTAGTTTTTTTAGTTTGCTTTTGGCACATATCGCTTTGGAACATATCGTTCAAACCTCCATTCGTATGTGACAATAAACACACATAGTCGGCGTAATCTAAGTGGCTAATACGTTCTAAAGGACGCCACTGGATACCGTTGCTCTCGTTTACAACCACAGTAGTAGTCATTATGTCATCCATTACTCCTAAAAACAATATTGGTGATAAAATACAGCCCTGCCTTACTGCCTGACATACCTTGAAGCAATTGGTCAGCTGTCCTCGATGGAAGACGCGATATCTTGCATCTTTGTAGGATCCGATTCCCAAATATACTCTTGTTTTACTCTATCAAAGGCTTTCTCAAAGTCTACAAACATGAGATTTAGCGGTGCTTTAAATTCAGTGGATTGTTCAAGAATTATTCGTTATGTGTTGATGTGATCGCGACACACGAATGGCGAAACTGCGAAAACCTGCTTGGTGTCTTTTGAGTGTAGCTTCTATTCTGCCTTTAATCCTTTAGAGTATTATTCTAGCCATAAGTTTCGAGAAAACTGAGAGTAGAGTGATACCTCGCCAGTTATTGCAATGATTAAGGTTACCTTTCTTTGGTATTTTGACAATAACTCCTTCCTTCCATTCGCTTGGATATTTTTCTTTTTCCCATATAGCCTGGAACAAAGGTAACAAAATATCGGCTGTTACATTTGGCTTTTAAGAATTCGGCGGTTATCTCATCTACTCGTGCTGCTTTGTTGTTTTTTAAAAGAAGAATTGTGGATTTTATCTCGCTTATACTTGGGGCTCCCACATCGATACCCCTAAATTATCTGCGCATTGTTGGCCTAGGAGAGTTTGTGGATACATTTTGTTCTACGAATTGCTCGTTTAACAATCTGCAGAAATGCTCCTGCCATCTTTGCAGTTGATCATCCATAGACACGAACAGCCTTCCACTCTCGTCCAAGACTGTTTGATGCACTTTATTGTTACATTTGGAAATTTGGTTCACAAATTTGTAAAGAGTTTTGACATCTCCTCTGTTAGCAGCGCTCTCAGCTTCCGATCTTGGATCAGCTCAGCAAGATTTTCTGTTTTTTTCCGTTTGTGACGTCTTACACTCTTCTGTCCAGTCTTAGGCAAAAATTTTGCTAATCTATACTGCAAACGTAATACTTCCTTTTTTTGCTGATTGGATTCAGAATTGATTTTCCTCTTTAAGGAACTACGCAATTTTACCCCATGAGGTTTGTGATATCCATGGATCTGTTTGGGTAGATAGCGAAGGTACTGTTTCGGAAGCGGATTCTATAAATACTTCTTTGGTATTATCCCACATAACATCTATAGATACATCTTGCTCATTTTCAAGCATCCATGTTGTTACTTTGTCGTTGATGCTGGCTACTAGATTATGACATATGGTGGGATTTTTAATGCTTCTACATTGAAATGAGCTCTCCTTCCCGGTCCGATTATACGTCGATTGACAGCTGACGTCCTCAACTGCATACACGCGAAGACCAAATGGTGGTCACTTCCGACATGCACGCTCCTTTTTTTTGTTACATCGCAGAGCGATTTCCTCCATTTCTGTTGTACAATTATATGGTCAATCAGGTTTTCTGTACGACCATCCGGAGATACACATGTTTTCTTGTGGCAAGTTTTCTGAGGAATAGGGTTCCACCTATAGTAAGTTGTCATGAGTTACAAAAATCAACGAGCAGCTCTCCATTGTCATTTCTTACACCTATTCCGTGTTTCCCCATGAGTCTCTCTAGACTTGCATTTTAACATCCAACTTTGGCGTTAAGATCGCCCAGAATGATCTTAATGTCAGCCTTTGGACCATTGTCATAAACCGTACTTAGCTGCGTGTAGAAAATGGAGTTTTCTTCCTCATCTGCGTCTTAGGTTGGAGCATAACACTGGTTGATGGTAATATTTCTTACTCGAGATTTCAATCTGGCAGTGAAAAGATTTCTCCCTATATAAGAAGATATTTCCTTTTTGTATCCAAAAGCGGCTACGCATAAAAAGGTAATTATTCGGGACTTAAAACAATATTTTGAATAAACGAGATTTTGAAAAGCGAGCTTTTGAATTTTTTTAATACATAAAATAAGCAATCCGTCTTGTGTATAAATTGCATTTTACAACAAAAAAAGATTACATGAATATGGACAAGAAAATAGACAATAAGGATATTGATAAGAAAAAATTTAATTTACAAGAAAAATTAAGATTTTCGGAGAAAAAAAATAAGATTTTAAGAAAATCAGATTTTCAGAAATAAGATTTTCAAAAATTAAATTTCGTCACTATTCGCGAAAATACACTATACACTTCACACTTCTGATTCACTTTTAAAAATACACTTTTTGCTATAACTTAAGAACAAAAAAAATATAATACATATATAAAAAACTAGTTTTACTATAACAGTGAAAATAGTCGAATATTTTCCTTTTAATTTTACTGATATGCTTATCATACAGATACGCGTATTTCGTCTACTACTTGCAGACTTCTTCAGTGTTTTGTACTCGACTTTTACTATTAAGTAAAAGTTTTACTATTAAGTTAATCCTTTTCAGAAAGTAATTTTTGTGTTTTTATTCTATTACTGAAAATTTAATTTATTTGCTGAGCATTTAATCTTTTTGCTGGGAATTGAATTTGTTTGCTGAGAGGAGGCTTGCTGATGCAAAAAGCCATGTCACCACTAAGCAATACTCAAATGTTGATGGAGTTATTCAAAATGTAAAAATTAAATATAGGTCTAAATTAATTCATCTTCAATCAAAGTTTGAAGAATGTTTGCTGAGAGGAGGCTTGCTGATGCAAAAAGCCATGTCACCACTAAGCAATACTCAAATGTTGATGGAGTTATTCAGAATGTAAAAATTAAATATAGGTCTAAATTTATTTATCTTCAATCAAAGTTTGAAGAATGTGAATCCTGCACTGACCTTTGCAAAAATATTACCGTTTTGGATGCTATAAAATAGATTGTTTCTGCGTGGAATGAAGTTAAAAGTTCAACAGTTCAAAAATGTTTTAGTCATTCAGGATTAAATAGCATCGTTTCTATCGAGGATATTTTTTAATATTAAGAAGAAGTAAGTTCCAGTTTTCCAAAGATTATAAAATAAGCTTGTGATGTCTGTAGATAACGTGTTAAGAACAGACAAAGCAATTGTTGTACACGAAGACACACCCAATTCTGTTGATGAAATAATGGAACAAGTTTTAAATGAATTCAAACAAACGAAAATCTTGGATATAGAAAGTGAATCTGAAGATGGTGAAGATATCGTCAATGAAGATAGTGAAGATATCAAGCAATATTCCGTCTATAACAGCAAGTGATACTATGGACAATTTGAATAAAGTTCTTTTGTATGTTTCTGAGCAGCAGCCAGAATTAAGTGAAGAAGTTCCTCATATAAAAACCAAAATAGAACAACATTTAGGCGGAAAAATTTTTTCAAACACCGTCCTTTAGAATGTTTTTTTAAAAAGTAAAAATAACATTGAATTCAATAACTTTTTGTCAATTGTTTTTTTAACTTATTACATATTAAAACTCCATAATTACTTGGCATGCAGATATTATTTTCAATGAATGTTTTAGTTTTTGAATTATATATTCAATTTTATTGTTTTATAAAACCAATTTTGAATTAATAAAGTATGAACATACATACATATTACATAATATAATTAATCGTTAATAACTTTTTCCTTTTGTTTCTATTTAAAAACAATTTTTTTTTTTAAGTTTCTTACAAGCTTGGCAACTGTAGGTCTTAGGCAAAAATTTTCGAGCCGTTGTTTGCCAACTTAGACAGGTTTCACAGTATTTCCTACTTTCCTTTATATATTTATTCATTTGCGCACACACACTACACGCGCACACATCCATACACATATATACATATTTATATACACCACAGCCAACCACAGATCACCAATGGAACACCTATTACCTTCGTTTACACAATTTTTTATATAGCTTTATTTGTGAACTGGCATAAAATTTTATGAAAATACACTATGGTCTGGTCAGACCATGGGTGTACTGAACATGATGTTGTAAGGTGGTGCACAAGGGTTAAGATGTTTTTCTAGAGTGGGATTTACTTTGTTATGGGATAGTTCTTTTGTGAATATGAATTTGTTCTTTAATATTATTACCTAGTCAATCTGTGGAAAAGTAATTATAGTAATTATAGTAATTTATTTTTGTTAAATGCATTAGTAGGAGATAGAAGCTACAAACATATAAACATATAAATAAAATAAAATAATAATGTAAAAATACAAATTACTTTTATCGAAATTAAACTAGACCCCTAAAATGTAGAAAATAAAACTAGTGGTGGATGTTGAGGATCTAGAACTACTATAAGATAAAACACAAAAGTATATAATGAATCTTGCTGTAATATTGTTAATGGAAATTGGGAAACGCTTTGTGATGTACTTAATTTTTATTGTTTCGAACGTAATTTCATGAATTCCTAAACTGAACAATTCTATACGCAGTTAAAACAAAAAAAGTATATTTTATATACGAGCAAAACGTCATTGAAGTTCGTACGGCTGATTAAATCTAAAAAAAATTTATTAAAGATAATATATAAACAAAGTTTATGAATTTATTGAGGTTTTTGGTATTTGTAATAAAAGGTACAATATTAAAGATTTCAAATCAGGTTAAAACAAAAATTTATTCATAATATTAATCAACAAAATACTAATTTATAAAAAAAGACATTAATTCATTTAAGTTTAATTTTGATTCATTTAAGTTCGTACGATGTATATTAGTACTGTGTAACATCACCTTTAGGTGTACTCGTATACTCTTAATAACACATTGTCGTTAACAATTCTTTTAGAAATAAGAGTCTACCAGGTTTACCGTATTTTTTTTCTGTCAAAACTTAATCTGGGTTATCATTTGAATGTATTTTAAAATTCTTCATTTATCAATATGCCTCGTGGCAAAGCACTTAGTGATGATTTACGAGAAAAAATAGTTAATGAATTTAAAAATTTAAAATCTTATAATGAAATAGCGAAGCAATTTAAAATGGCCAAAAGTACTGTCCAATACATAATTAAAAATTATAAAGAAACGAAACAAATTGGTAAAAAGAAGTACACTGGTAAACAAAAAAATACTTCTGATGCAGATTTTTAAGAAAAATCATTACGGAAAATAGGCGTAAACTTCCGAATTGAAGAATCTTTGGACGGACAGAATAAAAAAAAGTATTTCAACCTCTACTTGCCTCAGGCGAATAAAATCTATGGGATATGGATTTTTTAAAGTAAGTTTAGCAATATTAAAAAAGGAGATTTATTCTAAAGACATTTAACAATTAAACAAAAAAAAAAACGTTAGCTTGGGCTAAAGATCATATCAGTTGTACGCAAGAACAATGAAACTCTGTTTTGTTTAGCAATGAATCAAAATTTGATGTTTCAGTTGGAGATGAAAGAAGTCGTGTTTTGCGTAATAAAAATGAAGCATATCATCCTGATTGCTTGAAGAAGTAAGTTCCAGTTTTCCAAAGATTATAAAATAAGCTTGTGATGTCTGTAGATAACGTGTTAAGAACAGACAAAGCAATTGTTGTACACGAAGACACACCCAATTCTGTTGATGAAATAATGGAACAAGTTTTAAATGAATTCAAACAAACGAAAATCTTGGATATAGAAAGTGAATCTGAAGATGGTGAAGATATCGTCAATGAAGATAGTGAAGATATCAAGCAATATTCCGTCTATAACAGCAAGTGATACTATGGACAATTTGAATAAAGTTCTTTTGTATGTTTCTGAGCAGCAGCCAGAATTAAGTGAAGAAGTTCCTCATATAAAAACCAAAATAGAACAACATTTAGGCGGAAAAATTTTTTCAAACACCGTCCTTTAGAATGTTTTTTTAAAAAGTAAAAATAACATTGAATTCAATAACTTTTTGTCAATTGTTTTTTTAACTTATTACATATTAAAACTCCATAATTACTTGGCATGCAGATATTATTTTCAATGAATGTTTTAGTTTTTGAATTATATATTCAATTTTATTGTTTTATAAAAACAATTTTGAATTAATAAAGTATGAACATACATACATATTACATAATATAATTAATCGTTAATAACTTTTTCCTTTTGTTTCTATTTAAAAACAATTTTTTTTTTTAAGTTTCTTACAAGCTTGGCAACTGTAGGTCTTAGGCAAAAATTTTCGAGCCGTTGTTTGCCAACTTAGACAGGTTTCACAGTATTTCCTACTTTCCTTTATATATTTATTCATTTGCGCACACACACTACACGCGCACACATCCATACACATATATACATATTTATATACACCACAGCCAACCACAGATCACCAATGGAACACCTATTACCTTCGTTTACACAATTTTTTATATAGCTTTATTTGTGAACTGGCATAAAATTTTATGAAAATACACTATGGTCTGGTCAGACCATGGGTGTACTGAACATGATGTTGTAAGGTGGTGCACAAGGGTTAAGATGTTTTTCTAGAGTGGGATTTACTTTGTTATGGGATAGTTCTTTTGTGAATATGAATTTGTTCTTTAATATTATTACCTAGTCAATCTGTGGAAAAGTAATTATAGTAATTATAGTAATTTATTTTTGTTAAATGCATTAGTAGGAGATAGAAGCTACAAACATATAAACATATAAATAAAATAAAATAATAATGTAAAAATACAAATTACTTTTATCGAAATTAAACTAGACCCCTAAAATGTAGAAAATAAAACTAGTGGTGGATGTTGAGGATCTAGAACTACTATAAGATAAAACACAAAAGTATATAATGAATCTTGCTGTAATATTGTTAATGGAAATTGGGAAACGCTTTGTGATGTACTTAATTTTTATTGTTTCGAACGTAATTTCATGAATTCCTAAACTGAACAATTCTATACGCAGTTAAAACAAAAAAAGTATATTTTATATACGAGCAAAACGTCATTGAAGTTCGTACGGCTGATTAAATCTAAAAAAAATTTATTAAAGATAATATATAAACAAAGTTTATGAATTTATTGAGGTTTTTGGTATTTGTAATAAAAGGTACAATATTAAAGATTTCAAATCAGGTTAAAACAAAAATTTATTCATAATATTAATCAACAAAATACTAATTTATAAAAAAAGACATTAATTCATTTAAGTTTAATTTTGATTCATTTAAGTTCGTACGATGTATATTAGTACTGTGTAACATCACCTTTAGGTGTACTCGTATACTCTTAATAACACATTGTCGTTAACAATTCTTTTAGAAATAAGAGTCTACCAGGTTTACCGTATTTTTTTTCTGTCAAAACTTAATCTGGGTTATCATTTGAATGTATTTTAAAATTCTTCATTTATCAATATGCCTCGTGGCAAAGCACTTAGTGATGATTTACGAGAAAAAATAGTTAATGAATTTAAAAATTTAAAATCTTATAATGAAATAGCGAAGCAATTTAAAATGGCCAAAAGTACTGTCCAATACATAATTAAAAATTATAAAGAAACGAAACAAATTGGTAAAAAGAAGTACACTGGTAAACAAAAAAATACTTCTGATGCAGATTTTTAAGAAAAATCATTACGGAAAATAGGCGTAAACTTCCGAATTGAAGAATCTTTGGACGGACAGAATAAAAAAAAGTATTTCAACCTCTACTTGCCTCAGGCGAATAAAATCTATGGGATATGGATTTTTTAAAGTAAGTTTAGCAATATTAAAAAAGGAGATTTATTCTAAAGACATTTAACAATTAAACAAAAAAAAAAACGTTAGCTTGGGCTAAAGATCATATCAGTTGTACGCAAGAACAATGAAACTCTGTTTTGTTTAGCAATGAATCAAAATTTGATGTTTCAGTTGGAGATGAAAGAAGTCGTGTTTTGCGTAATAAAAATGAAGCATATCATCCTGATTGCTTGAAGAGGACAGTCAAATTTCCTGCGTGTGTGATGGTATGGGGATGTATGTCCAGTAAAGGAGTAGGACAGTTGTGCTTCATTGACGGCGTAATTACTGCTGAAAAAGACCAAAATATTTTAAGGGAATATCTACTTCCATCGATAGAATATTTTGGGTTTGGTGATGAAATAGTGTTTCAACAAGACGGTGCAAGCAGTCATACTGCTAAAAGTACTCAAAAATGGATTGCTGAAAACAAAGTTAATGTAATGGAATGGCCATCATCAAGCCCGGACCTAAGTCCAATAGAAAATCTGTGGAACATAATCAAAAACAAAATAGGATGCTCTCCCCCTCGGACAAAAGATGAATTGAAGCAAAGACTGGCGCAAATTTGGTCTGAAATACTCTGGTATTATTTTGCCAAATTTTGTACCAATCTTTACAAAAAAGAATGGAGTGCGTTATTAAAAGTAAAGATGATGTTACATAGTACTAATGTACTCGTACGAACTTAAATCAATCTTGTTTATATATTAATTTTATTAAATTTTTTTTAGATTTAATCAGCCGTACGAACTTCAATGACGTTGCGCTGGTATATAATATATATGACTATACAACATAAGACATCCAATCCAGAGTAAAAATTTTTGTAATCAAAGCTAAAGTATGACAGTTTTCTTCAGAACTGAGTCGACATGTATTGATAAAAAATATTTCAACGAAATTTTCAAATTTTATAACAAAATCATTATAATTGTATTAACTGTTATAAACATTTACTTTATTTACCCTCATATAGATTGCGTATATTATTGCCTCAATAGTATATGTTATTATATGGACTTCGCGGATAATCATTGATATGGGATATGCATGGGCATGTGACATTTTCCTGTGTATAAATAGTATAGTAATTGTTTTGAGTTAACATTTTGCCATCTGAAATATTCATTATAAAAAAAAATAAAAATAAATAATTTTATGAGAAATTGTGGTCTTGTACACTTGTAGCATACATACAGCATACAGTGTACATTCTCGTAGAAAGATAATAAAACTAGCTGTCGCTGTCTGTCAAATGAATTTGTTAAGAAAAAATTTGCATGTGTGTGTTTTTGTATTTTCCTTGCGTTTTTTGGTTTATTAAATTTCTCATTGACACTCTTTCACTGTGAATGTGACAGTAAACATCTTTAATATTAAAAAAAAAAAATGCATAATAAACAAATTTTTAGATTTTAAAATTTAAACAAAATACAATTATGGATAAAACATTTATTATCAGATTTGCTCCATTGAGTCAACAGTTTGATGATGAAGAAGTAGAAACTTCAAAGAACTTACCTGAAAAAGTGCATAAGCCACCTCCTCTAAACGTGGTTGGAAAAACCAACCCAGAAATCCGTGCGCACATGGAACTCCTTGGAATTAAAAAATTGGTGAAGACTACAACAACCTGTATGACATCTTGTTGAAATATAATTCATTTGTCGCAGAAACAGGTAAATGGAAATTTTTCACACACTCAATGCGTTCACAAAACCCGATGAAACTGGTTCTTCACGGACTAGACCAATCAATTACATGTTCTAATATAGGCACTGAACTCCAAAATAATAATATTAAATGTACTGAAGTTAAAGCAATGAAAATGAGAAAAAGCTAATTTTTTGAACAACAAGATTTTCTGATTTACATTGAAAAAAACATCATTAAATTAAATTAAATTAGAATCAAAATTAAAGCAAGTTTCTATCGTATTGTAAGATGGGAACACTACAGCCAGAAAAATCGAGGTCATGTAATGTGTTATAAATGCCATAATTTTGGGAACGGTGCGAGTCACTGCCATTTAAATACAACATGTGGAATATGCGCGTGATCACATGGAACACCTGAATGTAAAGAACTGGAAAAGCCGACCGAACAACAAAAATGTAAGTGTGCTAATTGCAAAGGTTCACACAAAACTAACTTCAAAAATTTTTCAGCTCGTTTAAAATGTGAGGAAATCATGTACTCGGTAAGAGGAAAAAACAATTAAAATAAACCGCATGCAAAAATGCGTTATATGGCAAGCAACTTGAATGACGTCTTCCAAATTTCTCCAGTTATCCAACGAGAAATATTAAAAATCACGCTACTCAACAAAGTACATCAACACAAGACATAACATCATATGCAAGTATTGCTAAAACGAATTATAATTATAATAATAATAGATTAAACTATACTAACACTAACACTAGTAATAATATTAATACTAAACAAAACACAGATAGAGAGAATCTGTTTAGCTATACGGAACTACTCTCGATCTCTCAAGATTTACTAACCCGTTTGAAAGGTTGTAAAACAAAAGCAGAACAATTCAATGTTCTTACAGAATTAACACCCAAATATCTTTTTGATGATGTTGGTAAATAATATTTAAAAATATTATTTTGGAATGCCACAAGCATTTCAAACAAATTTATTGAATTTCAAAATATTTTAAGGAAATATGACGTAGATATATGTATTGCAACCGAAACATGTTTAAAAAGGAAAATATTAAAAGACCCTATCTATAATATTTATGCTTACATCCAACAAAGCAGGTGGACATCCAAAAAAGCAGGTGGCGTAGCAGCCTTTATTAAAAATAATATTAAGCGTGAAGCAAAAACACAGTTGAAAACCAAAATTTTCGAAACTATTTCTGTTAAAGTTAATTTTAACTTAAATGAAATTCTAATGACAGGGGCTTATTTTGCGGGAGGTAATAGTTCTAAAGAAAAAATGTATGATTTTAAGCATGATATTAATGTATTCAACAATTTATCCGGTAATTATATCATAGCTGGCGATTTCAACTCCAGACATACAAGTTGCAACTGCCAAAAAATAACACCTGGGGAAAAGTGCTTAACCAAAAATTGTGTCATAGCAACTTTAGCCTACTGTTCCCAGTTAAGTCAACATTTATTTCTTTCCCCCGAAGACAAAAACCGTCAACTCTGGACCTGGTGATTTCAAATGTTTGCAACCATCTAACAGACCCAATAACAATAAATGAGCTCAATTCAGATCATTTGCCCGTTACTTTTGATATTATGCAGTCTGTAAATATCAGAGAAGAACAAAAACATTTTCTTTTCAAAAAAACAGACTGGAAAAAATTTGGACAAAAGTTAGATGCTTGTTTGTCAAACCATGACTTCAAAAACATCAACACAACCGCAGATATTGAAAACTCAATAGAAATTTTCCACAAAAGTCTAGGAAGTAATAATTCAGGTTGTTCCACTACAGTCAAAGACCTGATTCCCAAAAATCCGTCTGAGCAAACAAAGAATCTTATAGGTCTGCAAATCAAAATTGCAAATCAAAATTGTCTGACTACCGACACCAATACCATAAATAATGAGTCCATCAACAAACTGTTAATCGAAGATACTGGAGAAGTTTCATCCATATCAATGAAAGAAATTACTTCAGTTGCTAAAAAGTTGAAATAAAGAAAGCCCCAGGACACGATAAAATACCAAATATAGTACTTAAAAACTTATCCAGGATAAGTTCTTAGAATAAAATCTTAAGTAAAATCTTTAATAAGTGCTTGGAACTAGGTTTTTTTCCTAGTAGATGCAAAATTGCTTTAGTTTCTTGCATCCCAAGACAAAGAAAAGATCCCGGAAAGATTGAGAGCTTCCATCCAAATAGTCTCTTAAGCACAACCGGAAAACTATTTGAAAGACTCATTAAAACTAGGCTCGAGAAATTTATTAAAATTGCTAACGTTCTACCAAATGAGTAATTCGGTTTCAGGGGCCAACATTCAGCCTCTCATCAAGTTTGTAGAGTTAAAAAAACAGATCAAACAAAACTTACACGATAAACATTCAGTAGGTATGCTAACGCTCGATATTGAAAAAGCTTTCGGCTCAGTCTGGCATAATGGCCTTATCCACAGAGTTATAACGTTTAATATTCTCATCTACTTAACAAAAGTAATAGAAAGCTTCCTAAGAAATAGATATTTCTTCGTCAAAATCGATCCTGAAGCATCAATCAGTAAAGAAATTAAAGCAGGAGTTCCACAGTGTTCACCACTTTCTCCTTTGTTATATAATATTTTTATCTCAGACTTACCAAAACCACCAAACTGTGAATTAGAACTTTATGCAGGTGATATTGCTCTATGGTCCACTTCAATATGTTCAAACGAGATAATAACTAATCTTGAAAATGGTTTTTCTCATATTCAAGACTTTTATTACAAGTGGAAAATCAAAATCAACGGTGAGAAAACAAAAGCGATTTTCTACACCACGAGAAGAAAACAATGTTTTCTGTCTAACAGAAATCTAAATATAAACAACTCTGAAATAGTTTGGGAAAATGAATTTATTACCTATCTCGGAATTCACTTAGATAAAAAATTGATATTCAAGACACATATCATGAAAACAACTAACAAGAGAGACTTTTACATTAGGCTGTTATATCCATTAATAAACCGTAAATGTAATCTTCATGTAAAAAATAAACTTCTTTTTAAAGCTCACATAGCGCTACCCCGTCTGGGACAGATCGCCAAAACAAATTTAGCAATACTGCAAAGAAAGCAAAATGCATTCTTAAAAATGATACTTTCTAAACCTTTTTATTTTTCTACAAGAAAACAACACGAATTAGCAAATGTAAATACTCTATGCGAACATAATGATATAATGCTACCCGCTTTTTTGGAAAATTGTCAATATTCAGAAAATCCGCTCATTGCAGCGATTATAGATTAAGTTAAGATAATTTCAGTTAGTCATAGGTTAAATTTAAGTAAGTTTTATATAAAAATAAATTTAAGAAAGTTTTTGTTCTAGCCATTTTTTCCTTAAAACTAAAAATTAAATATTAAAAACAAAAAATAAAAGTATCGCAATTATGCGAAATAAAAAGAATCATAGGTATAAATACATAGTATAAGCTCTAACTAAAATTAAACTCTGTAAAACAAAAAAAAAAACAAAAAACATATTATAATTAAGGCGAAATAAATAAATAAATAAAATAAATAAAAAAAAAAAATAAAAAAAATTCTCATTAAATTCTCATTTTTTTGTTTTTCATAATGAATATTTTCTTCGTACGAAACATGAGGAGTATACCAATGAAAAATACATGACTATATATGCGTTATTATATGTACATGTATTTGGATGCAAATTGGTAAATTTTTCTACACAATTGTAGGTATATGAATTTCTTATTTCTGATTCTTATTCTTGTGTAATATTTCTTCTGACATTTCAATAAGGGCGTTTTTTTTCCCCCCTACGGAGGTGGCTCTAATATGTCAGAGCCGGCATGTAGGTTTTTAGACCGTTTGCCGTTATCCACCCCTCAACTTAGTCGACCCGTTTGATAAAGGTCAATAGGTTTGGGGGATTTACCCTGCAGAAGTTTTCTGAGGTTATGTAGTGCGTTTCCAACAGCCTGACTCTCAGCCTTGAAAGAGCTAAGCACTCTCCTACAACGTGTGTGGAAATTTCTTCCTCTTCCAGACAGTGTCTACAGGTTGGGTCGGCACTTAGTGCTAGTCTACACATGTGTTTATCCATGTGGTTATGACCAGTAAGTATGCCCACCATCTTCCTCCAGTCTCCTCTATTGAGGGTTAGCAGGAAGTTGGTTATTTTGGTGTTTATTCTTGGTGCATATATTTTGGAGACCCTGTGGCCTTCAATACGTTCGCAAAGAATATTTGCTTCCCTTTTCAGGGTGTTTTCTATTGATAGTTTAATATTACCAATAGATATACCAACTGCCGGTTACGGGCCATAAATGTGTCCCGCCGATGATCTGGCTAGTTCGTCAGCCTTCTCATTTCCAGTCAAGCCACTATAACCCGGTTCCAGATCAGTTTTACAGTGTTTCGGAGCCCTATGAAGTTTAGGGCTTCCGTACATTCTCCCACCAATCTAGATTTGATGAGGTTACTTTCAAGAGCTTTTAAGGAAGCCTGACTGTCACTAAAGATTCTAATGACTTTGTTAAACCATCTTTGCTCTTTTGTTATATTCACTGCTGCGTTTATGACAAAGACTTCAGCCTGGAAGACTGTGCAGTGTTTGCCAAGAGGAATCTGGAGTTCAAGTTGCTCTTTTTCAAAGAACAATCCAGCTCCCGCGCCTAGAGCCGTAAGGGACCCGTCAGTGAAAATGTCCGAGGTGTTTGAGGACCTATCCTGCTCTTCTGAGCCACGCTACGTCTCTCTTGTCGGAATTTCTACTTCATACCTCTTCTTCAAAGATACGTATGTAGTGATGTCATCTGTTGGCATGTAGAACTCTTTTTGTTGGCATGAAGAAGGGCCTCCATTCTGATGCAAGAATACATAAAGATGCAAGGGTGCAAGCCCAAGAAGTATTTGCATAGCCGCTGTAGGTGTGGCTCTAAAAGCACTTGTTGCACAGAGACACACAAGCTTTGTACTGCTTCTAGTTTTTTTATGGCATTTGCTGTGAATGTTCTTGGAACCCATGCAATGGACCCATAGCTAACAATGAGCCTGATACACACTTTGTATAGTCTTAAGGCTATTTTCGGTGTTAGGTCCAAATTGTTGCCAAAGGTCCTTCTGCACTGCCATAGGTCTTTCACGGCATTAGCACATTTCATCTCGATATGTTTTGGCCAATTGCGCTTCTTATCAAGTTTGATTCCTAGATATTTTACTTCGTCTCGAAGGTCTAGGTTATTTCCTCCAATGGAGGGAAGAACATAGTTGTTCAGTGGCCTTCTATTGGTAAAGGCCACTAAATGTGTCTTGCTAGGATTTATGGTTAATCCATTCGCCTGACATCTTTCGGTGGTTAAGTTAAGGGCATTTTGCATTTGTGTGCATAGACGCCTCATACATCCTCCTCTTAGAAGAATACTAACATCATCGGCAAAGCCATGTGTGTTGAATCCTTCATCGTTCAGTATACTTAGGAGTTCGTCTACCAACATGTTCCATAGTAAAGGCGATAGAACACCTTCTTGTGTCCATCCTCTAACCGCCTTCACCTGAACTTCAGTAGTTTCATCTACCTGAATGTACAGATGACGTTGCTCCAACATCTTTTCTATCCATCTTAGTAGTGTGTTGTATACTCCGTGCTTTCTTGCTCCATCTAGAAGTAACTTAAAAGTTGCCTTGTCAAAGGCCCCTTCAATGTCCAAGAATGCACCGAATGTTATCTCTTTCTTCACGATAGCTTCCTCTATATGGGAGACCACTTCTTGAAGAACTGAGTCAGTAGACTTACCTGCCTGATAGGCATGTTGTTTACGGTTCAGGGGTACCCTGATCAAACATACATCCCTAATATATCTGTCCACCAGTTTTTCTAGGCATTTTAACAAATACGAAGAGAGACTGATAGGTCTGAAGCTAGTAGGGAGTGCATAGTTTGTTTTCCCTGGCTTAGAAATGAAGCGACCCTCACTGATCTCCATACTTTTGGAATATATCCAAAGGCTATGCAGGCTGTGAAGATTATGCTGTTCCTGCATTTTTGAAGCATAATAGGCCAAGTTCCATCCGGCCCAGGAACTTTGTATGGTTCGAAAGAGTTGATAGCCCAGTTTAAGACCTCAGGCCATACTATCTTTCTTGCCATAGACCAATCCGAACGGTTTGGTATGGTAACTTCCTGAATAGTATCCTCTAGAGGCGAATCTTCATGTCTACTCCCCGGAAAGTGTGTTCGAAAGAGGACTCTATATGTTTCTTCTTTCAATGCTGTTTAGGATCCTTCTGATGTTTGCAGATTGTGTAACTTCGCTACTGGATCCCTTTCAGGGCCTTAAGGAAAGCCGCTCCAACTGCAATATCTTCGATTCCTTCACAGAACTTTTGAAAGGACTGTTTCTTTGATTTACGAATCAATCCTTTGTATTCTCTTCTAGATTCACTATAGGATTTCCAATCATCTTCTTCATGAGTTTTTAAGGCTCTATTCAGAAGTTTTTTGGCCTTGCTTTTTAGCTGCTCCAGATCTTTGTTCCACCAAGCAGTTTTTGTTCCTTTCGGTCTTACTGGTGACCGAACAAGATTCTTCGAAAGCCTCCGTTAACAGATTTGTCAGTTTTTCAACTGATTTGTCTATTGCAGAGACCTTCGGGATACTGATCGAATCCGCATCCTTAGCCACCAGATCTTGAAATTCTTGCCAGTTGGTTCTTTTAATATCTATAAAAACCAAAATCTTATATGGATCAGCCTTTAAGGAGAAATGAATGTATCTATGATCGCTCATAGAGGGTTCCATAGACACTTTCCAGTCTTTGATCTCTGAAAGAAGAGATCTAGAGCATAGAGTTATGTCTATGGTTTCTTGTCGCCTGGAGTTTACAAATCTATGTATCCCTCCAAAGTTTAGAATTTCCAAGTCAGTAGTAGCAAGGTACTCTAGGAGCGCCTCGCCTTTAGTATTTGAATGGGTACTTCCCCAGTTTTCATGATGAGCATTGGCATCGCAGCTAATTACTATGTCAAAATTGTTGTTTTTGGCATAGTTGACCACTTGCGCGAGCTCATTTGTTGGAGGGGGTTCTGTAGAGTCGTAAGGGAGGTAGCAAGAAACTATAATAAATTTTCGCATTTCTCCCTGACTCTTGTGTTTTATGGCAACCGCCGTCAGATCTTCTGATGACAGTTGTATTAGGAGCTGTGCGTAAACGCTTAAATGCGCGACTATGCATGCTCGGACTTTTTCAAAACCCGCATTGTACAGAGTGTTTCAGCCTTCCAGTGAAAGACTGGCCACTTTGTTCTATATACAGGAAATATATCATTTTCCCGCCTTCAATGAGACCCCGGCGAAGCTAGGAGATATCTCATTACTAGTGAGCCATCGACTACGTGAACGATTGTATCGAACTCCCTTCTATCTGCCTGCGCGTAGCTGACAGCCTAACGAGAGGACGTTTTCGTCTCTCTAGCCTTTGATGGTCCCTTTGGCTATAGCCCGTTTGAGGGACCAGCTTCTTGAGAGCTTTGCGGGGAGGATTCATAGCCGCATTACGCTTAGCCATTTTCCGCCTTTTCCTTTCAGAACCGCAGATGTTCTTTTTCTTCCTCTTACCTCCTTCCTGAATGGTCGAACCACAACCAGTAGTCTGTAATTCTACAGACACGCCAGCCATTGGTTCGATGTCCTCAAGAAGAAGGTTTTCCATAGGGACACTTAGTAAATCATTTGTCATGGCATCTGATTTACCAACTGTCCCCAGGGTCGAGGCTACGAAGACCTGTGTTGCCACAAGACAGGTATGCAATAATTGGCTCTCCCCAGAATCCGTAAAGCCTGTCTCCGTAGAGGGTGGATTTGTCAGATTAACTGACTTACCACCTAATAAGGGCGTTAATATTTTGTATTAATCCTTTAAACACATATATTGTTTTTCTTCCTCCTTTAGAATCTTTTGTTACTAATACTCCAAGTCAGTACTTTCTATGTACAATCTCATATTTTTCAAAAACGTTTTTTGTTCTTTGTAATTATTTTTATTAATTGACATTTTAAAAATACTGGGATCAAATTTATTCTGGGAATTGAAAATGTGGAATAAGTAATTCATTTTTTCACAGTATTCTGCAGTTGGTGCACTATATTCTCTTGTGGAATTCGAAAATTTTTCTAAACAGTCGTACATATAGCAGCTGAAACCGAACTGCTTAATATTTGTTTAGCATATGATACTCGCATTTTTGCAAACGTATTTGACTGAATATGGTTATTTGTCAACTTCGGTAATATTCTAGTTACACTTTTTCCATTTTCTCCCTCAGATTTATTACCACTGATAAATTGTTATAAAGATAACGATTATTAGATCCTTAGTCACAGACAACTGATTTTATTAAAATTCCAGACTCGTGACACTTATCAATGAAAGAAAAAACAAGTGCTTCTAATTTTTTTCCGTGCATAGATGTGGCTGAAACAACATGTCCTACTACATAGCTCCATGATGACAATAATCCTCGTATAGTAAAAACACAAATTTCTTTTCCAATTATATTTTCTCTTAGAGTTTCATCTGTGCACACTCCATCTATTAAATCGCTCCGCAAACTATATTCAAATTCTGACCTAATATGAGTTTCATCAAAAACTAAAACACCCAATTTTTTCTTACTATCTGTTTCAGTAGCTGTAAATTTCATTTTGAGCTATATTAATAGTTTTTCATTTATTCCAGGTTGAACGCTATCAATTGATAACCAAGTATGCAATGAAGTAACTGTTGGTAACTGAAATCCTAAATTCCCTCTTAGAAATTTATAAAATGATGGAAATTTAAGAAATATTTTCAAACAAAGCTGTCTTTCATTTTCATCCCATATTGTTTTTTGTTTCCGATTTTGTTGGATGATGTTTGAGAATATTTTACAATTTTCTGAGAAAGCTTTTAAAACACTTTTTTTCTTTAAATTTTTTTTTATTTTTATATAGTTTACATTTATTTTGATAATAAGTTCTACTTCTATTGTTACTTTTTTTGTTTTAATAAATAATTTTAATTTTATATACTTATTTTTCCATAATTGTGATGACCGCTTATATCTTTCACATTTGTTTACAATCTTCTATTTCTATTTTATCCTCAATATTTTAATTTTCCAAATTGACATTTTTATATAAATATTTGGTACTACTTGGCATATACGATGCATTTAACAAATTAAACTCATCATAATCGTCAATACTTAAATTTTCCTCAAAAGTTTTTGGCCCACAATAAACTTTAATAACCTCATTCTTATTTTTTTTCGTAACATCCTTAGCGTTACCAATATCTGTTTCATTTTCTTTTGAGATATCTATATTTATTATAGTTACGGTTTCTATTTTCCTTCTTTTTGCCGGGCAATATGCTTTTTTAGGAAATTGTTTATCTTCACAATTTAATAAAAGGCCTGGTTTCGACTCAGTTAAAAGTCTTGTTGAGTCACCATACACTCAATCTACTGATGATTTCTACATATATAGCTGAATCATTTTCCGCCTTGTATCTGTTCCACCTATCCCATTCGTAAAATTTTTCAGTTCCATATTTTGGGAAAATACAAATTTATGGAATTAGACGTACAGCCAAGAACCACGCACTTTTTTATTCTTTTCATAATAACTTTTTAATAACACTAAAATTAATGAACCAACTTTAACTTAATACTATTAGATAGGTAGCCCGATGTAGGTATATGTATTTTTTTTTAAACTTTTAAGCAATTTAAAAAATTTTTCTTTAAATTTTATGTAGGTCTTATTTATTAAAAAAATATCACTTATCTTCAAATCTAATAATGATTCCAAAACCTTTAACTTGCAGACAAAAATTCGGGTTGAAATTTATTAAAGTTTAAATTAAACTAAAATTTCCAATAATAAATTTGACATTCATAAAATATTGGCGCGCTAAAATATTGCAATTCAATGTTAATATATACAGAAATTCTTATGGACAATGTTAACTTAATAACAGAATATAATATATCAACTCATGTGCATACAATGTTAATTTGTATAAATTTTCATTCTAATTGCTTTCATTTAAAAATAGTTATCATTTTAAATAAAACGGTTTACCGTTAAAGAAAATTGATCATTCAAAATATAAGTTTCAGAAAGTTACGTTATTAAAATAACCATTTCCCTATAATATCTATACCAAAGATATCCTGCATATACTTAAAAATAATTCATTCATTTGCATCGCAATCTGTATACTGATAATCTTACTTATGGAAATATCGCACCTAAGCAAAATAATCTTGTGAAAAAAAAAATATGTCAAAACACCAAAATGAAAACATCATTCATAAAAAAAAAATTTAATAAGAATAAGAAATAAGAAATGTACATATATTTATAGTAGCTATATTATTTAGCAATATTGTTCACCAACAAAAAATATTTTTTTTTCTTCGTAATCATAATCGGTTTGGTAGTATTGTATTATCAAAAACACCATACCAGAGGTAAACAGAGATGTCTAAGCTACCTACAGACGGAGATACTTGGTGTCGCCGCTAAGTATTCGATATTAAAATGTTCTTGAGTTGTCTTCAAAGTGTCTTCGTCTGTAGTGAAAAGGCACAATACAGCAACTTGGTGTCCGTAAAATCAAAAATTTTTGATTTTTCGTTGGTGTATCTTGAAGCTGTCTATAAAATATTTACGTGTGTAGTGATGTGTAGACACATTTTGAATAGTTCATTTAAAATTTTTTTTAAAACATTTAAAATTCAATTTAAATTATGGTTTAATATTATGACCGTTCCCGTACGCACATCTTGTAAAAACTCATCCAAGTTTTTCCAGGTTTTTACTAGAAACCATTCCTGTACTGATAGTTTTTTCTAAAAACGAGAGAAAACATATGTTTTCAACTTCGTTCAACAAAGTTCAACAACATTTGCTCGAATAAGTTTTTGCAAGTAAAATTTTAACTTGTAAAAACTTATACTTCAAATTTTTGTTGTTGTTTTTTTTGTTGTGGTATTTTTTAGGTTATATTTTTATTTACATATTCTTTATGTTTTTGTGATTGATGCGCGTCTATTTTTTGCAAATTGAAAATTAAAATTTTAGAAAATAAAAACTACGACTTAATAATAATTTATTTTAATAAATTAAACAAAAAAAAAAATGTTTGACAACTGCAAGTTTTTACAAGAATTGCGTTCGAGTACTTTTACTTGCAGATGAGAGTTTTTTAACTTTTTTTTCTTTTTTTTAAAGAAAAGTACTGGAACGGTCCTAATGATAAAACGTATAATACAATCTTGTTAAATGCATTCTTATAAGTTATGACTTTAATTTGTTCTTTAATTTGTTCTATGATTTTAATTTGTTCTTTTTGTTGTTCGATTTTAATGCATTCTTGTAAGTTATGATTTTATTTGTTTAAAAAACTTCTAGTTTGTTTTCTTGGTAAATTTTTTAAAAATCTTTTACAAGCAAAATAAGTTTTAAAAAACAAAAACAAACAAAATTTTACAAACAAATTGAATACTCATACATTTTTATCCGTTGACCGTTATTCATTTCATACTAATTTTTTTTTTAAGATGCGGTAGCCGCTCTTGTGTACAAAAATGTTTTCTGCGTGTATAAGCAAGTGGCTGTTTAAGTAGCAAGAATGTGGCGACACCAAGTGTCTCCGTCTGTAGGTAGAATAGCAGTTTTTGTTTGTTAGATTTCGCTACATGTTTTTTAAAATCAAATTCAATCAGTGACATTTTTAAAAAACAAATTTTTAACTTTTTTATTTCTTTTCTACTAATTACCTGATATTACGTATTTGATTGTTTTATATTTTATTGAATACATAAATGTAAGAGTGTGTATGTTTTGATATTTTATCATTTTTAGTATGTTTATAAGAAAACTTTTTAATTATGTTGTTTGAAATAGATTAACGATTGATTAACCACTTTTTTTATATTAAAATATGAATCTAGCTATATGAAGATTCTTTCACAAATAAATAACTTATAAGTTATATAGTTTAATTCTATATATATTTGAAAAATGATCATTAGTTTGATTTAAAAAATGAAAAATGTAATTATTAATAATTTATAGCACTTACATTTTCAATTATATAAAATGGTTTTTCATTTTCTGGGCAATTTTTGTATTTTTGTTCACTGATTTTTTTGTTTTAACTTTATTTTCTTTCCCATTTTTTCCAATATCTTCATTTTATGAATTCTTTCTTTATGCCATTTACAATTTTTCTGAATTAAAACTAAGAGCATGAACTGCAATATTAATTTCCGATGTTCTAGCTCGAATATGTGAAAAAAAGTTTTCAAAAGAGTCTTGATTGAATGCTCTAGTATTATTTTTTCAATTTTCAATTTTTAAATAAATCTTTTGCTGAATCTGTTATTGCATTTAAAGTTCTAATCATGCCATCGAAACAGTAGCGTCTTTTTACTTTTAAGGTAGGAGAAATTTGCGAAATATAAAATTTCATTTCATTTAAATAATCCTGAAGTTAAATAGGAAGACGCCCATTAAGTTTATTAAATAAATTATCAATTTTTCTTAAAAATTTCATAGCAATTTGCTTTGTATTTTCACTAAATACATCTCTTTGTATTAGCATTTCCATTCCAGCAGCAACACTTCTAGAAAAAATTTGAGTTGCTAGTTTGAAATTCATTTTTTGAAAAGAATTCGGCTTAATATGAGCTTCAGATAATTTCGCAAATAATCGAGTGACATTTATAGAATCATAAGTATATCATTTCACAATAACAGGCCAACTAACTGTACCAACCGCAGTATTTAAATCGTATGAAATTAGTATATTTCTAAATGATTTTATTAAATGTGGTACGTCAAAACTTATATGAATAAGTTTTTCCTTGTAGGTAAAATTTGATGATTGACTGAAGTGTGAATATAAAATGTATTTGAAGTGCTCTGACGGCAAGTAATTATTTTTATATTTACACCCAAATTTTGGCAAACATCAATGCGTCTCAAAATATTTTCTTTCAAAACTACTCCTGGACACCAGATAAGTATGATGACTCTCTGTGGACACCAGCAAGAGTCACCAGATAAAATATAAAATAAGGGTATTTCAAAATTAACTGATAAAATAAAAAGATTATTAAAAAAAGCTAATTTAAATTATTTGAAATTCACCTAAGATACTTCGAATCAAAAACACACACACACATTTTTTGCAGGAATATTATACCTTTCACTACTTTCACCACTACCGTAATCAACATAGCCGTCAATTTTATCAAAAACTTCATTATATGTAAAACTTTGTTCAATCGCCATTTCATCAAATATTAATGTCACTTCCTTCATCATTGGAGTTAGCTTATTTAAATATTCTTGAATTTTCTTTAAAACGTTGGCATGAAAGTCTCTGGCTGTAATGATTTTATAGGCATCCAGTTATATAAAGAGCTTTTGTGGGGAAATTAAAATTATTTCTCATAAATTTGTAAGTTACAGCACTTTTGAAAAATAATCCTTGAGGTAACCACTTTTGAGGTTCGCTGTATTTTTTTGGTTTAGTTAACATTAATTTTGAAAACTTCTTACAATTTTCGTTTGCCTTAGATAAGTTTATAGTATTTTCCAATTTGTTTTTGTGTTTATTATTGGAAATTAATAACTTTTTAAATTTACGCGAAGAACGGGTTGCTGAATTTAATTGTTTATTGACTATTATGAATTTTTTTTTAAGGACATTTAATTGGGTTTGAATTTCATGATCTTTTTTTGATAAAATTTTATTTTCTCATAACAATGCAACGAACAGACTTTCTCATTATTTTCAAATATTTTCAAAATGTATTGGTTGGTAATATTTTGAATATTCATTCTTCTATAGTGAAATCAAAATTATTAGAAATTTGTTTTCTACTATAAATTTTTGTTGCATCTTTTGGATCAAAATCTATTAATGAAGAACTACTCTCATTTTCGTCTTCAACAAAAATAGAGTTTTTCGTGGTATTAGTAACTCGATTTTCTTTATCCGTATCATTTTTTTTGCGAGATATACAGCGCTTTTTTTTAAATTTCCCTTTTTCGTAAAATCGGAGATTTTGAAATGAGCGTCGCAAATATAAGGTTTTTTTTTTTTAAATCATAAATGGTGTGCAAGTTTCTTTCCAGGATTTGTATCTATTTTTATTCAAAAAATAATTTAAATAAGATCGAAAATAAACATAGAAAAATATAATTTAAAACATTTTTTCAAAATAAATATTTTTGGTTGGAAATTAAAAAAATTTTCTTCCTTTGTTCAATGATTTTTTTGTTTTTAAAAAAGTAATGCAGCAATTAGTTTTCCAATTATTAATTTTTACTATTTTAATTAAAATGAACCATTGATTAGTAATTAGTATAAAGATAGACATTTTTCAAACAAAACTAACAACAGCTAATTTTCAACTCACTTTTTCATAGAGATATTTTATAAGAGAAGAGTAAGATGTATGTCGGATAAAGCAACAACAATGTTTTTTTTTCCGTTATTTTGTTTTATAATTCATGTATATCAAATACATAATATATAATTAAATTTAGTTTTATTGATCATAGCTTAGGTTTAAGCTGTCTGATCTTATTGTTTTTTGTATATAATTCAATTTAATTTAAATAGGCTAACGAGTTTTTATTTAGAAGACGAAAAGATAAATTATATAAAATTAATAAAAAGTTAATATATAAAAAAAAAAAGAAATTTGTAGATAAATTTATAATTGCCAAGTTAAATAGTTTCATTTTTTCCTGTTTTTTTTTCTTTTTTTTTTTTCTTAATTATTACATTATAAGTCTTTAAATTTTTTTCATACCTGCTAACACAATTACAACAACAATATTGTTTCCATACGATTTTTATCATTAATCATTATCATTACCATTACATTATATTATAACATACTTTATTATTCCCTATTGATTTTGATTTATTGGGTTTTGATTTAATATATATATTTTTATTTCATTTTTGAAAATTCTAATTGAATCAATTTGTTTCAATTTTGTTGGAAGTTCATTATATAACTTCAAGCACTTAAACAAACAATTATTCTTTTGTTGGTTTGTTCTAAATAATGATAAGTAAAAATTATAACAATTTCTAGTGTTGTGACTGTGTATATTTATCATTCTATTTAGAATAAAATTATGTTTAATGTTATTTTTTATAATTTTGGCCGTAAAGGCCGTAAAGTATAGTTCACGTATGCAAATATTGTGAAGGCTAATATATTTTTCTGAGTATAGCATATCTGCATTATTGTATTTGAATAAAAGTGAATTATTTTGATAGCTTTCTTATGTAAGATATCTAATTGAAGTAATATTTGCTGATTTGCTCCACTCCATATTGGGTTCAGATAAGTTATGTGCGATAATATAAAGGAAGAATATATGGTATACACAGCGTTTCTGGAAATAAATTTACGAACACGACGAAGAATAAACAGGTATGAGGAAATTTTGCGAATACTTTTTTGAATATGATCCATCCATTTGACCTTCTTATTAATTATCAATCCTATATAACATAGATTTTCAACAGTGCATAAGGTTGTAGAATTATGCGAGAAAATCAAAGATCTATAAATTTTATTGCCAACTAGCAAAATTTTTGTTTTTTTAACGTTTAGCTGCAGTTTATGATACTTAATCCATTGTTCTATATTATTTAAATCATTTTCTATGGAATTCCTCAATGAATTTTCTGTTGGCGCAGCATATCTTACAGCATATCATCTTCGGCATACAGTTGAATAGATCCTGCAAGATCTAAGCGTGTTATGTCGTCAATATATATTTTGAAAAGATCTGGTCCTAAAATTGATCCCTGTATAACTTCTTTTTTATTATTAGGGTGTTGCTGAAGAACGATCCTATTTTGACTTTTTGTATTCTACCAGTTAAATATGTTTTGAAAAAATTCACATCATTAGAATCAAAGTTAAGGTTATCCATTTTCGACAAGAGAATCTCATGGTCTATGCAGTCGAATGCTTTTTGAAAATCCAAAGATATAATTGCAACAAATTTTCCACTATCAATATTATTTGTCACAAAGTTCGTTAAACTTAAGCACGCTGCTGTTGTATTTGAATTTTTTTCGAAGCCATATTGCTTTTTGTGTAGAATGTTATTATTTGAGAGAAAAATATTAAGGCGGTGTTATATAACTATTTGACTAATATCGGTGAGAGTTTGGTTGAAAATTTTTGAATAAACTTAGTTGAAATGTTGTCATAACCTGTGGCAGCGAACGGTTTTAGATTTGCAATAATCTGTTCAATTTCTGCTCTGTTGGTGGGACATAGATCAAAGTTATTGTGGATTGTTCTTGAAGTTCTATTAATAAACATGTAATCTATCGGACTACTAGATATATTAAGTTCATCAGTCACGTTAACAAAATAAGAGTTCATTTTGTTAGCTATATCATGCTCATTAGTGATGGTATCATTATTAATTATTAAGCTTTTAACACTTGGATTTTGCTTATATGTATCTGTGTTATAGATTGTCTTATTATAGAAATTCCAAAGATTTTTACCGTTAGATATGCCATGCTGGACTTCATTAGAGAAAAAGTTTTTCTTAGCTTGAAGAATTAATTTGTTCACCTCGACTTTCATATTTTTGTATAAATTCTGAATACGACTATTTCCTTTATATTTCTTAGAATATTTGTAGTACGAGTCCCTGATTTTAATTTTATCAAATATATCTTTTGTCATCCAAATGGCCTTATTTTTATCTTTTTTTCTATCGGTTTTCCATCAGTTTTTTCACTAATGGCGTTATGGATTCCATTTCTGGTACTGGTGCTTTAATTTTTTTAAATATATTACTGAGATGCAAACTATTTACCTTTGGTGGCAATCCAGCAATAACAATGTTGTTTTTTCGCTGATTTTGCAGTGGCTCATCTATGATCATTTCTAGTTTAGATATTCTATCCTCCAAAATTCTGGAATTATCCTCCATATAATGAACTTTTTTATTTAAACTATCATTCTTCTTTTTTATTTCAATATTTTCTTGGAGAATTTGTTTTATTTTATTAGATATAAAAATTTGTGAATTTCTTATATCCATCACACATGTAACTAATGCTTTCATATGATCAGCCAATTTATTCATATTGCATTTGGTAAAGTCACAAGAAGCGAGCTCATCCAAGCCTGCTCTTTCATCTACCTGATCATTGTTTAAGTCCTCCACAACAGCTATAGAATTGTTTAAATGGGGACATCCTGAACATCTCCAATCGATATCTTCAGACTTTATCAATTCATGGACGTCATCAGATACCAATGTGCATTTAGTATGAAATAAACATAAGCAAATTTTGCATTTTACTGCTTTGGATTTTGCATTTAAAATATTTTGGCACAATTTTAAAATAATTTGACACTGACTGTCCATTTTTTATTTTATATTTAATTTTTTATGTATGATTTTAATTCGATAATTATTATTTCAATAAAGTATTCACTAATTAATTTATTTATTAATTTAGCGCAAAAAAAAAAAACATGTAAGTTTTTAAAGCTTGAAAGCGTTTTTTTTTTCTTTAAATAATTTTTGTTGTTTTTGTTTTTTTTTTTTTTATTATAGAATTATAAATTATTAAAAATTGCATAAATTTTTTGCACAATTCGAATTAACTATCTTATTATATTTTATATTTTTTGAATATAATTTTTTTATTTTAATATTTTGTAGCTAAAAAAAACACGTCTGTCTTCACAAAAGTCGAAAGCTTTCTTTTATTTTTGTTGTTCTTTTTTTGGTTTTTATTCACTTAATCATTATTATCATAGAAAAAGTAGTATAATAGAATCAAATTATTTGAGTTTTTTAAAATTCAAAAAAAGCAAATAAGTAAAAAAAATATATTTTTGGTTTTCAAACATTATAAAATTATATTATAATTTATTATTATAAATATGCATACATATGTACAATTATTTTATAACATTACAGGGATAGAGAAAATTATTTGTTATTTTAAAAGACTACTCGATAAAAATGATAACCATATTTGAAATTTTGGTAGATATTAATTGAAAAAAATTTCAAATAATACAAACACAATAATAACAAAACATGAAATACAAAAACGATATTCTCATTGTTATTTGATTTCTTATAAAAAATATTATTTTTTGTTATTGCTTTTATAATAAAATGACACTTTACACAGTAAGAAATTTTGTTTACTAAATTATAATTACAGTATCGAAAGAAAAAATAAAAAGCAAGAGAGTGGCGAGGCAGGCTATTGAAAAAATTGCCAGAAAAATTTGTTCTACGCTGGACTTCTATTATACTATTTTTTCTATGGTAATAATGATTAATTGAATAAAAAACAAAAAAAAAACAACAAAAATATTGTTGTTGCTTTATCCGACATGCATCCTACTCTTATAAAATATCAGCAACAACTGGTTTGGTTTAGTCAGTGGTCAGCACTTCTGGTCAGTACTCGTCTGGTAATAAATGGTAATGAAAATATTGGTATTTTTTTCTTATCTCTGGAAAATAAAGAATGCACTAACACATTGAATATACTGGGGGAAATATATATAATGAAGAGAATTGAAAAAGTGAGTTGAAAACTTTCTGTTGTATGAAAATGTCTGTCTTTGTTTATAGTATTATTAATCAATGAATGAACTTTCTTTGAAACACAAATTGAATCTAATTTTTCTTAAACACAAATCCAAAAACTATTTTGATTTATAAGAAACGACATAAGTATGTGAAGTGAATGTACATATTATGAGTTATGACACTGTCTGATATTAAAAAGTTATTTTATTAGTTTCGTAACTGAAATCAGCTCATATCAAAGACAAAATACTCCTTTTTTAATTTTAACTGAGAATCAAACCAAAGGTTTGTGTTTTTGGCACTTAATTAGCAAATAAAAAAGTGCATCATATTTTGTTCGCTTTTATACATATCTGTATTAGCACAAATAAATAACTATATATAGTTATTTATTTGTGGTATTAGTCTATGACCATACTATACAGAACAGATGTACCGGGTACTCCAGAGCATGCGTATCAGCTTTTTAAGAGGGGAAGGAGCCGTTATTTTAAAATTTAGAAAAAAGTTTGTTAACCAAATCGAAGGTGCTCTATCGATTGGTGGTATTTTCAACTTTCAAATCGATTTTTTAAGATCAAAAACCACCGAAATTGGCCGAAATCGAGATTTTCAAATGGGAAGTGGTATTTTTTAATGCAAATTCAGATTCTACGACCAAAAATAAGAAAATTATGTTAAATGATTTTTTTTTGTTTTCTCAGTATTTTTCTTCAAAATTAATAACAATAAAAAAAATGCTCAATATTTTCCTTTGGTAAACTAAAATAAATGTTATATGTTATATGTTAATTTTATAAATTAATTTACTTTTCATATTATCATATTTGTTATCTCAGTTTTGGGTTCCTACAAAGTTTAAACAAAAAAAAAAAAAAAAAAAAAACAAAAAAAAAATTTACTTTACAAAAGTCTCTTATTATTTGATGTAGAATCCGAATTTGCATTAAAAAGTACCCATTCCCATTTGAAAATTTCGATTTTGGCCAATTTCGGCGATTTTTGATCTAAAAAACTGGTTTGCGGTCTTTTCCGAAAGTTGAAAATACCACCAATCGATAGAGCAATAGCTTATCTAAATTTTAAAATAACGGCTTCTTCCTCTCTTAAAAAGCTGATACGCATGCTCTGGATAACCCGGTATATGCCGATATGCCGCATACATGATGGCTATATGTATGTAGTGTTAGGATATTATAGGCAAATAATAATAATATATGGGTAGTAAAGTTCTTATAACAGTTGAGAATTATAACGATTTTATTTTAAATACTAGAAGAAACCCCCCGGGACACACCCGGCCGAGCAAAAGAAAGGAGTTTTTCTGTGAAACGGCACAATAAAATGATTTTTTATAACATTATACATTTGACACGTTGAAAGTATCTGACAATAATATATAGAATAGTGATATTAATAGCAAACCACAAAAAAATAAAAAATGTTTTTTTTTCTTTATTATTTCAAACGAGTAAATACAAATTTTGTTATAATTATAATCTTATTCAAATATTTATAAGATAAAGTTCAATTTTATTTTTAAATCTATTATTAAATCTAATAGTAACATGATCTTCAGTATAGAGAATATTTAATAATCTTAAGTATATAAGAATCCAAGACTAACTTTCTTGCTATAAATATTATATAATTCGAGAGTGTGTGTGTCATTTGGGTACTTACGTATAAATTTAAGAAGAGAGTCTCGGATTTTAATAGTTTCGAGAACTTCATTGGTCATCCAAATATGTTTTTTGCTTTTATTATTCGATGAAATTAAGATGTTATATTTATTAATTAAAATTGTTAAACTTTGAATAATAAGATCAAGATTTTCAATGTTATCCATTGTATTCCAAAATGGATCATTACAGAAGCCGTCATAGTTAGCCGTTATTGTTATTTCGGATTTCTTTTACAGGTTGCATGTTTGCACTGATTAGTAACATCTGATGATCTGACAAAGAAGTATCAGTTATTTAAAAGTCATATTCGTATTTTAATATATCAGTAAGATCTATATCTATAATGGTTTTTGATGTTTTTTATATTCTTGTTGCAAACTCTTCAGTTAATTTATTTCCAATTATAAATCCATTACTCATAATTGTGTTGGAATACGTTATAACATCATTATTCCTTTTGTCTAATAGGTTTATATTAAAATAACCGATAATTAAAGAATTTTATTTCTTTAATTATCGTGAATTTTAAAAATCACGATAATTAAAGAACAAGTTACTGGCTTATCTACTCATTAAATGTGGAAAACTATAAAGCTTACCAATGAAGCATTTTTGTTTTGTTTTTGCTTCATCGGGTCGGGAATCGAACCCGGGACCTTTCGGTTGAAAGGTAGGCGCTCTACCTACTGCGCCATCCACCCATTTGAGTAGAGATTAAGTAATTCGCAACGTAGATGGCTGCTCCTCCATAAGAATTTTCTCTGTTAGAGATATAACCAGTATAGCCCGGAATATTAAAGAATTTATTTTCGCTCTGGCTTATCCAAATTTCCGTAAACACTATAATGTCAATTTGATTATTTAGAGAATTAATAAAAGCTTCCACATTATAAATTTTATTTCTTATACTTTGGATATTAAGGTAAATAATATTTAACTTTTTATTATGTTGTGTCGCAATACTTTTAGGTAATACTGTAGAGTAATTTATTTTTGCACTACTACTGATATCGTTTATTATTTTTTTTTTATTATTGTAATACAATAATTAGAATACAAAATGATATGAATGGTAGGTAGAAATAATGAAAACAAGAATAAATCATCAGTATTATCAAAACGCATGCGGTGATTAGGTAAATAGTAAATAGTGAATTTAGTGTTATAAATTAAGTTATTGTTATTGTAATTAATGTAAAAATTAAATTTTGTAATTTGGTTAATTTTAAGTAAATTTTAGTGATAGAAATAAGAAAAAAAAAAACTAAAAAATAAGAAATCAGAATTAAAATAAGCTAAAAAGAGAAAAAAATTTAGTGTTATATAAAAATAAGTAAAAATTTTTAAAGAAATTTAAATACAGTTTGTAGTAATTAAAAAAAAGAAAATTAAAAAGAAAAATAAGTTATGTTTAAAAGCATTTATTAAGAATTTGTATAATAAAAATATATTTTTAATAATTATAATTGCTTTTAAAAGTGATAAAGTCATTAAAGTGTTTGAATCGGAAAACATCAGTGCCACCATTTTTCCGTAAGTTGATTGAATTATTTCTAAACCATAGGTATTTATAGTTGTGTAATAGTTTGATTTGCCTCGCTTCATAATAAATCTTTCTTTGTAGCGTTGTAAGTTGTTGCTGAAAAAAGATTTCTTTGTTGTCCTCTTGAAGCAAATGAAATTCAGCCGTGTACAAGTGATGTCGGTTTTTTTCTAAAATTTCATTTTTGGCTGTTTCAGATTTAAACTTAACGATAAAAATCTTTCGTTGTAATTTTTGATTCTTGTTTATGTTCGAGTGTAGTATTATTGATGATCTCTGCAATATCTTTTCTAACATTAGCATCCATTTTTCCAACCATTTCCATAAAAATGTCTGAGGATGGTATTCCTGATACATATTTTCGACTGAGGATCGTATTCCTGTTCAAAATTTTAAGTTAATATTAATCTTAAAATAAAATGAAAAAATATCACATAGCATTAAATTTTTTTTGTAAGATTTAATTTGTTTTTATTATTTTGTTATTTCTTGAGGGAAGGTAAAAGCCTCGAAAAATACTTAGCAGACCGCGCACAAGGTACTTAGCTCTGTGGAGCTCTAACCCACTAAAAACACCGAGACCCTTTACAGGTTAACTGATATTATTAACCGATTAATTGATCGTCGCGTTGATTGGGAAAACGCGTGTCGGAATGTTATTAAAAAATAGTTTCCGATAATTTTATTAAACCAATAATCATACCTGGATGGATTTTTATGTAGATTTTAATGAATATTATATTTTTGTTCTTATAAAAAAATTAATTGTCACAAAATAATTGTTTTCAAAAAATTCAATCATTCCATTTTCGAAGTACTTCAAATTACTTAGAAATCATTTTAAATTGAAAAACGAATACAACTAATGAAATCATATAGATATACCTCAGATTTGCTATACGGTTTAACGCAAAATTGGCTTTATTATGAATTGTATCCATCATTTCAATTTATCCTTGGTAGATAAATACTATATTTGATTTTTGTATTGATTTTACTTAGAAAACAACAGTATACGTAAATAATAATTTATTTAAAAAAATTTTTTTTTATAGGTATGTTAAAATGTCTTATATGGGGTGAAATTTTAAATGGAAATTTCTAATTAATAATTAAAAAAATAAAAAAAAAAATATAATTTTGCTTAGTCTCCTTTTAAAAATCTATCATTTTAAAAATAATAATGAGCATCGGTTGTTAGATGGTTCAGATTTGAACCGTACTTTTTCAATCTATAAATTAAACATACTTAAATTATGTATTTTCAAATGACTATGACCAATGACATTAAAGAAATTATGACATCAAACGTATGACTATTCATATAGAACTATCTGGAATGGGTTACTGAATAAACCTAATATTTTACTATTTTTCTTGTATGTACTTTAAATTTTAGTTTGATTATTGGCCGTCAAATAGTTTTTATGTAGATTTTAATAAATATATAATTTTGTCCCTAGTTTTTTTATTAAATAAATTGTCAGTTTTATCATAAAGTTATAATAATATACATACACAATGTATATATGTAAGATATTTTAATAACTTTTTCAAAACTTTTTAAATTTAAAAAATAAAAATTTTAGTTATAAATTAAGATATGTTTCTTTTTTATTAAAGTTAAATATTATAAAATCTGTAAAATAAATTTGAACAATAAAATTTGAACATAGGTTCGATATACATAACATTTCACCAATCTACTAATAAGACTTTCTAACCAAAATACAGTACAAATTATATTATATTTATTGTACCTACATTTTAGCTGTTTGAGTATACATATATAGGTAGGATAAATGCTAATTGGTATAATATTATATGCATAATATATCTACTTGATACATCATAGTGTCAAAACTGTCAACTGTGAATACATTCCATGTATGGATATGTAATAAGTATACCTAATTTGTATGCTTAGATTTATTTTAAGCTAAACGGTTTCGTATTTTGTTGAAATAAAAAAATTACTTTTTTTTTATTAAAAAAATCTTGTTTTTTGTTATTAATTTTATAATACTATAAAAATTAGTATTATAATACATAATAATAAAAAAAGTATTTGTTTAATAAAAAAAAAAAATTTAAATTAATAGAGAATAAAACTCACAAAAATTTGTGATATTAAAACCTATATTAATAATTTTATCCTACTAAAAGTGCAAAAAACCAAATGCGACAAATAAAAAAAAAGTAAAAACAAATTGACTCAAAAGAGAATCGACAAAAAACAAAAATATTGAATGAAAAGAAAAAACGAAGCACACGGAAAACCACGAAAAGCTTGCTTTCAAAATCGTGCTCTTGTGTATTATAATATGGATAGAATAAAAATTGATTTTGATCGCCACAGCCTGCATCATCGCCGATTGATTGAATGAAAAAAAAAAAACGAAGCACTCGAAAAACCATGAAAAGTGTGCCTTCACTAATCATGTGTATTATTTATTAATTTATTTATTTATTTAATTCAACTTAAAATTCCTAAAGAGACAAGTCTCAAGATAAGGCTATATTAACAAAAATATAAAGTTTATAGAATATAGAAAAAATAACAAATGAATTAAAATTAATAAGTGCAGCAAAAAAAAGAAAGTAAATAGAAATTACATAAATGCAATGTTTCAAATTAAAAATCAAAAATTAAAAATCTATTAAAGAAAAACAATTATAATAATAGATCATAAAGTAAGAGAAAAAAGAATTTAAAAACAATTCATTACAAAACAAAAAATAAAAAATTTTTAGAAATTACACTTCGCTTCAGGTATAAAATATATAATATTCATTTTAATATTACATAAAATTATTTTTATTAAAAACAAAAACAAAAGAAAGAAAAATAAAAAAAAAAAAATTATGAAATAACTGCAGGACTTAACTAATGCGCTCAAGCATTAGCTAAAAAAAACAACTTATATTTTCAAATTCTGAATTAACAATGATTTTATTCACAAATTTTCTACATTTATATATTTTTGATGCGACTGCAACGTTAGCTTTATTTTATTTTTCCAGGAAATTTAAGTTAAGTTATAAAAAATGAATTTACTGACAAAAAATGTTTATTAGACAATTTTAAGTTTTAGTTTATAAAAAATGAATTTACTAACAAAAAATGTTTATTAGAACATTTTAGGTTTTAAGTTTTAACATATGCAAATGAATTTAGTAATAATTTTTATTATGAAAAAATGTTAATACATTATTTACAGGTGCATGTGGATATCACATAACTCCTCCCCCCTTTGTGTGAAGCGTGAGCCATCGAAAACTTAGCGTGTTGATGGTGCCGCTGATGTTCTCGTGTTCTTTGTGTGAAATTAAAAAGCTTGTTTGATTTTCTGAAATTTTCTTATAAATGAGATAGATTAATATTAAAGTTATTGAAATTATTGTTATTATGCCTAAAATAAGATAATTATTTTCTTGTGTTGTAACTGTTAATAATTTTACTGCTTTTAGGTTTTCCATGCTGAATGACTTTAGTTTAAGTAGTTTCACATCTTCTATGTTTTTAGAGTAACTGATGTTGAGGGGTACTGAGGGTAATAGATAAACTTCTTCCCAATGATTGCTTGTACAACTTGTGTACTTTATGGTGTTTATTTCGACGTTGCAATTGTTGAAATGCAGTAATTTTGTTCCTTTGATTTTGAAATTGGCAGATTCACAAGATGAATTGATAAATATTTCTGGGGTGTTTAATATGAGAATGTAATTTGGTTCTGGCTGGGTTATTGGAGGTATGTATAGTTGTTCTATTAGTGTACATTCTGCTGGCTTATTCTGATTGATTCTTGGTTTAATTCATACAATAGAATGTATTTTCTACTTTTAGGCACACTTCATCGAAATATTGAATAGTTTTTGTGTTAGCGATCAGGAAAGGTTTTGTATAGATTGTTTTTGTGTTATTTATAGGTAAAGGAATTATGTGTAGAATAGAAAAGTTTTCTAGGGTTAGTACTGGTATTCTTATCTTAAATATTATGTTAGTGTCATTGTAGTAAGCTCGCAAACCTAGCAGTTGATAAATTTTTTCAATTGAGTTTAAATCTACTGATTGTGCTAGTAATTTAGTTTGAATTTCTATAATTTCTTCCGGGCTTAAAATTTGTTTTGATATTATGTTTAACCGAGCTAGTACTATGGCTTCTACTAAGTTCGTTAAGTGATTGTTTAATAAATCAATATTATAATTTATTTGATGATTGTCCTGGAATTTAAGGTGGTGTTTAATTCTTGATTTATTAAGTTTTTTGTTTTTGTTAGTGATAACTGTAGTTCTGTTATTTTGTTTTATTTTTTGTTTAGAGAATCGTGGTGTCAGTTTGTTTCTTCTACACTCTTTCCTAAATATTTTTTCGTTTTCTTTATATTCCTCAGGATTTTCCCTACCTATGTTCAGTTTTTCGATGTTGTTCCTAGTTTTGGCTTCTATTTCCTTTTCTATTTCTGGGTAGAATTTTGATTGAAATTCGTTTAATTTATTTAAATAATCGTGTTCTGAGTTTGAATTTAAGTTTTTTATGAAATTATAGGGTCTACCATAAAATATTTCGTAAGGTGTTAATTTTGTTAAGGAATGAATTGCGTTATTGTATGTTATCGGTCATTCGTTTAATATTTCCTCGTGATCTTTATTTTTAACCTTTTCTCGAATAATTCTATACATTTCTGTCAATGTAGAATGCAATCTTTCTACTACGCCATTACTGCTTGTTTGTTGGAACGACGTGGTATGGCAGTGAATATTGTATTGCTTTCAAAATTCTTTGAAAATAATTGAAGAGAATTCTCCACCTTGATCGGCGACGATTTTTTGTGGTATGCCGTGCAGGCAAGTGTTTGAGAGATTTTACCATATTTAAACTATTCCTTGTTGGTACTGTGTAGGCTGCTGCGAATCTAGAAAATTTATCTTCAATGGTTAGAATTTGTTTGTCATTAATAGAATATATATCTACATGTAGAATTTCCATTGGTTTCTTAGCGATTTCAGGCATTGAATACATTACCTTAGGAAGATGACGATCATACTTAAATAAATTGCGAGTATCGCAATTGTTTATTACTTTTGTGATCATGTCTTTCATTAGTGGGAAATAGTTGTCCCTTTTTAAGTGGAGTAATGTCTCGTTGATACCTCTATGATTATTATTGATGTGATAATCATTGACCAATTTGTCTTGTTCGTCTTCATCAATGACATCTGTGAGCATCTCGGTAAAACGAATTAGTTTTAGTGTTTTACATCGGGCGAAATGTTTTGAATATGATTCTTGAATCAATTTAAAAATAGGATTTTCAGTATAGATGGCCGTTAGTTTATTATGGAGAACGAATTTTTTTAGAATATCTGTGATATTCTTTTCTGTAAATTCGGGGAGTCTGATAATCCGTTTTTGTTATTACGGAAAGGGGTTTGTAATCAAATTGGTGGTTTCCTATCTGATTTGGTTAAAATTAATTGATGATTGAATTCATTTAGTGGTCTAGTTGCAATTGGGATCCCATCGTTTAGGTCCTCTATTGCAGAATGAATAGTTGAGCCACAAGTTCCCTGCACTGAAGAGCCTAATTCTATATCATGGGCATGAACTTCGGTTTCTTTTGGGGTGTCGATTTCAATACGGCTAAGTGCATCAGCATTGGAAATATTTGTACTTTTTTGATAGACAATTTTATAATCGAATTCTTCCAATTTTAATCCTAATCAGTCTGGAGTTAGGTTCTTTTAAATTCATCAACCAGATTAATGGTTTATGGTCCGTGACTATGGTAAATTTATTACCGAAAATGTATGGACGAAAGTATTTCGTCGCCCAAACTATTGCCAGTAACTCTTTCTCTATCGTAGAATAATTGATCTCTGAAGTATACAAGGTTCTACTGGCATAGCATATAGGTTTGTCACTACCTATGTTTCCTTGGGACAACACTGCCCCTATTGCAAAATTGCTAGCATCGGTTGTGACTATGAAGGGTTTCGTAAAATTGGGATATTGCAGAATTGGGTCGTTGATAAGGATATCCTTACAACTTTCGAACGTTTTTATATATTGTTCGTTTAACTCAATTTTTCTGTTAATGGCTTGGTTAACTTAGCGAAGTCCTTGATGAACTTGCGATAATAGCCTATAAGACCTAGGAAGGATTTTATGTCTTTAGCAGTACGAGGTATGGGGAATTTTTTCATTGCGAGGATTTTATCGGGGTTTGGTTTTACCCCATCAGTTGTTACTAGGTGACCTAGAAAAGCAATTTCCTTTTTTGAGAAATTCGGATTTATCTAACTGTACTTTAAGGTTAGCGTCTTGTAACCTTTTGAAGACTTTCCTAAGATTTTCACAATGTTCTTGTAAGGACGTGTAGAAAATAATTATGTCATCTAAATAGACAAGGCATATTTTCCCAATAAGTTCTTTCAAGACGTTATCCATCACCCTTTGGAAGGTGGATGGTGCATTTTTGAGACCGAAGGACATTCTGATGTACTCATAATGACCTCAGTCAACGGAAAACGCTGTCTTTTGAATGTCTTCCGGATTCATCTCTATCTGATGAAACCCGCTTGCTAGATCTAAGGTGGAGAAATACATACATTTCCCCAACTTATCTAGGATCTCATTGATGTTTGGTATTTGTCACTTATGGTGTTTTCGTTAACTTTGCGGTAATCAATGACTAACCGCCATTTTTGTTTTCCACTAGCGTCAAGTTTTTTAGGAACAATCCAAACAGGGGAACTCCAAGGGGAGTAACTATTTTGAATTATTCCTTGGGTTAACATGTCCTTGATGGTTTCGGACTTCGGTTTTGTGAACATGGGGATATCGATACGATTTGGTATAAATAGGAGAATTATCTGAGGTTTTAATACAGTGTTTTACCTGGTTGGTAAACGTAAGAGTTTGGCCTTCTCTGAAGAAGATATCATCATATTCTTTGCAAACTTTCACTAAATTGCGTTTTTCCTCATTGTTTAGGTGGGAAGTTCTTATCAAGTTTACAATGTCTTCCCGAGTTGCCGTTAGTTCTTGGTTATATCCTATTCGAAAATTATTTACTTCTGTAAATTTCCCTTCTTGGAATGGTTCTACCTTAAGTGGTTGTTCAATATAGAGTATTTGTTCTTCTGTTGATAGGTTTGTTACTTCTATAAAACTGTTCCAATCTTTGGCTACATAGATGCCTCCTGAAACAATTAGTTGAGGACAAATTTCGATATTGTTTACGTGTATATTACCATTTCGCAAATCAACTGGTAATCTCACTAATTTTTTTGAATTACCTGGTATTGTATATTTTTCTGACATTGAATTAGGTTTAAAACGTAAATTTAGCTCTGTGTTTTTTGTTATAATTTTCCTATTTCCTAAATCGACTTTAGCGTTTAATGCTGTAAGGATGTCTAAGCCGATAAGTCCGTCGAAGTAACCGTGAAACTTGAATATTAGAAGTTTCATATAATCGGTTTGTTGAAACTCATCAAACATTGGGATTGTAATTTGTTTGTCTATCTTCAGTTTGTTAAGAGCTGTTACTATAATTATGGGTTTGATTTTATTAATGAATTTAGGGTTAATTGATTCTGCGTTAATGAAAGAAGATGAAGCTCCTGTGTCTATTAAAAATTTAAGGCGTCTGTTTTGATTAAATGAAAATATTTCGATATAGGGGAGTATGTTTCCGTGTCTATTTATGTCTACGTATCCGATTGGCTCGTGGAGGCATTTGAATAAAAATTTGTATCATCCATTTCGTAATTGCTATTGCAGTCAGATTGATTCGGGTATTGGTTTTGGTTGTTAACTTCGTAAACCTCTTGTTGATTGGTTTCCTGGTTACGATTGTAGTAGTGATGTAAATTCGTATAGAAGTGATCATTTGAATAGATATTATTATCCTGGAGAGACTGTACTTCTCGTTCACCAATGTTGAATAGTTCTTCACTGATATACATAGGAAACTGGTTATGTTATGAGAATTTATTACATACGGGTCGAGGGTTTGTATTGAATATTGGTTGGTTAGTTTGAGGACTTGGGTTCCTTGTTGGTTGCCTAAACTTTGTGAGTCCCGATCCTGTTTCCATGGGTTCTACTTTTGAAAAAAAAAAAAAAAAAAAGAAAACAAAAAAGTACTAATTCTATTATAAAAATTATATATAAAGACTATATAAAACTACTTATAAAATTAACTTTCACATTTTTACTGCAATTACTACTATCAAACATTTTTAATTTTTTATTATTGTTGTTGTAATAATACAAAATATTCTTATATTCAATTATTTTTGTTTATTTATAATTTATTTTTACTTTTTTCCATTTATTTATTTTTATTGTCAACTAATATTTAATATAAATTTTTGTATTCCGGTTTTAAAAACTCTAAAAGAATCAATTTTTCTTTAAGTTGTACCGGCAGGTCATTAAACAATTTCAAACAATTATACAGACAGTTGTTTTTCTGTTGATTTGTTTTAAACAAGGACAGGTAGAAATTGGATTTGTTTCGTGTGTTGTGTGTATGGATGTCTATCATTCTACTCAAAATGAAATTATGTTTGATTTTATTATTAATTATTTTAAACGCTACTAGATATAGTTCTCGTTTACAAATATTAGTGAAACTTAAATATTTATCAGAATATAATAAATTTGTTGGATACATACGTGGGTAGAAGTGAATAATTTTTATTGATTTCTTATGAATGACATCCAGCTGACTTAAGGTTTGCTGGCTCGCACCGTTCCATACGGGATTGAGATATACAATGTGTGACACTATAAAAGACGAATATATTGCGTATAATGCTTTGGTTGAGATAAAGTTCCGTAATCTACGCAATATGAAAAGATAGGGTGACATTTTGCTAATAATATGGTGCACGTGGTCAGTCAATTTCAACTTTTTATCGATAATTAACCCTAGATAATTAAAGCTATCTACAGTTTCTATTAATTTAGATTTATAAAAGAAATTTTCTGAGTTATATAATTTATTTCCAAACAAAATAATTTTGGTTTTTTTTACATTTAGGCTTAATTTGTGATTAGTAATCCATATTTCAATATTATTTAGATCGTTTTCAATATCCCTCCTCAATTCGATTTCGCTTGTTGCTGAATATCGTATTACTGCATCATCAGCATACAGTTGAATTGAGCCTTTCAGCTTTAGTCGGGATATATCATTAATGTAAAGCTTAAAAAGGTCTGGTCCTAGGATGGATCCCTGTGGTACCCTTTTTTTAATAGTAAGGTAACTACTAAGAGAATTTCCTATTTTGACTCTTTGTAGCCTATCATTGAAATATGATTTAAAAAAGCTTATATTGGATGGACTAAAACCAAGATTAATTAATTTTAATAACAGTATCTCATGGTCAACGCAGTCAAATGCTTTTTGTAGATCCAAAAATATACATGCAACAAATTTCCCATTGTCGATGTTATTGGATATAAAATTTGTTAAACTGAGACATGCTGATGTAGTGTTAGAATTATTTTCAAAACCATATTGTTCTTCATGTAAAATGCTGTTATTTGTAAAAAATAAATTAAGGCGGCGTTTGATGATTATTTCAAAAATTTTTGACAAAGCGTTTAGTACAGAAATCGGTCGGTAGTTTATTGGATTTGTAGTTGAACCTGATTTGTATATAGGGGTTACTATTGCTATTTTGAGACTTTTAGGAAAAACAGAATTTTGAATTGCATTATTTACTAATTTTACTAATAATGGTGATAATTGAGATGAGAATTTTTTAATGAATTTAGAGGAGATATTGTCATGGCCCGTTGCAGCTGACGACTTTAGTTCATCAATTATTTGTTTGATTTCTTCTTCATTTGTTAAATCTAGACAGAAATTGTTGAAGATAGTTCTTCTTGTACTATTTATATATGTAAAATCTATTTGGAAAGGAGAGATATTTATTTCGTCAGTTACATTCACAAAAAAGGAGTTCATTTTGTTAGCTATGTTGCTTTCATCACTGATAGTTTCATTATTAAAGTCTAAGGACTTAATAATTGTGTTAGAAGTACACGAATCAGTGTTATGAATTATTCTTTTATAAAATTTCCACAAGTTTTTAGAATTTGAAATTTCGGAGTGGATGTCATTTGAAAAATAGGTTTTTTTAGAATAGGTGTTTGGTTTATTAATTGGGTAGTTATTGAATGGTTTGTAGGGAGGAGTCATACTTTGATTAAAACGGTTTGGGTTGAAAGGTCTGTTGTTAAAATTATTAGCCGGTCTGAAATTTTGATTTGATGATAATTTTATTGGAGACCTCGACATAGGAATTTGTAATGGTTTAGTTTGAATCATTGTACTTTGATTTGTTAGGAAGTTATTTCTTGCTTTTGGGTTAGAAAGATGATCACCTCTGGTGTAGAAAATATTTTGCTTTTTAATGCAAAAGGAAAATGCGACGGCAAATGAGTCCGGTCTCATTGCACGGATTGTGGCACCCAATGGTTCTTTTAATCCCGACAGAAATACGTTTAAACACATTTCGCTGTATAGGTTCCTTTTTGCATTAATTACATTTCTGTCTACCTCGTGAATGTGAATGTGATTTAGCACTGTAGCTTGTACTTCAATTATATCACTGTAGAAATTTTCTACTGTTTCGTTATTTTGTCTGAGGTTGTGAAGATCTTTTATAAGAGAGGTTTCATTTCTCTTGTGAGAATAGTGTAATATTTGCTCCCACTCTAGTAGAGTTCCATACATGTTAAGGACCTCATTAGCTTGGCCCTCAATCTTATTTCTAATAGCTCTTAGAATAATTTTATCGTAAAGAGTTCCGTCTATTTCAGTAATTAAGGTAAGAATGCCTTCTACGTTATCTATAAGATCGTGTAAAAGTCTTGGGTTTGCATCAAATTTTGGCAAGTCCTTGACTGCATCCGGTATTTTTAAATAACTAAAGACGCGGTTTATAGCATTTACTGATTCTTGATTGGTCGTCATTATTGTTGTTTGATTTGAGCTACTATTGAAACTAAACAGAGAATTCAAGCTTGTATCTGAAGAATTTTCAGATAGGATTTCTGAATCTATTTCTATAATGTTAGTACTACCGTTTTTTAATGAATATGTACGGACATATGGTGCAACTCTAGGTTTGAAGCTTTTGTTTTTTAATCGTCTAAGCATAAGTTTAGTTTAATATATTTATTCAAAAATTTATATAAAAATTTTATCAAATTTATATAATAAAATATTTTTGTTTTCTGTTTTATTTATAATTATTTAATTTTTATTTTGAGTTTCTATATTAAAACCCTACAGTTAGTTTTAATATCTTTCTTTTTTATTATAATTTTGCTTCTCAGGTTTTTTAAAATGCTCTGAAAAGTCTTCCGTATCTTCTAGTTGATACATATAATAGTTTTATTTTAATTTTATGAAATTTCTTTACTTTATTTAATACTAGCGGAGTTGCCCGGCGTTGCCCGAGAAAATTTAAAGTTCCTAGAATTTTTCTTCGTTTTTAGTTTGAAAAGGGAAGTATAATGTGATGTTTGTCTGTTAGTAAACTATCTGTTAAATGTTTTTATATGCAATTGCTTTTTTTTTTTTGTGGAAAGTTTGAAAACCAATACAAAGAATAATACGCCCATGCTTTGTAATAATGTGGGATCCACCCCCACTAAAACCACTGCAAGTTTTTTAAAATTTAATAAAAAGTTAATTCATGAAAATTTTAAAAATTATTATAGGTATCTACTTAAATGAAATACAAAAAAAAATCAAAAGTGAACGAAAATTAAAATGAGTTTCAGTTTTGTACAAAAATAGTACTTAAAACTTAAAATCAAATGCAAACATAAGTCTTACGCGTTGTTTATAAATTTCAATTAGAATTTTGGGATTTTAATTAGAAGTATTTTTTGAAAACTAAATTATGGTCCGTTTTTATGTTAGTATAAATCTTGTTTTAGGTATTAATAATAAACATTTTCATTTTTATAATATTCAAACATTAAGTACTTATTTCTATATGTTAGTATAAAACTAATGCTACATAAACTTATGCTAGATGTTAGTAGTTCACATTTTAATTTTTGTTACTCTTAATTCAATTACTAATCAATTCTTATCCATATAGCAGTTTTTTTCATTGTTCAAAAAAGAAAAGTACAAAATGTTATAAAGAAAAAAAACCAAATTTAGAAAAAAAGATAGAAATCCAAAAAAGACAAAGACAATTAGGAAAAACCAAAAGAACAGAAAAAAGGAAAGACGAAAAAATACAAAATAATAAACTAATTAAATTAACGGGTGATTAAATAATTTTTTCAAGATAAAACTTGATTATAAACAACGTTTTTAGTTTCGCCTTCACATTTAAATCCACACCGCAGTACTTAATAGGCTGTCCCTGTGCCTTGTTTATCGTAATCGATAACACAAGTCTAACTGGAAATTGCAACCTCTTAAGGTTAAAAGGGAGATCATTTGGAATAAGTGGTATCCTTGGGATGAAAACGACTTCACCCTGTCCCTTCCCTGTTAAAATAGTTGCTTCAATTACATTTTCCAGCAATTTTTTAACACAAAGTCTTGTGCCGTTGCAAAGTTTTGGTGGGTCGAGGTTCCGTATTAAAATAATTGGTGATCCCAGTTTCAGTAAAAGACGATGTGGCGGTAATCCAGCCGGATCAACAGAATTTAGGAACTCTGTTACAAAATTAACTACCTCATCAGCATTTACTACGTTATCAATGGACTTGTATTCATTTACTACGCCCGGTAATATGGAAAGTATTTGATTCTTCATTTCGCTGACATCAGCATTGTTAGCAGCCAGAATTACCCTCTCTCGAAACCAGTTCAAATTATGATAGTTTTGCTGAATATCCGGATAGACTGCATCTATTACTTCTGCGATGGACGACACCAAATTACAAAAATCGGATGGCAATTTTATTTTTCCAGATGGCTCAACTGCAAATCTATCTTCTCTTAGTAGCTTGTTGGCGAAAATGTGAGCGCTGTCATCCCCCAGATGTACTCTCATGTTTTGTTTCAAACTTATCCTTCGTACATGTCTCCATAAAGTTTGACGGAAGTCTCCACATAGAAGTACCAGAACTCCTCCCATAAGGTTGTTATTTCCTCTCAGATCTCTCACAATCACGTCAAGGGCTTCGAGAGCTTTCTTGTGAGCCATGGTACATTAATCCCATACGACCACAGCATATCCGGGGACGGGCTGTCCGACTTTTCTTCTGTATTGCTTTGAAAACCTTATATCAAGCTGCGATTCTAAAGTTTTCTTTTGTAGATTTAGTACGCTTAAATTCAAGGCAAATATTTCTAAAAAAAATTTTTTTTTCTTTATTTTATTTCATTGAAAGATAGAAATAAATAAAAATGAGAATTTTGTTTTGCTGTTTTCTTCACCCCTTTTTCTCTTCCTCTCTAAAAATAATAATATAAAAAAAAATTTAAAAACTTGCTTTTTGAATGACTATCACCAATATTTCGTACCAATATTAACTGCACTAAAAAGGGTTAAAAAATAAGCTAAATTCAGTCTCCATTAGAAAATTATATATGGTCTGCATAACATATGAAATTCAGGCATTTTAGACCCACTTCCTGTTTAGTTAGGGACTTGACATTTTACCTTGGATCCCGATTACGGCAGTTTCTGCCAAATTTGTTGAACCTGCTTTCCACCAGAGCTCTTTTGAACGAAAATTCATATCTCAGAAACTGGACCGATTTGGTTCCAATTTAATACACAAAAGTCAAAATTTCAAAAAAATGTGAAAGTCATATTTGTTTATTTTTGGAAGAGTACCTGTATGCAAATTTTCACGGGTTCGATTCGAAGTTGTAAAAAAACATCCTGTAAAATTTTATTGAAATTGGTCCATGCGTCTCGAAGGAGTTCTGACACAAACATACATACATACATACATACATACATATATACATACAAACATCCTTCTTTATATATAAGATTTAATTTTACTTATTTTATAATGTAAAATTTATCTTATGTTCTAAGGATTGTTAAAATTGTTAAAATTTTGTTTAAAGGATAGTGAGAAAAAGAAAACCATCAATATTTGACTTACGTGAGTATAAGTAGTGTTATATTCATAGTTATTTCAAATTTCTTCTCCAAAATTAAAGGATTAATATCCACCGGTTTTTTTTTTTTTTTTTTTTTACACTCTACAGTAACTTAGGTAGAATCACCTTTTCGTGCTTAACTAAGTACGGTACTGCAATTTTACACTACAATCTACAATATTTCGAGTATTTATAACAAATTACTGGCTTATCAACTCATTAAGTGTGGAAAACTACTGCTATTATCAGTAACTAAGCCTTCTTAAATAGAATAATTTCACTTTTATTTTAATTTGTTACCAGATTATACTCTCAATTATTTTTTGCCATTTATTATATCCCAATGACAAAGGCAGGCCCTACATATCCATAGGGCTATTTGGGCTATAGCCCAGGGGCGCCATTGATCTGAGGTGATCTGAGGGCGCAATCTATTGGAGCATAATAATATTATTCCCCAATATATTGCGTCCTCAGATCATATATTAAAATATAAATTTTAAATTACCTAAAACACCAAAATGTTTTTTTGCTTGAAAATTGCAAGGTCCCAAAATCATGCTGGTCTGCACGTGTAGAATCGGTGAATGCGTTATATTTCGGATATGATTCTTTTAAACTTGCTCTAAATGACATATATATAGATGTGGCACAGAAATCTTCAACCAGAATTGAAGCAGAAGGTTTTGAGAAGCAGTTCAATTCTCTACAAACAGCAATAACGTTATCATTTTTAAATGATATTTTGGAAACCACTAATAAAATTAACATAAGTCTCCAAAAAGTGGAAATCAAAACAATGGTCGAATTTTACAACTCTTTAGAAAAATATGTAAAAGAACGACGAAATGAAAATTCGTTTAATTACTATGAAAAAAAGGGAGAAGAGCTCGAGTACTAAAGAATTTAAAATTTCGAAAGCCTTCAAGAGGAAAAGATTCACTTTTTGATTCACTTTTAGCTGAAATAGATAAGTGAAAATCAGCTTATGATAACATTGCTGCCAAATTTGGATGTATGATGAATTTAGGGAAACTTGATGACAATTTTATTCGAGAAAAGGCGAATATTTTATATAAAGAACACCATGAAGATCTAGAAAAACGTTTAGCTGAGAAATGAATGCATTTCAAGCATATCAACTTATTATCTGATAATTTAAAAGCTTTTTCGAAAGGTCAATTGATTTTGAAAACAATCATTGAGTTGCAAATTGAATGCACTTTTCCAAATATAACAACAGTCCTATGGATATTTTTGAGTATTGCATGTACAAATTGCACTGAGAAAAGGTAATTTTCGACCCTTAAAAGGATAAAAAATTTTTTTACGTTCATCTTTAGGATAATCCAAATTAAATAATTTAAGTGTATTATCTATTGAAGCTGATATATTAGAAATTTGAAAAGACGGCCTTGGACAAAAGGTACTGGACCAGGTCGAAAAATCCATAAAGCATTTTTCTTTTTGTTTTGCTTCATCGGAAATCGAACCTGGGACCTTTCGGTTGAAAGGCAGGCGCTCTACCTACTGCGCCACCCAGCGTTATCTTGATCTTTGAAGCAGAAGAGTTTTCGATTAACCTTCGATTCTCTATAATCTATTTCACTTTAGTGTTCACAAACAATGTTCTATTTTATTTATTTTTTTTTATTATATTTTATTTTTTATTTAATTAATTATAATTTTAATTAATGAGGGTCACTAAGTTTTTAATTTTGATATTATTATTTTACTTCAAGTTTTGTATTTTATCGATTTACTTTCGGCAATGTGTTAAAAAAATGGTTTTTTTTTCTGTTAAAGTTATTAATACCGCACTTTTATTTTATCGATTAGCCTTCGATAACACGATATAAAAAAATTTTCCAATTATAACTTTCTAACTGGTAAAACGATAACCGTTATTTGAATCCTACCGACTGCGCCACTTAACTAATGCGTTCAAGCATTAGATAAAAAAAAAACTTATATTTTCAAATTCTGAATTAACAATGATTTTATTCACAAGTTTTCTACATTTATATATTTTTGATGCGAATGCAACGTTAGGTTTATTTTATTTTTCCAGGAAATTTAAGTTAATTTATAAAAAATGAATTTACTGACAAAAAATGTTTATCAGACAATTTTAAGTTTTAGTTTATAAAAAATGAATTTACTGACAAAAATGTTGATTAGACAATTTTAGCTTTTAGTTTATAAAAAATGAATTTACTAACAAAAAATGTTTATTAGACAATTTTAGGTTTTAAGTTTTAACATATGCAAATGAATTTAGTAATAATTTTTATTATGAAAAAATGTTAATACATTATTTACAGGTGCGTGTGTAGAGCACATAACTCAGGTAGTACTTTTGGTTTATTACTTTATTTGCTGATGTATAGTTAACGTGATTCCATTTTCAACTCTGATTTAGTAAGCAGTTTGAGATTATAATCAATGTTGTTATAAAGTTTAGTTGCTACATACAATGTTGTTGATGTGCCAAATTTAGATGTTCTTTTTTTGTCCAGGTGAATTGATTGTTTATTTCTTGTATTTATTTCATGGAATCTCTTCTATTCGTCAAGTTTATCGTCGAATGAATATCACAATTCAATCATAAATGTGAAGAATGAGCTTACAATTAATTAAATCCTTTATAAGCAGTATATTATTTTGCCAATGGATATATTCTGTATGTTTCAGCCTATTATATTTCTTCAAATTTTTTATCGCTTTGTTTTGAATGACCTGTAGTTGATCAACAGTTTGTTTCGTAGACACACCCCATAACTTAATACCATAACACAAATGACTATGGAAGAGTGCGTAAAATATTGATGTATGAACTTCAACAGGTATAAATTTTGAAACTTTTGTAAATACTCACGCAACTGATGATAATTTGCTACATAGTGATGTTATGTGCGTTTTCCAACTTAAATTAGAATCAATCCATAATCCAAGGTATTTAAAATTTGTTACTTGATCAAGCCTTGCGTTCGAAATTCTTATATTAAGAGTTGAGGCAGAGGGACAAATGATCATACATTTTGTTTTGTTTGTGTTGATTGTTAGTTTGTGATCACTTATCCACCCAGCTAGCTTCTCTAATTCTATATTAATTTTGTTTTGAAAATCTGTATAATTATTATCATCAAATACTAGACAAATATCATCAGCGAAAAGAAATATTTCAGCACTAAATCCAATCTCTTTTATGCCTTCAATATACAGAGAGAAAAGCAATGGTCCGAGAATACTACCCTGTGGTACTCCAAATTTTATATTATCTTTCAGACTTGAAACTTTTCCTATTTGAGTAACTTGGGAACGATTACTTAAGTAAGAATTAAAACAGTTATAGGCAACTTCTCTTATGCCGAAACTATGCATTTTTTAAATAAAATTTCATAATCTACAGTGTCAAAAGCTTTAGTTAAATCCATGTACATGATTGCCACTAGTTTTGATTTATCTTTAAAATTTTGAACTGTTGTTATCATATCAACTAGTGCTGTTTCTGTATTTGATTTTTTTTAAAGCCATATTGTCTTTTAGTTAATAGATCTTTTCTATCCACGATCTTTTCTCAAAGATTTTATATACTACTAGTCGCAGACAAATTGGGCTGTAGTTATTGAGGTTTTCTTTTTGTCCCGATTTGAAGATTGGAATAATTTTTCCAGTTTTCAACAATACAGGAACATGCCCTTCAATTAATGATTTATTGACAATTTTGCATATAGACTAGTCAAAAACTTATTACAATCTTTCAGAAAATTTGTAGATATGTTAAGTAGGTCAACAGAATTAGATTTTTTGAGAGATTTCCGAAATTTGATGTTCAGAGACATATTGAAATTTGAAGCAATTTCTTGTTTTGGTAGCATGAAAAATAATTTATTTTCATATTTTTTTGACAATAATTCCCCTATGTCAATGAAGTGTCGATTTAATTCATTTGTTTTTACGGTAGCTTGATCTTCTGATAATCCTAATCCAGCTCAACGTCTTTATTTTTCTTGGCTGAGCAGCAAATAATTTTGTTGATGCAATCCCACGTCTTAGCTGAATTATTATTACTTTTATTAAATTCGTTTATAAAATAATTTTTTTTTTATTTCGCCGTATGCTGTTAACTTTATTTCTGAAGTATTTATATTGTCTTTCCAAATGAAGATTAGAGATATCTTTAATCCATTTGGAATACCAAAAATTTTATGATTTCATAACTGCTAGAAGTTCATTATCAATCCACTGTGTTCTCAGATAAATAATCGTTACAGTTTTTAGTTTGATTAATATTTATGGGTGCTTCACTTAATAATCTAGATAATTTTTTAATGTTTGTTATTTTGATTTTCGATGCTGCACAATTGTACTCCTTGTTCCATAATAATTTCTTATCGAATATTTCCATTAGTATTATATTATGGTCAAATAAATCATATTGAATATGTGATAGTTTTATTGGATCAATTAGATTGTTAGTAAATATATGGTCAATACAGGTTCTACTCACACTTCTGGAAATAATATTATCATTACAGCAATAAAAAGAGTTCATTGATAAAATGTTTTTGTACTGATCTATTTTATTATTGTTTCCCAGTAAATTTATGTTGAAGCAAAGATTATTATAATTACTATAAGATGTTTCACTTCATATAAAAAAATGTCACACTGTTTTTTTGGCTCTCCATCCATTGGTAGGTGGAGGAACATGTGTCTGAATATTTTTGTTTCAGCAACATTGTATCTAAACATTTGCATTCCATATGAATTATGAAATTACATGTAGACAGGCTTTGTATTTCATCAACAATTCTCATTTTATTTCATATTCAACAACAACACCGCTTTAATATTTTTGTTGAATGAAAATAAAAAGTACCTATGCCTACCAAACCAATTAAAAATTTTTATATAAAATTGTTAAAAACATTTTTACGTATTTATGATGTATTAGTATTTGTAAATTATTCAATTTTAAAGCAAAATCGAAAATTATATATATATACATAATTATAATATGTATTTACTGTTATATTATTTTATTTTATGTTCTAATTTTTGCCAAACCGGTTTAAAATATCTGAATTTGGAAACAAAAGTGTTAGTAAATTCAAAATGCTATTCGTTTCTTCAGTTAAAACATGTTCTGTGAAAAATTTAGGAAAAAAATTCAAATTTTGAACATTCAAAATCAATTTAAGTTTTTAATTCCTCAACAACTACTTTATAAAACTCACGAACGCAAAAATAAAATTCTGTGTTGATATCCGTAGTAGAAATATTTCGAATCAAAATTTCTACTTTTGAACCGCAATATAAATCGTCATCATTAAGATTATTTTCATTTAAATTTATTAATTTAACAGGCTTGCCGTCAAAAAAAATTTTGCTTATAAAATTTCTACATATTTTATAAAAATAAAATTTAACTCGTGGAATAAATACGTGCTAGACATCTCCAGCTGCATTTCCAAATTGATATTATTAATTATTTTTTATATATATGATAAAAAAGCAAATATTATTTCATTCTTTCGGATTTACGGATGCTATATTTTCATTACCCTAGCGAGCTTCGAAATTTTTCTAATTCTAATTAATATAATAATGAACTCCATTGTTCGACTATTCTATCAATCACAGCCTTCAATTCAAATAAATATAGTAAGCTAACAATTCCATATCTCCAAATGTTTTTTAATTTATAATTCATTTATGACAAAATACAAATTTAAAATTTTCTGAGAATACTAAATATCAATTGAAAGTATCACAGTACTTTTATCAAGCTGAAAGTATCAAAAAAAGTACAATAGTATCCGTTTACCGTGAGTAAAAATTTGAAAATATGCAATAAAACAAAACACACACACGAACTCTTTTTTTTATTTTAAATTTATTGGTAGCTACTTTTTACTTTTATTGATCTTAAAATTCTACAACGCCGCAACAAAAAAATACAAAAATAAAGCGGTGTTTCTGTTAGGTTATTCTGTAAAGGTTATTCTGCCCTAAACGAAAACTTCATAATAATTTATCTTATAAAACTAACAATTAATTCTGAATATCATTTTAATTCATTTTAATTCAGGTACCATCCTTACTTATAGCTATAGGTAGTTATAGGTACCAATTGAAAGCAATAAAGTAAAAAAGCATTGTCATTCAAACTTCTTTCCCAACACTTTTAAAAATATGTAATAGAAAATGTATGTGAATTCAATTAAATATTTCGTAATATTTCATAAAATAATTTTTTAATAAAAAATTGTTTTTCATAGTAATTATATTAATTTTTCATAAACATAAATATCTACAGATGTGATTTTTTGAAATGAATGAATGGCTATGAAATTTGATCTTCAAGAATAGAGGACAACAAAAAAGCTCGAATTAAGGCTATATGTCGAAGAGTCCTTTAAAAGATATTTACTTTTTAATAAATATACCTACTTCATTTTCATTTTGAAAAACTTGAATGACTTCAACTTGAATTACAATTAATCAACAGGCGTCCCTAGTATAAATAATATTTGATAAATCAAATTTCAATATTTAAGAGTCGAACGAAACAAAAATTTAAACAAAAAATTCATATTCTTATAAACCGGTTTGGCAAAAATTAGAACATAAAATAAAATAATATAACAGTAAATACATATTATAATTATATATATATATATATATATATATATATATATATATATATATATATATATATATATATATATATATAATTTTCGATTTTGCTTTAAAATTGAATAATTTACAAATACTAATACATCATAAATACGTAAAAATATTTTTAACAATTTTATATAAAATTTTTAATCATTGGTTTGGTAGACATAGGTACTTTTTATTTTCATTCAACAAAAATATTAAATCGGTGTTGTTGTTGTATATGAAATAAAATGAGAATTGTTGATGAAATACAAAGCCTCTCTACATGTAATTTCATAATTCATATGGAATGCAAATGTTTAGATACAATGTTGCTGAAACACAAATATTCAGACACATGTTCCTCCACCTACCAATGGATGGAGAGCCAAAAAAACAGTGTGACATTTTTTTATATGAAGTGAAACATCTTATAGTAGGACCGTTCCCGTACTTTTCTGGTAAAAACTTGCAAATGAGAGAAAAGAGAAAAAAAAAAAAAAAAGAAAAAAAAAGAAAAAAGAGTTAGAAAAACTCTCATCTGCAAGTAAAAGTACTGGAACACATTTCTTGTAAAAACTTGCAGCTGTCAAACAGCTGACAAGCAATCTGACATTCTGAAATTAATTTAATTATAAACAATCATTTTGAATTTCCGGAGGTGTTTTTTTTAAAGAATTGTACATAATTAAATTTAAACGAAATGGCAGCGGAAGATATAAAAAATATATATTACTAAGTAGCGATTCGGATTACATTTTTATTACATTTTTTTAGTGAAAGCGAAACTGAAGAGTTCAGGAATGTAATTCTAAAGCAAGTGCTGTTGGAGAACTTTTTACATAAAAACAAAAGACATTGCATTCGAAACTATTTGGAAGAAATAGTTCCAGGTTATTGTGAAGAGGAATTTGTAAGACATTTTCGTGTAAGCAAAAATGTTTTCAAATATTTATATGAAGAACTGCAAACATTTGAAAGTTTTGCAAACCTACGTGCAGATAAAAAATGTAGCTCAGAAAAACATATAGCTGTATTTTTATGGTTTGCGGGTCATGAAGCTTGCTGTTATAGAGACTTAGCTGACGATTTATCCTTATCAAGTGTATCCGTATTATTAAATTAAATTATACATATATTACAATAATAAAGAATTATGAAATTTATCCTCCACTAAATTATATTTTTCATTTTTTTTAATAAATTTCATTTAAAAAACAAAATTTTGCATAACAGACACATATGAGAAATTACAAAAGTAAATAAAAACATAACCTAAAAAATACAACAACAACAAAAACAAAAACAACAACAAAAATTTAAAGTATAAGTTTTTACAAGTTAAAATTTTACTTGCAAAAACTTATTCGAGAGATTATTGTTGAACGAAGTTGAAAACATATGTTTTCTCTCGTTTTTAGAAAAAACTCTCAGTACAGGAACGACTTCTGGTAAAAACTTGGAAAAACTTGGATAAGTTTTTACAAGATGTGCGTACGGGAACGGTCATAGTATTTATAATAACTTTGGTATTATATAGATTTATTTTAAATCCATAAATGTATATGTGTAATGTATATGTGGAATTCTAATAGCTGTCAAATCATCATTTATTAGTCATCCTATCCCGCTTTTTCATAATAATGGTAATATAGAACAATTGTGTATAAAAGTAAATATTAATAATTCTAGTAATGTTTTTACAAAGAAAAATATATTTTTTATATTAAGTTATATTCCTCCAAGAAGTTCATTTGAAATTTATAGTAAGCATGTTGAAAACATTGAATCAATATTTGAAGCTCACAATAATGATGAGAATATTTTTTGTGTTTTGGGCGATTTTAACTTACCTAGCATATCGTGGAAATATCCAAATGATAATAGAAATAAATTTTTAGTTCCATTTAATCTTAATATAAATGAATCCTTTATAATAGATACATTATTTTCCCTCGACTTAGTTCAAGTCAATAATCTGTTTAATGTTTCAGATCGATTATTAGATCTAGTGTTTGTATCAAAAGATATATCAACTTCTATTTGTGAATGTGAACTTCCATTTGTTAAAAAAGATTTGTATCACCCAGCACTACTATTAAATTTTAAATTTATTGCTGATTTAACAGGAAAAATCATTGACATTCCTCAATTTAATTTTAAAAATGGTGATTTTTCTCTTTTAAACGATTATTTGCTAAATATCAATTGGAATGAAGTATTAAGTGCTGAAATTAGTCTTGATTGTTGTTATAAGAAATTTATAGATTTGTTATTTGGCGGTTTTACTACATCTATTCCTCTGAAAGAACCCACTTCAACTCATCATCCACCGTGGTACAATAAAAGGCTTCTCTCTTTGAAAAATGCGAGAAATAAAGCACATACAAAGTATATAATTAGTTTTTCTTTGGCAGACAAAATTGTATTTCAGAGACTACGCAAGGAATTTGATTTTTTGAGCAAATATCTTTATAATAATTTCATTCTTACCTATGAGTCTAATATAAAATCAAATTCCAAAAACTTCTGGAAATTTATAAATATCCGAAGAAAATCCTGTGGATTTCCTCAAGGCATTTCCTATAAAAATGAAACAGCTACAGATTCAGTCTCAACTTGCAATTTATTCGCTAAGTATTTTGAATCAGTTTTTATAAGACCACAATCAAGAATAAATTTGCAAAGTCACCTACAATCTTTTGTTGATTTAGGACACATGCAATTATCATATTGTGATATTTTCAACAAAATTAATACCTTAGATATTAATCTGAGTTCTGGTCCAGATGCTATCCCTAATTTAGTTCTAAAGAACTGCATTTACAGTTTGACTTATCCTCTTTACTTAATTTTTAACAGATCACTAAATGAAGGAATTTTCTTAGATGAATGGAAATTCTCAAACATTATTCCTATTTTCAAATCAGGGTCTAAATCTGTCGTTGAAAATTATAGACCTATCGCTAAATTATCTTCTATTCCTAAACTTTTCGAAGCTATTGTCACAGATAAAATGTATTTCTTGGTTAAAGAACACATATCTCCAAATCAGCATGACTTATGGATGGAAGATCTACATCCACTAACTTAGCAGTTTTTCTTCACACAGTTTTCAATGCAATTGAAAAAGGCTATCAAGTAGATACGATATTCACGGATATTTCTAAAGCTTTTGACAAAGTAGACCACCCTTTACTACTCTCTAAACTTCAGGCTCTTGGTATTCATGGTACCTTCCTTCTATGGGTTCAATCTTATTTGATTGGTCGTAAACTCTGCGTTAAAATACAAAATAGCACGTCATATAACTTCGAGGCTACGTCTGGTTTTCCACAAGGAACTCATATGGGGCCACTATTATTTTTATTGTTTATGAACGATATCGACTACGGTATTAAGTCTTTGATCTTATCATTTGCTGACGATACCAAACTTTTTGCGGTTATTAAGTCGGACGAAAATTGCCATCAACTGCAGCAGGATCTTGACAAATTCTACTCTTGGTGTAACATTAATGGTCTTACCATTAATATTAATAAGTGCAGTTACATGTCATTTTCCAGGAAGCAAACTTTAATTGAATCTTATTATAATATCAACGGTTCTATTATTGAACATGTCCGTGAAACAAAAGACTTGGGTATCATTCTCGATAATAAATTAACTTTTAATGCTCACATAGATCGAATTATTTCTAAAGCTTTTTCCATGTTAGGTTTTATTAAGCGTAATTCACAGCAATTTTCTGATCCTTATACATTCAAAAATTTATATACTGCACTTGTTCGTCCTCACCTCGAATATGCTTGTCCGATCTGGATGCCTTATTATGATAAACATATTAAGAGAATAGAGTCTGTTCAAAAGAATATGATTAGGTTTTGCCTTCGTAAATTCAACTGGCAACCGTATATTACTGGATATTTAGCTAAATGTCAACTTATTAAGCTTTCTACTCTTGAGGCTAGGCGAAATGCTGCATCCGTGATGTTTTCCTATGATATTTTATCTGGCAGAATAAAATGTCCATCTATTCTTCGCTTTTATAATATCTATGCTCCAGTGCGCGATTTCTGAAGCCAAAGATTTTTATATCTTCAAAATCATAGAACGAACTATGGTTTTTCCGAACCTATTGCAAACTCTCAGCGCTTATTTAATAACAGTTTTTCAGTAATTGACTTCAACTACAGTAGATTCGTTTTTAGGAAAAAAATCATCACATTTTTTGAAACATTACAATAATTCTTCTAATTTTAATTAATTATAATGTTATTCTACAAATTTGCATACCTTTATAATTACTATTGCTATTACTATTAATATTTATTTATTACTTAAGTCTGAATTTTTCTTTTTTTTAACTTCTTTTCTTGAATTAATGTTATTTTTAACTTGAAATTGTTAATGCATCTTATTATTAATGTTATTTTATATCTGAAATTATTTTTATATTTACAATTTTTGTTTTCTATTTCTAGTTTTATTTGATTTTAGTTTTAAATATTTTATAAGCAAAATCTGTAAGGGACTACCCAGTAGATTGAAATAAATAAATAAATAAATAAATAAATAAATAAATAAATGGAAATAATGATGTTTTGAATTTTTTTCTCCCAATAATAAAAAAAGAATTGTTGATGAAGTGAAGAAATACAAATTACAAAATATCTCTATCTCTCTTTACGTAAAACAAAATCTTGGCTTATTTTCTTAGAGTTATGGAAGCTTAATTGTAAATCAACTAACAATTCCTAAATGGTTTTTCAGCGGATACGCTTAAATCAGACTTTTTTGTAGAAAATTAAATTTTCTTCATATTTATGAAAAAAAAAATATAGGTCATCGCTCTAAAAATGAAAATATTTCATTTCAAAATTGAACATTTTTTTTCAATGTTTCCCAAAATAATAGAAATGATATGAGTATGTATACCCAAATTCATATTATTATGTACAAAAATAATAACATTATCAAAAGCGTACAGTGCACACCAATATACCATATCAGTTCATATACACATACATCATACATTCTCTTTGCGATGAACACTGAAGAATGTTGACAACAATTATTTTAAACCTAATTTTTCAACAATTGTTTAGAAACAAATAGTTCAGCAACACTAATTTTTTGCTAAAATGATTTCATTGTGACATTTTTTCATATGAAATGAAACATCTTATAGTAATTATATAATCTTTGGTTGTATATAGTTATAATTGTATTCCAAAAATAAAAAGTTTACTTTTTCTTCTTTTCTGAGAGACCAGTAATTCATCGTTTCACCAACGAACTATACAACCCTATTTGTATATATTATAAATTACTATTTATTTCATAAAAGATAGTAACTAATAAAATAATATTAATAAATAGTACCTACTACAATTTAAAACATTACTATTATTAAAATCATTCAGTCAAAAAAACCTTATATTTTCTTATTCCTATATTCAATTTATGCAACTCTGATTAACGTCAACACAATTCTTTTGCATTATATGATTTCTTTTTCATAATTTGGAGTTATTTTGAGGATATGCACATTTTTGTTTTTTATTTTGTTTTTATATTGTTCCATAATTTAATTATTTGTTTATTTATTGATAAATCCTCTTCATATGTAACATTTAGAAAGATGTTTTGTTGTTGTTATCTGTACTAATTGTTATTAATTTATTATAAAGAGTTCAAAATTAATAAGGTGATTATTGGAGGGGTTTCATTTCAGTTATTGCAAGTGATTATTCAGTTCAATTGTTGTAAAAAAAAAACATATTAAGAAACTATGAAATTATGTAAAAAAAAAAAAAATACAAAAATGTGCATCTTTTGATGTGCACATTTGAAAAATTGCGAATTTATCTATTGTACCAGATTGTACTTGAAAAACTTAAATAATGAACAATTTTAGTTTTAATAAAATTAATAATAATAATAATAATATATATTAATATTAATAATATATATTAATAATAAATATAATATTAATAATAATAATAAAAATAATAATAATAATAATAATTATTACTTATAATAATAGTAATTAATAATAAAAGTTTTTCAAGTACAATAGATAAATAAATTCGCAATACCTGAACTTAATAATCACTTGCAATAACTGAAATGAAACTCGATAAATACCAAGATAATAACCATTATAAAAAATTTATATTCTAATGAAAATGTTGGCGATTTATCAAGACAGTAGCGCTCGTCACGCATTTCGTATCTTCGTATTTCGTAAATTTACGAATGTCAATTTTGCGTGAAGAGTAATTTTGTAAATTTCGTATTTTTCATTTCGTAACTTCGTAATAACAGCTGATATCTAACATCTGTTTAAATTTGATTTTCAATTTTAAATTGTTATTAGAATTTGACTGTTATTTCGCATTAAGGTCCGTAACGGAAGAATACATGCTTCTAAACCACATTTATGAGTTAATGGAAAAGGGTATTGAACTAGAGGTAAGTATCAATTTTTACATAATATAGTGGTACATAGTAGCCAATCTCGGATTACTCACCAAAGAGGTTCATTGTAGTAAATAAAAATTGAATAATACATGTATACATAAATTACAGAAACCAACTGCCAATATTATATTATGAAAAAATAAAGGAGTGTACTACACTAAATGCAAAAATTGTGCAACTAAGAAACAAAATATGAATATATATATCAAAAGGCCAATACGTGGCAAAATCAGACTGGACAAGGAGTTGATTCTGGTACAGTTCGACGTAAAAAAATACAATTGAAAAACTTAATTATTTATTTATTTTTTAATTTTATAAATTTTAATTACTTATTTATTTTTAGGTCAAATATTGTTAATGTGTCCACACTTTGATATCTTAGAAGATATATTTGGCGAGAAAGCCAACATTGTTTCACCTTTTATTTACGAAAGCGCAGTTGATAACAATTCTGAAACTTTTTATGAGGATTTCATTGAATATAATGATGAAATGGTAAATACTTAATCTAAAAATATAAAAAAATAATTTAAAGCTACATTTATTTTAGGAACCAGTAATTCCAAATATCTAAATAGTCCACCATTGAATCCTGCTGAAAATTGTGATATTTTAAACATTTCCGTACCTTTGGAAAATGTTTCGGTAAAATTATTTTAAGTCAACATTATATTGTTTTTAACTTATTTCCATTATTTTAGGATGAACCTGAGCAGCCACTTGAAAGATTTAAAAGATATTTAACTACACCCAAAGGAAAAAGGAATACAAATGCATCTGCAGCAATTTTGGCAGCCCAAGAAAAGCGCGCAGAAGCTTTAAATAAAAAAAATAAAATTGAACGATTAAGGGTTGAAGCAGAGATACAATTGGGCAAAGAAAGACTGCAATTTGAATAGGAGAAATTCTATTTAGATAGAGAAATTAGACTTAAAGAAATTGAAAGCAATGAAAGAATTGAAACTTTAATAATAAATTAAATAAAAAATAATTAAAAAAATAATTAGAAAGTAATTAAGTTAACAGTTTTTTATACATAAGTATTTGAATTATTTTGTAGCAAAACTAATGTTTTATTGTTATTACTAGCGTATTAAAGTAGTAATGCTAAAACATAAGTTTTTCTAAAAAATAAATTAAATACTTATGTATAAAAAACTGTTAACCTATGATTAAAAAAACTTTACAAATAGCTTTAATGAATTCCAAATTTTTTGTTAATCAAGACTAGTCTAAGAATTGTTATTGTTTTCATTTTTTAAACACTGAATAATTTTTTTGTTATGTATGTATGTTTTGTACACAAAAAAGACTGAAAAAGAAAAATTTAAAATAGAACTAGAGTATAAGATTGAATATAATAAATTAAATAAAATACTTATGTATACGAAATTATCAAAATAAATCATCGTTAAAAATAACTTCATAAATAGCTTGTCTCTTAATTTCAACCAGATTATCAATATTTTATACACGATAATCATCATCGTTTTCATTTTCAATTTCGAAGTTAAAGTCTTCTAAATTAATATGGGGTAATATAATATTATGGAGAATGCAACAAACTTGTATCCAAATACAAACGAATTTATGGCTTTCGATATCACTTATTGGAAGTTTTAATTCCTTTAGGCTGGAAATTTTTCTTTTAAAATTCCAAAACAATGCTCAATCCGTACACTATATTTTGAAAAATACTTATTGAACTTTAAAAAAATAAAAAAATTATGTACATATAAATAAATATAACAAATAATATTATCTACCTAACTATCAATATATTTTTCTACCTACCTATTTCTTTTTTCACTAGTGGAACTTGTGGAATTTTTCCGAAATGGTGTTATAACCTGTTCTGTTAATTTGTACGCAGAATCTCCTGCAATCCATTGACCTTCGCTTAAAAATTTTTCTGGACTATTTGCCATTTGAGAGTTATTGAAAATTCGAGCATCGTGTACACTTCCTGGATAACCGGTTAAAATATGTCGAATTCTGAGCTTATAGTCGCAAATTGCTTGTAACTTCACAGAATATCTTTTTGTTCAGGAGTAGTATGATGTGTGATCCAAGGAAGGCTTTTCATTTAAAGAAAATTGTTGGTTACTGTTTCGTCCATTGATTAAATCAAAAATCACATTAAAGAGTTCTCGTTCAACTCTAACAAATATTTTGAATCTATCATCATCTAGGTTTGGTAGTACATTTTCGTACCACAAATAATTTTTTGGGACACTTAATCTATAAGAATACATAAAACTTTCAAGCAATACCAAGTCATTCTCCATGTCATCCAAAATCTCATCAATTTCGTCATCTGAAGTAAATTTTTGAAATCTGAATGCTTATTTATTTCTTCTAAAACTAAATTAAATTGAGATGAATTACCCGAAGAATCCAGAAGCTCAAGTTCAATTAGAGCATTTTCCATTAAATTGTTTATTACTTCTTTTTTAGTTGACATATCTAATCTGAAGAGCACAAAATAAATACTTTACATGTCCGATATAAAGAATTACTACTTACTTAAACCAAAGATAACATACAAGTAGATTTCCGAAGCAATGGGAAGTTTTCATTCAAAAATTGGTGTCTAATCGCAGCTGATGGGTGTCTAATCACAGCTGATTGAGTAGCAGTGAGAGAGCTTTGAAATTTTCTCTTCTTCAAATTAAATTAGTTTTTAAAAAGCTTTACCCATTAATTTGGTACAAAAATATATACACACAATTATACATATTTCTAAAATAAAATTTTTGAAGAGCGAGTAAAATAATAAAGAAAACAAACATAATTTCATGTTATTTTACGATTTTATCCTTGCAGACTTTCGTTTTTACTTTTAAGTTGTATCTCTACACTCCTATTTTTTATTTCAGTTTTTGTTTTTCTTTTTGCATTGCATTAGAATTAGCTCCTCTTACACACGCAATTATTTCATTTTTATGATGAAGTGAGAGAAATTTTGGTAAATAAAAATAATACATAATAAAAATAAGAGGAAAAATAATTTTTTTGTTTTTTTTTTGTTTTTATGAAAATAAAAAAAAATTATGTATCAAGTACGGTGAGCTTACCAATCAAATCACATTGCTTTTTAAATAATTTTGAAAATAAAATAATTAAATTATTTAAAAATAATTTGATAAGGGTTATTGTTGTATTATAAATAGAAGGAAATCCGAAATTAGAAAATAATGTAAGTGCTCAATGTAAATAAAGGCTCAATAATTTCTTATATACGCCAGTATTTCAATACGATAAATACATTGATACTTAGAAAAAAATAATAATTGTATAATGGAATCATTTTGATTATGATTTTGCACTGCTTTGTTAAAAATATATTCAATATGTTTTTGAAACCAATGTATTACAAGTATGTACATTGGAACCCTATATTTCTATTGCTATTTCTTCTAAAATTTTATCTTCAAAATTTACTATTTCTATATTTATCAATAGTTTTCTTCCACAAATATGAAACTAGTTCCATCCATTTTTCATCACATAGTTAAAAATAACAATAAAAAGTAAAAACACAAAATTATTTCAAAAATACTGTGTAGTTAAGTTATAATACTTAAATAAATAAAATTTCGAATTTCAAAAAGTCTATTTATTATTTTATATTTTTTTCCAATGGCAATTAAAAACATTTACAATTAACTTAATTAAGTAATTTTTTTGTACACTGTTCAAAATTGGAATTTTAAATGTTAAGAAGCTTACATTATGTGTACATCGCGTATTTCGGAATATTCAAAATATTTTGACTGAAAATAGACTCAGAAAATAAACTTTTTAATTTAATTTGAGTACTACATTTCAAAACTATTTTCGTTTTTTATTCATTTAAATTAAAATAACGGAACAAAATTTGTTTTTTTAGAACAACTTTTATCATTCCCATTATTAATCGCGTAAATTTCGAGTCTATAGCTGAAAAAAAATTTTACATATTATTTTACGTATCGCTACTGCAGTATAAACAAAAATAATATCTTATACAATTTTTAAATAAAAACAAAAACGTTCTGAAATATTTCAAGCTAAAAAAAAGAAAAAAGAGTGATTTACCTATACCAAAACAAAACCATAAAGTAAATGTAAAGGGCCATATACTTAAATTTAATTTAGCTCAAGTGAAATAAAAAACAAATAAAGAAATAAAACCAAAACAGAAAATTTTTTATAAATCTACAACTGTAAATAAACAATTTCATGCCCAATATGATGCCCATTTGCATTAAACGATCTTTGGCAGTTTACCCTATTATATTTTTAATAAAAATAAAATAACAGCGACAAAAACATGCATCCTCATCTCATCGTCGTAACTCAACTCAATGAGATTGAGATTTGAGAATGAGTTTGAGGCATGACCAATTGAACTCATCAAAATGGTTTTTGTCATTTAACAACCAAAAAATATAAGAAATAGAGAAAAGAAAACGAAAACGAAAAAAAAACACAGTAAAATAAAAATTTGGTAGAAAAGTTGTTGTTGTTTTTCTTTTGTTAATAAATAAATTTAGTTTTTTAGTTTCCAGTGGGCATAATCTTGAAATTCTTTATTTATTTAATTATTTCTTCAAAAAATATCTAATATTTTATATATTATCTATTCATTGTTTTATATAAGATATTGGGCTATAGGTTTTATATAAGATATTAATAGGTTTTTCACATAAGATATTGGGCGCGTGTTTTGTAAGTATTAAATGAAAAAAATTAAGAATGCAAATCATACAACAATTTTAGAAAATTTTACAAAATTATAAAATTGACGAAATGGGAAGAGGTCTTGGAGGGAAATGGATTGAGAATAAGTTGAAGAAAAAGAGAATATATGTATTATCCATTTGAGGCGAATCGTTATGAACCAAATAACACTATTTATATAGATGAGTACCTCTTTCTTTAGATGAAGGACATTTTAATGCAAGTGTATGAATGATGTGTGATTTCTAATGCAAACTACGAATGATGTTTTCTTTAACTTTAGTAAAATAAATTCATATATGCTAAAACAACTTTTTTCAAAAAAACTGTTTTTAACGTTTGATAATTTTCTCTTGTACCGGTACATCACAATTAAAAAAAACTATGTAAATATTGTAAATTAAAAAAAAAAAAACAATTCTTACTAGATCCTTTTAATATAATATTTATTTTACCATCAGAATTTGAAATAAAAGGGGCCCCTGTTGAGTAATTATATTTCAAGTTGAAGTCAAATTTAAAGTTTTTAAAAAAACAGTAATTTACGTACTGACATAGACTTCGCACGATATAGCAGAAACCACTCGTGTTTAATAAAAAGTTTTGTGGTTAGTAAGTTTTATTTAGGACACATAAATACACGTCCCTCATATACTGCTTCGTTTCCAATATATTCCCTATAGTAAGTTGCATTTAGTGGATAAAATTACTAAAAATAAAAATTTTTGTCATTAAAGAGGTATGTATATATATACCTACATAATACATAATTTTAATAAAAACTATATTATTACTACAAATATCCAATTTTTAGAGACAGTTACTTAAAAAGATAAAAAGGAAGAATTCAAGTGATTTGGTTTTTTGTTTTTTTTTTGGCATATGTACATATATTCATTTGCAAGTAAATATATAAATTACTAGCTTTGTAACCCGTCATAAATGACGGAAGCAAAATAAATCCTAGTTTCTTTTTTTCTTTCATTCACTTTTTATTTATTTTTATTTATGTTTATATTGGCCTAACACTAATCTTTTTTTTTTATATAACAGAAAAAGAAGTACCATACCAACAAATTTGTATAAAATGTTTGTATTTTTGTATGGTATACTCGTACTCACTTCCATTTAGCTATAATTCGTTAGTTGGGTTCCATTTAGTATAAATTATACCGTATTAGCGTTATTGAGTCCTCCGGGAGAGCAAATTTAAAAATGGGATCTTATTTTCATATAAATTTTGTCTTTTGTATAATGTATAGGGATCTTATTTTGGTATATGAATAAACTGTTATTATGGTATTGTGTTATTTTTAAAAAATATTCATAATTTATATATTCAAAATTTTGTATCTAAATTGGTAAAATTTACAAAAAATACAAAAACATTTTCATCAATAATTTTCAATTTAAAAAAAACAATGTTTTATTATCCGGCGTAGAAGTAGAGTTAATTATCCTACTCTACTTCTATCAAGTTCTATTGATTGAACAGTTAACCTGAACAGTGAAGGGAAATGTGAACACTTAACACTGAAAATAAAATAATATTTTTGGAATGGAGCATATAGAACATACAGAATACAGATACAGCAAATAATAAAAAAAAACAAAAAAAACAAAAATAATTTTTTTTGAGTGAAGTGAATTACGCACACAATAATGAGAAAAATAAAAGGTAGAAGCAATAAAGTAGTATAATGTATAATATTATACAATACAAATATGCTGATACATATGTGTATTATTATGTATAATTTTAAGTAATAAGAATAACCTTTGAGTGAATTATGTTTTTTTTTTGTGTTAAATGCTGTTTGCCTTTTGGTTATTATACCATATTAAACTATTGATTAAATTTCTATTAGTCCTTATTATTATAAATCAAAAAAATTGTTTGTTTTATTTATATTATTATTATTATTTATTATTTTTCCTTATTATTTGCGAAGAAGACTAACATTAAATTAAAAAAATATAGTTCATGCAATCAATTTTTCCTGCAAAGGTTCAGCATGGTAGACAGGGGTTAAAAAAAAGCACCAAACCAATTTGTATATATATGCATTTGTATACATATGCAATTTGTATATGTGTTGGAGCGTTCCGTCGAACTTACAAACATCCAGATAAATGCAGAATAATATATATAGAATAATAACTGATTTGTTTGCTTTTGCTTATTATTTTAATAAGATTTCACATATGCATAATGTATTTGCTTAATAATAAAATCATGTGAGTAAAAAATTTTCAACTGTGTGCGCATTTTTGTTTTATATATAATCTTATATATTATATATATTAGAAGTTCATTAAGGAGTAGGAGAATCGAAATAAAATAAAAAGGTGTCTACTGCGCAGGACCTTAAATGCTTGTCAATTATAATTATAGATAGGTACTCTAACTCTACTATATAAAAATAAATTTGCTAGTCATATGAACAATTCAACTGATTTTTTTTTGTTTTTGCTTTTTTTATATTTTTTATTTGAGATGAATTTGTTTCTTTGTTTTTTTTTGGCATATGTACATAGATTCATTTGCAAGTACATAATGTAAATTATAATAACTGATTTGTTTGCTTTTGTTTATTATGTTTATAAGATCTCACTTATGCATAATATATGTGCTGAATATTAAAATCATATGTGTACAAAATTTTCAACTATGTGCGCATTTTTGTTTTATTTACAATCTTTTATATTATATATATTAGAAGTTCATTAAGGAGTAGGAGAATCGAAATAAAATAAAAAGGTGTCTACTACGCAGGACCTTAAATGCTTGTCAATTATAATTATAGATTTGTTTTTCGGTTCTTTCTTTTACATATGCAAAAAAAATATTAAAAACAAGTTTTAGTAAACAAAACAACGGTGGTAAATGCTTATTTAATATGTTATTAAATTAATGATGATTTTAAATTAATTCAATTTATGTAATAATTTAATCGTGTAATTTTTAATTTAATAAAATTTAAGATATTTAGTGATTTAAGGTGTATTCTATATAATATGATTCTAATTAAATCTTTGATATTAATTTTTGTATTGATATTGTACATTAATTTTTTTTGTTCTTATTTTATTCCTTATGATTTTAATTTATAAGCATAAATAAATATTTAAATTTTGAAAACTTTTAATAGTAAAATTAATTTAACATTCAAGTTTTTGTTTATATTTTTCTTTTTTTCTATTTTTGTTTTGTTTATAATTTTTTGTTTTATAAATATACAAAGATTAAGTGCAAAATATTATAATAATGAAAAAACATTCTTTTTTTTCACAGAACTATAATAGTGTTAAAGTGATAATTAAAAGTTAACTATGTATTTAGTGTTCACCTTTATATATATATTTATGCACAGTGATTACAATTACAATGTAATATGATAATGAATATATTGTATTGACACAAATGCAAACTAATGATTTATGTTTAACACAGTTGTTATTAATTAAATTTTATATTTAATCCATGTATGTATTGCACTAATTTTTATTTGTATGTTTAAGATCAAATTAAAAATTTCATTGTGGTTCATATTATAAATTGCTTATTTAAAGTATTATATCAGCACTATCCAACAAATTATTAATTATTTTTCTTTTTTTTTGTTTATATTTTTTTTTTTTTTTTTTTATTTTTGTTTATAGATAAAAGTTTTAGTGCACTTTCATTTGTAGATTAATGTATGGGTGGTGATTAATAATACATCTATTTTTTTCAAGAGAACGGCGAATAATGTCGAAAGGAAATAACAAAAAAATATTGTTTTGAATCAAATTTTCTTTGTTCTGTTTGATTTAAGAAAAAGGTATTCAATTCATGGATATGTGTATATGATCATAATATGTAGAAAAGAAAAAGAAGAAAAACACGAGTGTAATTATACCAGAAATTTTTGGAAATAGTTTGAATGTAGATAGTTTTGCTGCCTATTCAAAGAAATAGATACTTTGCTTTAAAAATTCTGATATCGAATACAATTAACGAACAAGTATTAAACATTTTAGAAAAACTATAATAAGATTCAACAAATAACCCGTGGGATTTTTAAATGGCTGCTGTCCAAGTGGAATGCTTCCACATAAACTTAATTTGAAAGTTGAAGTTATAATAATATTATTTAGTAATCTAAATACCAAACGTGGTCTCTGCAATGGAAGCCGGCTAGCAGTCAAAAATGTAAAATCAAACTTAATAATCGCGGAAATCCTAATCGGTACAGCTATAAGGGAAACAATTTATTAGCCAACAAATTATTTACCAACCAAATTTATAAGTATAAGATTTAGAAGCATTAGATATAAAGAAATGGCAATTTCCAATTACTAATCTATATGGATAAAACATTATAGTTTAACAAATATTTTTGGAATTAAGTTGCGCACTGTAAATAAATAAATAATAAAAATATTCAAAGAATTTTTTTTTTTTTTATTTATCTTCACTTATAAAATTTACACGATAAATAATCAAAAATCAATTTTTTGTTATAATTTTCAGTACGCGGTTTTTGGGAAATGTATGGTTTTTTTTCCAATTTGTTGTAAAGTTTTGCACTACACAAAAACACTTATATAATTATTTGAGTACGTTTATTAATACCAATTTCTTTTTGCAGTGTCTTAAAACACTTTTTTTTATTCACCACCGTCATATGACGGTCCTTTTTGCTAGTTATATAATAAGTAGCAAGAAATTTCACACTAATACTGTATGATTACTATATATAATTTAGATTTTGGGTTATTTTTGCTTTATGTATTTATGACACCCGCTTTAAATGACGAGAGTATTCTAACATTACCTAAAAAATTAAATATTAAAAATTATAAAAAAATATTCAAATAATTCAGATTCAATAACCCGCCATTTTAATTTCAAACAATTTTCATTTAATTATGATCCACCACAAAAAGAAAGGCTTGAACTCGCTGGAGTAGAGTATATAAAAATAAATAAAAAACACAATAAAAAATATTGAAAATATACATTTCTCAATTAAAAATTTCAAGAGAAAATGAAAGCTATTCAAAAATAGCTTTAAAATAGCTTTTAAATTTCTGCTTTTTATTTTATTAGGCGATCGGACATCTAATTGTAAATTATCTTTGATACAACCATACCACTCCTGACACCTATCAAGAATATTTCAAACACGTGTTACAGTTCTGAAAATTCATATTAAGACAATCTGTCAAATATTACTACACTATATATTTTATTAATATTAATTTAAATAATCCTTTGAATTAATAAAAACCATTATAAAATAAAATGTATAGATATTTCAAATATTGAATTCAAACTTTAATTCACCTTATGCACATTTAGCCCTCTTTTGAGAATATCCTTCAGTTTTAATGCAATTTTTTTGCAACATTGTAACTATCAATTTTAGTATAGTTAACAATCTTTTGGAGATTAAAAAATATTTAAAATGTTTAAATATTTAAAATAAATTATAAAAAAAAATATTTAAAATGAAAATTTGAATTTAGTTGGAAATTTTATGGAGGATAAAAACTTTAAAATTTATTAATATGGGAAATTATGTGACATCTACTAGAGAAAAAATAAATATTAGACCGTATTGTATTGAAGTAAAGTAAAATATATTTGAAAAAAAACGTTAATCTGTGATTTAACAAAGCAGTAATGTTAAACTGGCATATAAGTACAATAAATAAATAGAACAAAAAATAACAAAGAAAAAGAATATGATTTTAAAATATTTAATAAAACTTCATATTAAAATTGTGGAATACATTCGAGATTTGTAATAGATAAAAGAAAAAAAAAAATAAGATTATAATCCATACTAAAAAGGTGTAAAAATTAACAAAGTCAGTACATGAAATAATTTTTTTTGTCATATTTTTTGTCAATATTAATTTAAAAAAAAATAAAAGTGAGTTAATTTAATAGCGATTGCTGCATTTTCATAAAAGATTCTATTTTACACAAATATGATCGATTATGATTTATTAGAAGGTATTAATGAATTATGATTTCAAAGATGGTGGTTTAGTTTCTATAAATCGTCAATCGTTGTTCAAAAATTGAATGAATATAGTATTTGTTATTGTTAATAGAACAAAACTATAAAAAGTTAAGAAATGGTTATAAAAATAGTATCGAAGCAAAAATGAGTATTTATTTAATTAATAAAGTACGAAATGCATCCGATCGAAAGATATACTTATGTGGAGAGTCATAAAATTTCATCTATTAAAAAATATAATAAAAATAAAATAGACGAACTTATATTTTTGATAACGGAAAATGTACAGATAGCTATTTTCAGACAGCAAATAAATTTAACACATTTTTTTACAAGTTCTTCGTTATCACGAGTCTGTTGCTTTTTTGATATGCCTCCAAAAATTTAGTTTGGTATCCAACATGACACCAAGATACCTAGGGGCTTCCTTAGTTTGAATGACCATTGGCACAATGGTTCTCATCCTCTTTTTTGTGAGTAGCACAATTTCGGTTTTTGCTTCCGCAAGCTCTAAGCCGTGTCTGTTCATCCAGCTACTCACTCTTCTCATGACTTGATTCAACCTGATTTGCGAATCTTCCATGGTCCGAGCTTATATTATTGCACCAACGTCGTCTGCAAAGCCTACTAGAGTTATATCATCTGGCATTTCTGCCTCCAGCAAGCTATTGTATAATATATTCCACAGGTCCGGTCCTAGGATCGATCCTTGTGCTGCGCCGGATGTTACGCTTTTGGTTACACTGCCGATCTTGGTTTCATACTGAAGGCTGCGTTCTCGCAGATATGCTGGAATGCTGAAATTTATTTCCAGGGCATCAATCATGTCTTCCCATCTTGCCGAGTTGAAGGCGTTTTTCACATCCAAGGTAACAAAGACAACTATTCTTCTTGAGAAATTGTTCCTTGCCTCCGCCGTTCGTATCGCCTCTTCTATTCTGGGTTTCAATAGCCTTTCGAGGAGCTTTCCAGCCGTGTCCAGCCTATGTATGCTGGTCTGAACGAGGACGGTGAGACTCTAATAATAATAATAATAATAATAATAATAATAATGTTTTTTTTTTTTTTTTTTTGCTTTTTTACGGTTATAGATGGTGTCGCGGGGAAAATCTGCTTAACAGACTACCGAGTGCCGGGTTGGTCGGTTTCTTTTTGCATTACACTAAGACGCACTGCAAAAAAGGAACCAACTGACCGGCTAAAAACCCCCACCATCTGTTCCCTTGACCCACGATGTATATCCCAGTTTGGAACCGCGTTAGTATTTCTTCAAACTGGCGAAAAAGTGCTGGCTTCGGTGTTTTCGTGTGAATTATCCCGTTCGCTCTTCTCTGCATATATCTATCGACAGCGGTAGACTGAAAACTAAATTCTACTGTCCCTCTTCTAATATTATTATTATATATATTATTATGGCTAGGTTATTTCCCATTTACAAACAAAAACTATTCTAAACAGAGCTATATAATCCCTAGAGGTGCTGTCTTGAAGTAGCTTCCAACATGTCAAGCTGCCTCAAAACGCTGGACCAGGTTATTTCTGTTTACATCTATTCTACAAATAACTAGAAAACTAAAAACTATTCTATACAGAGCTACATAGTCCCTAGAGGTGCTGTCTTGAAGCAGCTTCCAGCATGTCAAGCTGCCTCAAGATTCTAGCTTCTACCTTTTCCATTACTATTCGTATTGCATCTATTGTTGATCTTCCTTGTCTGAATCCGAATTGCATATCTGACAGACCACCGGTCGTTCGTATCGCCTCTTCTATTCTGGGTTTCAATAGCCTTTCGAGGAGCTTTCCAGCCGTGTCCAGCATACACAGTGGTCTGAACGAGGACAGTGAGACTCTGCCGCCTTTCCCTTTGTCGATTAAGACAAGTCGAGCTACCTTCCATCTTTTGCTGAAAACGCCTTCTTTTAGACATGTGTTGTACATATTCAGCATGATTTGCGGGCAAGTTTCCACCACGGCTTTGATGACTTCCGTTGGAATCCCGTCAGGGCCTGGAGCTTTCTTATTCTTCATATCTTTTGTTGCTTCCACAAGTTCTTCCTGCGTGAAAGCTGGTACTTCCTCTGGTGAAACCATCACATCACTCCAGTTTCTTATCGGGTGCGCTGGGAATAAAATATCTACTATATTTTCCATCGAGCTCTCTTCGATTGAATTTGTTGCTGTAGCTATTTTCAACTTCTTCATGACTATCTTGTATCCAAGCCCCCACGGGTCACTGTTTACATCTTCGCAAAGCTTTCTCCATTCAACCTTTTTGCTCAATTTTATGGTTTTCCTGAGTGTTTTGTGGCTTATTTTATATTCTGCCATTTTTCCCGTTGCATCCGCTCCGTTCCGTGATCGCTGTGCAATTCTTCGAAGATGCTGACACCTTCTTCGTAGCTCCGCTATTTCTTCATTCCACCAGTATACCGGTTTTCTTTTTGTAAATTTCCTCTTTCGCGGCATTGATTCCTCGCAGGCTAGTATGAGTGCACTCATTGTCTGCTCTACCACTGCCTCAGCTTTTATCCTACCTTCTAGCTCTACACCTGCCTGCATTGTGTCACCTAGGCTATATCTAAGTGATTCACTCAATCTTCTAGTATCGAGTTTATTCACGTTATATCTAGAACTTTCCGTTGTGCTCTCGGATATCATTTCTTCTCTAATATTTATATTGAATGTAATGTACTGATGATCGCTCCCTGTGTAGTCCTCCATAACTACCCAATCAGTAATAAATCCCGCTATATTCTGTGTAGCCAGGGAGATGTCCGGTATTGTTTCAGCGTACCCTGGTCGCCGAAACGTTGTTGTGCTTCCGGAGTTTATGATTATCAGCCCTTGTTTAGCTGCCATGTCTAAAATCTGCGATTCTCTGCGGTTCGTGGTGGGCATTCCCCACTCCACTGCTTTTGCATTAAAATCGCCACCGATAATTTTCTGCCCCTCTTTTTCCGATACTGCGTTCTCTAGATTCTCGATCATCTCCTGGTATTCCTGCGCCGTTTGGTTTGGTGTTAAATAGCAGCTTATGATGGTGAACTGGCTACTCTTAACCCAAACGAAGCCATTTCCGGCCCCATGTTCCAATGCGTGTATTTTTCCAGGGTTTGGGATCCAGATTGCCGCCGTGTCGGTGACATCTGAGAACCAGTTGTTTCTGCTCCGGTGGACGTACTGCTCGCTGATTATTAGCGCATCAATTTCTTTTTCAAGCGTGATCTGTGTTAAGAGATCATCTGTTACTCGACTTCTATGCATATTTCCTTGAAGAACTTTTATCATCTTCTATTTTTCTATTTTTTCTGACTTCCTCAAGAGCTCTCCGAATTGCACTGCAGTCTTTCGTACCTGACACATGGCTCGTTGCCTTTGCCTTAATTTCCGTGCACAGGATACATTTCGCAGCTTGCGTGCAGCTTTTAATCTTGTGACCTCTCTGTCCACATTTATAGCACGTATCCTCTCGGTTAGGCGCTTTGCAGTCTCGTCTGAAGTGTGCAAAGTTCATGCACCTATAATATCGCACTACTGGTGTTCGTTCCCGTATTCTACATCTGATTAGCCCTATTCTGATCTTTGCTGTCTTCAGGAGTTCCCTGGCGTCTTTTTCCTCCATTTCTATAATGGCCAGCATTTGCTCTCTCTTGTTCGGTTTAGTTAGGCTGAACCTACATTGGACTTCCTTTCCCAAGTCTCTATTAAGTACTGCTTGCACCTCTTCGCTTGTAGTGAGACTATCCAAGTCCCGTATCTCCAATGTTGTTTTGGCCGTTAGTTCTTTAACGTCTGCCATTTTCCCTAGACTCTTTCGGAGTTCCTCCTTGATTTCCTCCTTTCCTTCTGCCTTATTGTTTAATTCCAGCAGAACCGCTCCGTTTTGTGTCTTCCGGATTCCCTTTATGTCGGCTTTGGAAACGTCTGGGTTTACTCGCTCCCGTATTTCCCTCAGAATCTCAGCATATGTTTTGCCTTCGGCGGGCTTAATTATAATGGCCTCTGGTCGCGGCCTTTTAAACTGCCCACTCCTTCTTCTTCTCCATCTCCTTCTCTTTCCTTCGCCGTTTTCTTTTTTCCCAGCACTTTGGCTGTTCGTTGCCCCTTTTTCCTTTGGGAGGCGTCGCTGTCTAGAAGTATCTCCTTCACCTGGCGGTCGTTTAAAGGTTTTATTTTTGTTGTTTTGGACGACTATCCATTCGCCTTCGCCTCGGTTTTCAACAGTTTTCCTTTTTCTGGGTGGTGGGGTTTCTGTACAGCTTATAGGAGACCCCTCTATCTCCCTTCCTCTCTTCTTGTCCGTTGGCGGTATTTGTCTGGGGCTTTGGGCCTGCTTTCTAGCTTCAAGGGTGAGCTTTTTACTCTTTTCACTCTTGCAGTGAAATATCACTTCTACCGCCTCTTGGAGCTTTAGCAGTCCGTTCTTAACCTTCATGCTAACGTTCTTTTGTTTTGTGACTGCCGCCATCATCGTTTTTGTAAGCTCCTGAATCAGTAGGAGCTGTGTTTCTTCCTCTCTTTCAGGGTCTTTTTTGTGGCTGCATGCTTTTTCCTCTACTTGTTTATGTAAGCTGCTCATTGGCGTTTCCAGCATGAGATCGGTGGTTTGGATCTCCTCTGTATTCGCCGGTGTTCCTAGTTTTTCCTGTGCCTGTTCAGGACCGTGCAACCCCAGGGGTGCCGGGGGAGATCTAGGCGTCTTCCCACTCCTCATGAATGGGGTCATGCCCATTCCTGCTCTTTCTTCCACTCTTCTATCTAGTACTTTCGTCATGTTTTTGTTTTTATTTATCTCCATTTTGTTCCCACGAGTATCGCGGCAATGTAAGGTCCACCACAGCAGAGCCCCGTTACTGTGGTAAGGTCAATAATACTCCCTGAGGTGACCTGGTATCAGGGAGGCTCCGTTATGGGTAGCTAAGTGTTTTACCCCCTTGCTACCAACTAGTCCACTGGGCACGGGTCGCATGACACCACTGGATTAGGGGGTCGGTAGTAGTTTGTAAGCTGCTCATCATCAGCCAATCTGAATTGGGTGACCCTACCAGGAGAACATACTCCCGTCAGCACAGCCTGATGAATCACTGCAACCTAGGCCCCCACACCACGTCAAGGTCACTACCATGTGGGGGAATAATAATAATAATAATAATAATAATAATAAAAATAATAATAATAATAATAATAATAATAATAATAATAATAATAATAATAATAATAATAATAATAATAATAATAATAATAATAATAATAATAATAATAATAATAATAATAATAATAATAATAATAATAATAATAATAATAATAATAATAATAATAATAATAATAATAATAATAATAATAATAATAATAATAATAATAATAATAATGATAATAATAATGATAATAATAATAATAATAATAATAATAATAATAATTGAACAGTGAAGAACTTCTCGTACTTGAGAAGTTGTATCCACAATGTTCCTTCTTTATTTTGATCTGTTGGTGATCACTATTGAAATCGATTTAATTAAAAGGAACAGGGTAGCCTAGGAAACACTAGTACAATGTTCAATTTCATTAATCTTTAACAATAATGATCAAAATAAAACAACCGTAATGTTCGTTGTTCTGAAAAGATCTATTTTTATTACAAAATACCAAATCCTTTTATACAAAAATAAATCTAAAAACCCTACTCCTAATTTTAATATTCTTAATTTACAAAACTTATTAAAAATAGAAAGCAAACAATATTTCACATTTACAATATATTTTATGCCTGAAATCTTAACGCAATTCAAATCATATCTTTAAGCACAAACAATTTATCAGCATCTGTTTTTAAGTATACAACAAATTATAAATATTAAAGAAAACAAATATTGCTGTAATAAAATAAAAATACAAAATAAAACTCTAAACTATTTCTTGAGAAAGATCAACATTAAAAGCAAATAACCAATTCAAAATAATGTTATCGCTTGCAAATATGTCATAAAAATTAAAATAATAATTGTACCTAACAATAATCTTAAACACATTTTTACCTAAATAAATATTTCTAAATTATTCTAATTAAGACTAAACATTCTCCCCGGCGTTGCAAATCATCTTTTGAAAATGTTGCACCTGTTGGTGATAAGTTGACCAATCTTCCTTGTAATTTTTCCTTTTTGTCGAGACTTCGAACATCATCATGGAGAGCATCCCTTGTAAATACTACTGTAGAATTTGACGATTGTAAATTTTTATATATTATCTTTCCTACAACTAAAACTATTATAACTGCTATTACTGATATCAAACCCAAGTAACTGATGATATATGGATGTGTGTCATTACTTGATAAATCTGAATAATCAGATACCTCCTTTGTTAGTGATTGGATTTGATTTTGAATTGTTCCATACTTTATTAAGAAAGACTCTTCAGCATGATTTAACGTTTTCAAAAGATTTAAATTAGAAATGTTGTAATTGATGTCTGGCGGTAACCTTATTAGTGATGAACTGATTTTTTCCATTTGTAATGTTTTATATGTTATATATTCTCTTTAGCCAAAGAAAACAACCAAGTATTAGGTTGATGAAGTTGAATCCACGTCTTAACTGGTGTATAGACCCTTAGTTGACATTGATGAGATATAGTTCTTTCTTTTATAAGTTGAATTTCACATTGTAAACTCCAAATTTCCTTTGTAAAACTAGGTCGTTCTTGTCGACATACATATTGTCTGTTTGGTAATTTAACACAATTTTGAAGTTCTAACTGTGACAACGTGTATGTAATATCTCGATAACGATTAATCATTAAATATTCGATGGAAGTAGTATAGATATGTTCTTTCTGGCCCAAAAACTGGGTGGCCAATTTAGTCGTAAAGGCGTAGGCTCAATTATTTAGAAGATGATCCTAAAGGTATGCAAATTCGGTTGAATAAGTCTGTCAGTTTTGATGAGATATCGTGCATATATTTAGGCTCAATTATTTAGAAGATGATCCTAAAGGTATGCAAATTCGGTTGAATAAGTCTGTCAGTTTTGATGAAATATCGTGCATATATTTAGGCTCAATTATTTAGAAGATGATCCCAAACGTATGCAATTTCGTTTTGAATAAGTTTGTCAGTTTTTGATGGAGATATCGTGCATATATTTAGGTTGAAAATCTCAAGGTAGAGAAGCACTTTTGATGGAGTATTATGGAATTGAAAATTTATTTAGAATGTAATGAATGTCATGCTGGTCAAAGGTCCGAGGGTGCCAAACGTGAAAATTGCCCCAAGAACCATATGCCAAAGTTCGGAAGTTGTTAACAGCAGCGAAGTTATCAACCCTGAAAAACCTTGAATTTTGAATATCACATAAAATATGTATATTGTTATGAAATTGTTAAAGTATCCTATAATAGTAGTAAATGTGTGCGGTTTTGTGAAAAGAGAATAAAATTAGAATTTAAAATTTTGAGTTAAGGCAAAAGATTCTAGTATGCGAGAAAATTTTTAGATGACAAGGTTTGGCAACGAGGCAAAGGTTTTGTCAAAGAAATATAAATAAACTTATAATGGATATATTACCAACAGAAAAAGAGGGAAGTGTGAATGCTAATGCAGCTTTAGAATCTTTAAAATTAAATATAAACAAGAAAGTTGCAGAGAATAATAAAATTATAGAGAAAAGATCTTTGTTGAAAGATAGACTTGATGAGGGTATTAAATTCCTCTCTCAATTAGCTGATAAATATGAAAAGAATAATAAAACTGATCGTGTGCAATTATTAAGGAAATTAAAAAATGAGCTTGAGATGATTCAAACTGAGAAATTGAATATGGCAGATGTTTCTAAGGAAATGCATGAACATCATTTTGAAACGCTTCTGTACGTATATCAAGTGATTGAGAAACTAAAATATCATTACAATTATAATTAAATAAAAATTCAGTATGATTCCTAAAGAGAACTAAACTTATCAATTTTCGAATATATAATAACAGGTAGCATAATAAAAAACCTCATAATAAACCAAACCTTTGAAGTGTACGTTTGCAAAGATATTCATATCTCTCAAAAAAAAAAACAATATGAAGATAATATTAATTAGTATTTTGTATCTAATACAATTTAATATATACAAATCAGCTCCTACTCGTTTTTATTTAAACGAAGAGAAACATGGATATAATAATTTTGATATCATCGGACCAAACAATGATACAATTAAGGTCGGACTCTCATTAGATTTTATAAAATATAGTAAAAATCCTGAAGCAACCACAACAACACAACAACAAGTTTACCAATAGAAAAGAATATTACAGAGCGAAGTATTTCAGATGAAGCTGATTCAGCTCCTCAATATGTTACAGTAGAAGAAGCAATTGAAGCTTTTAAGATGGATTTAATTAGAAAAGAAAGTGATATTGGTGGTGTAATTAACAGTAAAGAAATTTTTTATAGACATTTTATACTTGAAGAGGGTGAAATACAAATTCATGTAAGATGTTCATACGATAGCAATTTTCAGAAAAGAACAATTAGAATACAATGTATCGAATATCGTGATATCTTAATATAAAAGAATTTTAAGTAATGGAGAAGTTGAAGAAATGACTATAGAAGATACTACATTCAAAAGTGAATATACTATATTAAATTTACCTAAAATAAAACAAACATCAAAAAGTGAATTTTTATATTAACATCAATATCATAATAATTTGAATGATTCATATATACTTATATCTAATCAAAATATAATATTAATAGAAGAAAAAAAAAATTTTTAAGGTTTTAATAAATTAGTTTTATTTATCCAAGAATTGTGATTTGATGGGAAACCAAGCCATTTAACAAAAACTCTATTATCTTTAGTTTTTACAATTTTTTCAACTAGATAGACATCTTTATTTTTAGCTTTTATTAATTCTAGCTCATAGAAACCGCCTTGAATGGGATGACCTTGATAATCTTCTAATAAGTATGTGATGGGGTTAGTAATCTGAATTTTCTTGATTTTAAATATTTCAGTTGTCTAATTTGGTGTGTATCCCTTTTCAAAAACATGTTTGTACTTGCTTATACGAACTGAGTCACCAAGTTTAAATTTTGCTGGTGCAGCAATTTTAATATGATTATACACAGTTGACAACAGCTCATTTGCGTTTTTACTATTTACATCAGATGGTCGCTTGTTAATAGTACGATGTTTAGTGTTATTGTATTGGTGAACTAATTTTCCAACAGTATCTACCCATTTGTAATTACCATTAAAACTGAAATCTCGCCACATTTTTTCCTTTAGAGTTCGATTGAATCGTTCAACAATACTGGCTTTTAATGAGCTGAATGTTGAATAATGATTAATATGATATTTCACAATCAAATTTTTGAAAGTATTGTTAAAGAATTTTTTTCCATAATCGGTTTGCAAATTTTTTGGATATCTTTTAGATTCTATGAAAATAGAATTCATTGCTTGCATTACATTTTCAGCAGTTTTATTTTTTATCCATGCATATTTTGAAAAGGTATCAATAACTGTTAATAAATATTTATAAGCTTTATTTTGTTTAGCATATGTCAGCAGTTTAAATTGAACTATTCTAGTATATCTTTTATTTTAAAAATTTCCTTTTCTAAGGTCGTGAGTTTGTATTAGTTCTTTTTTTCGAATCATCTGATAACCGAACAATATCAGTACGAGGACTTTCCACCATAATTACTTCATCTCGTAATGCATTTACATGTTTTATAAGAAATGCTATTTCTCCATTTATATATTTTTTAGTTTCATCTTTAATTTTCAATATATTAGTTTTGAAATTAGCATCCATTTTATCATTAGATCCATAAACACATGATATTTCATTTCTTAATTTTAAAAATACATCTTCTTTTAATTCGTTGATTAATTTCATAACATATTGTTTTAAATTTTCAATTGAATCATCAACATATTTTTTATTTGTGGAATCCATTGTGTTAAACGGATGATTAACATTAACTAATTTTTTAAATTGAAGATCATAATCTCAATCCTCAGTTAATTTGAAACCAAGAGCAGAATAATTTTTAAATAGTAATTTATTTGAACTGCGTCCAAACTTATCAATAGACATTTTGGAAGTGTAGACATGCTAATATAATTATTCGATTATATCAGCTTCTCTAAGCTCTTCAAGAATAGAATTGATTTCATTTTGATGATTATTATTCCCAGCATGTTGTGATGCATGTAAAATTCTCAATCTATCAATTAACTCATTCGGATCATTCCAATAGACATATTGTTTTGGTGCCTCAGAGTATGACATTAACGATGTCGATGCTTTAGATAAATTGTTTATTGAATGACCTGCTCCCTTTTTATTTCTATTTCTGGTATTATATTCATGTTCATAAAGCTTTCTGATAATATTTTTATATTTATAACCTTTATTTCCTTTAATTTGTTCTAGAGAATCATAATTTTTTCTATGAACATTTGTGGTTTCTAGAACTTTCTGATAAGTTTTCATATCACTCTCTGTATAAACTGAATCATCAGGTTTCTTCTTAAATATAAACTCGAGCAATCCATCAGTTGTTTTAAATACATCATTACCAATTATTATGTTATGATTTTGTTCATCAATTCGAAAAGTAGATGCTCCTAGTTTACTTGTATTTGTTTGTAAATCAAAATAAGGTCCATAACTTTTATCAAGTTCTGACTTGTTGTATCCATATGATTTTGATAGTGTTAGTGTATTATTTTCAGTGTTTAGATTTCTTATGGTGTCGCTCTCTTAGGTGTTGATGTTTCCAAATTGAATGATGACTAATCATTTAGGAATGTTCTATTCTTATCAGCTTGCGGTTTAACTTCTGATTTCAACTTAGGCGTTGATGTTTTTTTAAAATTGAAAGATGACTCATATTTTAAGAATATCTCATCACTATCAACATCCGGTTTAATTTCCGGCTTCAAGTTAAAATTGTTAGACTTCTGATATTTCACAACATTAGCTAATTCTTTAATTGGGTCTATAATGGGCTCATAAGTTTTCTCTAAAGCTTCTTCTTGTAAAATTCACCTTTTTTTAACGCATGATATTTCCTTTTAAGGCTTTTTTTAACTTTAATCATTTCCTTCATTAGCTTCTCATCCATTTTGCAATCAGTTTTAGTTGTTGCTAACTGAACTGGTATCGGATCGGTTGGTGTTGTTAACTGAACTGGTATCGGATCGGTTGGTGTTGTTAACTGAACTGGTATCGGATCGGTTGGTGTTGTTAACTGAACTGGTATCGGATCGGTTGGTGTTGTTGATGTTACCATGTAGTACAGTAAACTAAAATAGTTATGATGTAACCATTATCTATTTATAACTTAAGGAATTCTTCAAAATTTTTCCTATAACGACCATTGTTTAAAGGACTGTCCTTATCAACCACTACAAATCCATAGTTATTCTTCCAGCAATGTGAACATAAATTTTTAAATTGATCGAAATTCATATCAGAATTAACATGATCATTGTAAATATGTTTTAAATTCAAATCATCTTGTTTGAATACAATTATGAAATTTGCATTGTCTCGCACCAAATGCTTAGGAATACGAGTATAACTTTGACATAAATAGAAGCTGTCAACATGATTATGGCGACCCATACAAAAATATGCTCTTATGCTATATTGTTTCTCGCAAGCAACATCATCAATTATAAATATTGAATTTTTTGAGCTTCTGATGGAGCAATTATTTCAGAATTATCTGGAAATTCATTGTATCCCATACCTTTAACGGAATTTATTGCCTTTCTCAAATATTCATGTTTCGGCTGATGTAATGACTTTGAGTAAATGTATATGTTTTCGAAATTAAGACCTTTAGAGTTTAAGAGCATGCTTAGCATAACATTAGTTTTTCCACAATTTGACGGTCCAACAATCAATCCCCGGATACTATCGGGTAATAATGTACCATGCTTTCTTTTCTTTTTAAAGCTTCCTCGATCAAAATTTTTTACTTTAATGGGGTCATCCACTTTAACAAACTTCATTCTGACAACTGATTAAAATCTATATAAATTCAAGTTTATATAAGTAATAGGCAATCAGTTTATATCGATAGTTAATCGAAGACAAAAATATGATTGATCACAATAAAAAATTAATCAGACGTAAAAGGCTATTTAAAGGGAGAGGAGTAGTAGTCAATACGCTTATAAATAATTTACCATTTGAAGCGCATTTACCAGGATACAATTACTGTGGACCTGGAACTAAACTTCAAAAAAGATTATATCGAGGTGATAAAGGTATTAATCAATTGGATGAGGCTTGTCGTGAACACGATATTGCATATTCACAAAATCGAGATACAAACGAACGTCATAAGGTAGACCAAATATTAGCTGAAAAGGCTTGACAAAGAGTCAAAGCAACAGATTCAAGCATAGGTGAAAGAGTTTATGCACTTCTAGTTTCTGGTGTAATGAAAGCTAAAGTTAAACTTGGAATGTGCTGTTCAACTAAAACAAAAACCAAGCAAAAATTATTAAAAAATATTAGTCAAGAAGCTAAGGTAGCTGTTAAGGGCAGTAAACCAACAAGTCAAAAAGATACAATCAAACTTGCTTTGAAAGCAGCAAGAAATGTAACTAAAAAGAGAAAACAAATAAAATTACCAAGAGTTCTTCCAGTGCCTAAAGTTGGTGGAATTTTACCTTTAATTCCAATTTTGGCAGGTCCGTCAGCTGTGGGAGCTCTCTCAGGAGGAGCTGCTGGTATAGCTAAAGCTGTCAATGATGCTAAAAGCGCTAGGAGGCAGTTAAATGAAAGTGAACGACATAATAAAACAATGGAGGCTATTGCTTTAAGAGGAAAAGGCCTATATTTAAAACCATATAAGAAAGGACTAGGATTATATTTGAAACCAAAAAATTTGTAAATATGCTACCCAAAAGAGCTCTAACCAACATTGATTTAAACAATTTTGGAAAGAAATATCTAAAACATTTTCGTGGAGTTTTCATGAAAGATGATTTACCTAAAAGCAAACCTTGGAAACATGAATGTGGGATTATAAATTTAGATAATTCTATTGGATCTGGTACTCATTGGGTAGCATATTATAAAAAAGAAGATAATATACTATATTTTGATAGTTTTGGGAATTTACAACCACCAGCTGAAGTTGTGAAATACTTGGGAGATAAGCTCACATATAATTATGACACATATCAAAAATTTAATACATACAATTTATGTTTAGCTTTCTTCTCAAATTATAATTCTATAAAAAAAACAAATTTTAAGCGAATAAAGAATAACAAATAAAAAAGATAAAAACTGATTTTTTAATTTAAATTTTAATTTATAGTAAAAACTGACCTACTTTAATATCAGCTGACCAAAAATGAAGTTCAAGGTTATTTTGCATTACTCAGATAAAATTAAATAAATTATTCTTCTGATTTTAATGTTTTGCCGTCGGCAATTTGATATTATTTCTATGTATGAGATATATTAGGATGGTATCAATAATAAAAGTATCTACAACTTCCAAATTATCTTATTCATAAAGTGCAAGTCATGTCGCTAACACTTACATTAAGCGGTAACTCATCTATTTTAGCAGCTGAGTATTTCCCACCTATAGAATTACAGCATAAAGACTATGTATGTGGTTTAGTCGATTTTCAAACATACAATTCAATACCAAATATCGATGAGGAAAATAATAAATTTATTATTGATGATAATAGCATCACTATTCCGACTGGATCCTATGAAATAGAGGACATTGAGGAATCTCTTAAAGGAAAATTGGAAACTAATGCTAAAGGGGAACAGGAGAAGCTTCACATAAAAGCTAATAATAACACACTAAAATGTAAAGTGTTTTCTGATAAACAGATTGATTTTGAACGAGGGGATACAATTGGTGGAATACTGGGATTTAGTAGAAGAAAATTAAAACCAAATGTTTGGCATGAATCAGATTTATATGTGGATATAAATAAAATTAACATTATACGGGTAGAGTGTAATATCGTATATGGAACTTATATTAATGGAATAGAGGCTCATACATTACATGAATTCTCCATTGGTGTGAGTCCAGGCTATAAAATAATTGAAGTTCCTCAAAATGTAATCTATTTACGAACGTCAAACGAATAAGTTCTCTAACACTCAGATTAGTTGATCAGAACGACAATTTAATAAATTTTCGAGGTGAAACTATAACAATCAGATTGCATTTAAAACCTGTCACATAATGATCGTTTATAATAATTCCAATAAATATTCAATAAATGAAGCTCCTCAACTCATTATTGATAGATCATTGAAGCAGCAAGGTCATCAAAGATTGCATAATAAGCATGGTGCTATAATGTTAAAAAATCTACACTTTTTGAAATTAAATTGCAAATTAAAAAATCATTAAGATGAATTTATTTGAAAATCCAGTTTTCGATGAAAGCATCACAAATGCACATTGGCATACATATTCACCATTTTTGAATTCGTTCAACAAAAGCGATATAATTCGTATTCAAATCCAGAATCAGAATTTAAATATTTTACCATCACTTTCTACGAAAGATGGCCTGGCAACAACAACAACAAAATTGACTAACAATTCAATGGCATTTCTGATCATAACCGAAATGTTGGAAGAACATCCTGTTTAAAAAATTACATTTCTCCAAATGAAACCGAAAGTGTCAGATTAATGAATGCAAGTTGGACACCTGGGGTACGCATTGAACTGAATGACTTGTTTTTTAATTTTTGTATTCCATTAAGAATGCTTTTGGGATTCGCTGAAGACAAAAATATAATCCCGAATGCAAAACATGAGCTGATTTTGACCCGCTCTCGATCAGATGATAATTCTATGATTTGTGGTGATCAGATTGAAAAAGCAAAAATTCAGCTTATAAAAGTACAATGGAGAGTTCAACATATAACTTTAAATGATACTTTAAAATTGAATTTATATCAAAATATGAATAAAGGTACAGCGATTAAATTAGCCTTTAGAAATTGGGATCTTTATGAATACCCTACATTACCATCAAATACTAATCATCATATTTGGAATGTAAAAACGACATCACAACTTGAAAAACCACGTTTTATTGTATTTGCTTTACAAAAAAATCGGCAACATAAGCTGGATAGAGACCCCGCACAATTCGATCATTATAATATCACCGATTTGAAAGTATATACAAGTTCTAATAGCAACAGTGCGCGATTATATCATCAACTATAATCACCCTATATGATTGATTGTTATAGACTTACAATTACTATATCTCTTACAACAGCCGGATATTGCTTAGGCTGGTTAATTTATCTAGGCTACAAATATATAAAATTGCGGGCAACATCATCAAGATCAGTCAATTCAGAGGTTTAAAAAAAGAAATTAAAAAATGGAGTATGTAATAATCGATATACAAGGATTTCGGGATAATAACAACAAATTAATTCTAAAAGAAATTGCTGTTCTTACATCAAAAGATGAAATTCAACATTTTATAATAAAACCACCATATAGTTTGCATATTCTGGATGCCAAAACAAAATATACCAATAATTGGTTAACTAAAAATCATCATGGATTCAGATGGTCTGACGGAAGAACTCATTTTTGTGATGTGATCAATTTTTTGAAAATATTTATAAGCAACAATACCAAAATTTATGTTAAAGGGGAGGAAAAAAAGAAATGGATTGAATTTACATTAAATCATAGCAATGTGAACAATTTAGATGAGGATGATCCTACAAGTTTGAAAATATTGATTAAACAACAAAATAAAACAGATCAAACAGATCAAACATGCGCATTCAAACATACTGGGTATTGTGCATTTGAAAATGTTCAAATTTTGAAATTTCATGCTATAATGAATTTTATGCTATATGAGCAACTTTATGAAGTTTTACCATCATCATCTGAAAAAGAAAACTAACTAAACTAAAGCTGAAAAAATGTAATTCTAAATTTGAATCATTATGAAATAAAACAATTTTTGTAAAATTAAAATTAAACGTTTTTTTTTTATTTTTAATTTTTAATAAAATTTTATACAAAACTAAAGTCTATAAAACTAAATAATTGACCCTTTATAGCTATATTCACACCATTTACTTCAAGTTTTATATGCTGCCAATCTAAAACATCTGCGGTTAAGTTTATGTTTTATTAATGAAGAATACTAAACATTAATAAATTACATGTTGGATGTCAGATGGACGGAGGAATTTTAACTTTACACTACAATTCCGCTTACGCATACATATTTCATATAAGAATATTATTCTAACTGATAAGAACCTTTAAAATTTTTAAAACCGCAAGTTTTCATTTTTTCAATTTTTAAAATCGTACAATTTGGTAGGGTACTCTGCTCAAAATTTCTATTATGTTGAGTGAACATACATTACAAACTCTAATTAATCAACATTAAAACAATAAAAATAGCAAAACAAAAATTTTAAATTCTAATTTTATTCTCTTATCACAAAACCGCACACATTTACTACTATTATAGGATACTTTAACAATTTCATAACAATATACATATTTTATGTGATATTCAAAATTCAAGGTTTTTCAGGGTTGATAACTTCGCTACTGTTAACAACTTCCGAACTTTGGCATATGGTTCTTGGAGCAATTTTCACGGTTGGCACCCTCGGACCTTTGACCAGCATGACATTCATTACATTCTAAATAAATTTTCAATTCCATAATACTCCATCAAAAGTACTTCTCTACCTTGAGATTTTCAACCTAAATATATGCACGATATCCCCATCAAAAACTGACAAACTTATTCAAAACGAATTTGCATACGTTTGGGATCATCTTCTAAATAATTGAGACTAAATATATGCACGATTTTTTTTTTTTTTTTTTTTAATATAAACTTTTATTATTTGCCTTTGAGATAAACTTAAAACTATCTTAGCCTAGAAAAAGTTTAAGAAAAACGGCTTTACTATAACTAATTACTATTAACATTTAAACTTATTTTAAATTTTTATGTTAATTTTATTTTCTTACTATTTATTTTGTTTCGCTCGTAATTATTACTGTATGTTAACATGTTTATTCTTATATTATATATTGTAAAAATAAGGCTTAAAAATCAATATTAAATCTTTTTTTTTGTTAAATAAAACCCTAGACTAAATTAACCTAACTTAACCTAATTATTAAGCCTACTTAATCTAACTTAACCTAAATTGTTAAACCTAATATGTAGTAGTACCTAATTCTGGTTGAATGTGTTTTCTAACCACCAATATTCTCTTTTAATTTTTTTGTCTCTATCTGGTATAGACATGTTGTATTTTAAGTTATCTCCATTTATGTGGCCCGGATTGTAATCAATGATCTTACATGTGGCCCGTCTACTATAGTGATATAGTATAGGGACATGATTGTGGTCTTGAATATAACCATTTTGATCAAGGAATATAAAATGCTCGGGTGCAATAAATCCCGTGAGCATTGTTTTTTTTATGTACTCCTCATTGTGGTAAAATATATGTGATATTAAACCATTTTCTGGAGTGTTTAGTGCTCTATCATAATGTTTTCGAATCAATTTTATTAGAAAATTGTCGATTCTGATTATGTTTGCTTCCTTATACAAATATTTATTGGAGTAATAATATTTGTAATCGGACTCGGGCTTTCTTGATATATTTGTACAAACTCTTATGCATTTTCTTTCAAACTTGCGCAATTTTTCCATTAGACTTGCATTGATATTGTACCATATGGGCACACCATATGCAAGTGTTGGCCTAATTAATGTTTGGTAACAGATTATTTTTACTTCGTTACTTATATTTTTATTGTAAAAAAGCTTTTTTGCTGCCATAAAGGACTTATTTCCTTTAGCGATTGTATATTTAACATGTTCGATGTAGTTCAAATTACGATGTAGAAGAACACCAAGATATTTGACAACCTTTTTGTTTGCTAGGGACGAGCCGTTAGGAGATTTGATACAGAAACGTTTCCAATTCTTTTTAATGTCTGAACTTGTTTTATCGACCGTATTACGGAATAATACAGTTTCACATTTGTTAAAGTTCACTTTTAATTTCCATATTTTGCAATAGTCCAAAATGATATTGAACATTTTTTGAACTTTTGTTTGAATGGTGCTTACTTTGCTATCCGCTGAATAAACTATTATGTCATCGGCAAAAGCCAACGTGTAGCTATTTCCTTTGACACTGTCTAATAAATTCATTAAATCTGCTATGTAGATGGAAAAAAGAAGAGGTGCATTCACCGTACCTTGTTGAAGGCCATTTTCTATCAAGAATTTTTTTCCGGTCGAAGTTGATTGATTCGCAATCAGGAATGTGTTATTATATAACATGTTCTTGATAATCATTATTAAGGAGGTTGGGAAGCCATATTGCATTAATTTATAAATTAAACCATCCAACCAAATTGAGTTGAATGCCTTTTCTAAATCTATTAGACAAGCACCGATGCCGAAATTTTTATTAACAAACCAACAGATATCGGAAGTCAATTTAGTAATTGTGTGATTAGTACTATGTTTATACCGAAAACCAAACTGGTTTTGGGGTATAATATTACGCAAGGTAGCTAGATATTGAACTTTGTCGTAGATTAGGGTTTCAAAAATTTTACTAATATTTGGCATCAGACTAATTGGTCGATAATTATTCGGGTCATTTGGATCTTTGCCTGGTTTCTTTAGCAAAATAATTTTCGATGTTTTCCAAATTTGTGGAAAGTACGAATTGTTTATTGCATTATTAAATAATATTACGTATTTAGAAATTATTAGCGTACTCAAATTTTTTAATACTATGTTTGGTATATTGTCTATTCCAGCAGAAGTTGTATTTTTTAAAGCTTTAAATTTTAACGAAAGTTCCACATGGTTCGTGAACTGGCTATTTTCACCGCTTTGCATTGATGATTTATTAGTGTTTGAGAAATTGCAGAGAGTTGTGTTATTTGCATGTGTGTGTTCCATATACGAATTTAACTGGTTAATTTTCTGTGTTATTTTGGTGTGAAATCTATTGTTTAATGTTGTTTGAGTTTTATGTGTACTTTCTAAGTGAGACCCTAATACGTTATATATTTGTATTTGATCTTGCAATACGTATTTATTTGTATTGGTTTTTTTTAGTTGATTTGCATCTACGTTATTTTGGTTAAGCAATGAAATGTCATTTTGATTAATATGTAATTTAGAAATTAGGTTAGATTTTTTATTACGAAATATTCTGTTTATTTCTGGGAACATATTGGAATTTTTTTTATTTGATAACTTACGAAGTCGGCGTTGCCAGTATTTGTTAATTTCTAAATAAATTTGTTCTTTAATAAGTGTTTTTATGTTATTTAGTAGGCTTTTCAATAATTGTAAGTTAAATGTGGAAAAATTAAGTCTGTGATATTTGATTTTATGAATATCTTTCATTAAGCTAGTTTTTTTGTTTAGGAGAATTTTAAGTTTTTTCGAATAAAATTTATTTATATTGCTTGTATTTTCATTTTTGGGTATGAATTCATTCATTGTTTTTAGAATGATATTGTTTAGCTGAAGCAAATGGTAGTCGATATTATGATTTGGTATGTTGTTGTTGTCGACTATAAGATTTTCATCGACGGAGTAATTGCTTACGTAATTAAAATTTAAATTATTTTTAAATGTGTTCCATTTAGCCTTAGAGAAATCAAACTTGTTTTTTCGCGGTAATTCATTAAGTAATAGCTCATCGTTGCTTAAAGTTATTAATATGCAAATAGCGTTATGGTCACTATCAAATGGTATAGTTGAAAGTTTATTGCTAGTTTGCGTGGAACAAATTCTGACGTCCGAGATTACTAGATCTATGTAAGAATTAGCACGTGGAAGTGTTGGTGCGTCAGTTAAGAACAGCTTACTTTTGTAAAGGATTTTATTATTTTGTAGCCATTTGTGTAGTTGTGTACCTCTACTATTGTTCACTCTATTTAACCAGAAAGTGTGCTTTGCGTTTAAATCGCCAGCGAGTACGTAATAATGATTAAGATTGTTTAACCTCAAGACCTCAAATATTTGTTTGAATTCTGTTATAAAATTATATGAATTTCTATTTGATGCATAAATAGAAATTATAAATAATTTTTTATTTTGTTTTAGTTGCAATGAAATGATGCAGGGTTCGATACATAAAAAGTTATCAAAACTTGCATTTCTTACAACTTCATATTGGTAACATTTTTTAATTCCTATGGCAACACCACCACCATCAATATCTGAATTACGATCCCTTCTAATAAGATTGAAGTTGTCAATTTCAATATGATGGTGTGGTTTAAGCTTTGTTTCACACATACATATTATGTCAGGCTTATTGTTTTTAAGAAAATGCATAAGCGATATTTTTTTGTTGTAGGAGATAAGTGAATTTACATTAATCGAAATTATTTTGTAAGTATTAACAGTGTTAGTCATAGTGTTGGTTAGATTCCACACTCATACAATCGAACAATATGCCGATTCTTTCTGAATTTAAATTGATTTTTTTCTCCACATTGCTAATTTTTTTTTGCATTTCTATAATGCTGTTACGTATTTCTAATAGTAAGCTATTAGAATTATCATTATTACTATTATTAGTATTGCTATTCCTTAAACTATTGGTGTTATTATTACTAATACTATTGTTGTTACTACTGATATTTCTGTTACTTACCACTTGGGCAAATGAGATATTTGGCTGTGTGTAGTTCATGACCATGTGATGTTTGTTTTCAATTTTTCTTTTTAAATGTTCTTTGAGTTCAGTACGTTTTTTTAATCTCGCTTGATACTCGGTACAACCTTTATAAGATGCTGGATGTCCATCTTTATTGCAGAGTGTGCAATGTAATTTATCTTTGGGATCAAACTTATTCAAAACGAATTTGCATACGTTTGGGATCATCTTCTAAATATTTGAGACTAAATATATGCACGATATCTCATCAAAACTGACAGACTTATTCAACCGAATTTGCATACGTTTAGGATCATCTTCTAAATAATTGAGTCTAAATATATGCACGATATCTCATCAAAACTGACAGACTTATTCAACCGAATTTGCATACCTTTAGGATCATCTTCTAAATAATTGAGCCTACGTCTTTACGACTAAGTTGGCCACCCAGTTTTTGGGCCAGAAAGAACATATCTATACTCCTGATGGAAGGTTCTATCTTCATATACATATTATTTAATTTTACTGGAAACGGTATTAGACGTATTAAATCAAATTCTGTTGTTGATATTAACGGCGCTTCAAAGAGAAAAATTGCATATTCTGAAGTTAATTTACACTTCACCGACATTAATCCGTATAACTCCGAAAGCTGTGGTAACCTGAGCGTTGGAGAAATTAATGATTTAATTTGATCTAAATGGTCAGATAACTGTTTCGGTGATAATATGAACGGATTGGCTTTGCCATGTTGTATATCTGTGATAACATCTATTATTTTTTCTTGCATTCTTCTAAATTCACCCAAAGTTAATAATATATATTGAGAAACTAATAACAAAGATTGTGTAACTTTCTCTCGATATAAGTGCTCAGAAACGTTATTGACTCTCAGTATGACTTGATTTAACTCATTTTGAATCTTGTTAAAGTTGTTTAAATATTGTTCTTGTGATTTTTTTATTAAATGACTAGTAGCTTCAATTATTGATGTTTGATCCTTTATTAGTTTGTGTACATGATCTTGATCCTTCTTAACATTCTCAATGATATTCTCAATTTTCGTAGCATACTCATTATCTAATACTCCAAATAAAATATTTGCTACATTTCCTATTGCGTTGATCAAGCCTCTTTTGTGCCGATTAGAATAATTATCCACATGAAATAATAAATAATTTATTTCATCAATTTCGTGGATCTGGTGTTCATATTCCTTTGTGAGCAAAAACACATAATGGTAATCTGTTGTTATTGTAGACATCCTTCTTATCTTCTGAATCCCTTTATTTAACATCTCGTATGTTTGCCAATATGTTGATAAATTATAATATACAAATATTTTCCAACATGTTTTTATTAAATAACGAGTACCTAGGTTATCCAAATAAATTCCTGCATTCTGATTTAAACTCGTTATATTAAATGATGACGAAACTGGTTCAGCAAAGGCAAGTAATGGAAGGAATAAGATCGTTACTAATAAAAACATTGTAGGGCTAAATATTCCATCTGAGTTCAGTTTCTTCATTGGCGACCTTTGCTCTCGTTTATTATTTCTTTTTTGTGACTTGCTATTCTCTGAAACTGAGCAACTTTCAATCTGCGCCTCCACCGGAATAGGTGCTAAATTGTGTATTGTACGCTTGAAAATTCCATTAGCCGTTTTCACGTTCACTACCCTTACAAATCCATCTGTGCCTTTAATGAATTCTTCTATTCGCCCCATGTGCCATTTAAGAGGTGGAGTATTATCCTCTTTTAACATTAATAACATCCCAGGAACTATGTTCGTTTCAGGTTGTTTCCATTTATATCTATGTTGAAGTTCAGATAAATATTCGTTAGACCATCTGCGCCAAAATTCGTGCCGAAGTGCTGTTACTAATTTCCATCTAGTCAGTGACGTCAATTTGGCATCTGAATTGTCATATTCAGGTAAAGCTGTTAATGGTTCTCCAATTAGTGGCAATCTCACAAAAGTGGCCTGGAGTCAGTGCTGCGAAGTCATTTGGATTTGATGATAATGGTGTCAGAGGCCTTGAATTAAGAACTGCCTCGGCTTCAGCAACCACTGTACTTAATTCTTCAAATGTTAGTGATGCTGATATTAGAGTTTGTTGCAACAGCTCCTTTGACGATTTAACAGCAGCCTCCCATAAACCTCCAAAATGTGGTGATCTTGGTGGCGAAAAATGAAATTCTATCCCATTATCACTGCCATTTTTGACAACTTTTTCTTTAGTTTCCTGTGTTTCCAACAATGCCTTTAACTCATCCAACTTATTTTTTGCTCCAACAAAATTCGTGGCATTATCACAGAATAAGTTCTTACATAAACCACTCCTGGCTATAAATCATTTAAGTGCTGCTAAAAATGCATCAGTTGTCAAATCTGTAACTACCTCTAAATGAATCGCCTTTGTGACAAAACAACAAAAAACAGCAATGTAACTTTTCTCTGAGATGAAAATGAGTCCAAATTGGACCACAAAAATCTACACCTGTATTTAAAAAAGCCCTTACAGGTAACACTCGTTCTGTTGGAAGATTCCCCATCATTTGTTGTAACAACTGTGGTGGTGGTAAAGGCTCTAGACGGAACATATGCTAACCTATGTTTCCGATAAAAACTAGGAAATGCCATCTGGTAAAACATCTACAGCTCTGCCATCAAATCCGACTCTCACCTCCTCGAAGGTAGGTAACATAGTTATCTGCCGGGTACCACCTGGTAACTTGTAAGGCTAACGAGAGCGGGTGAATGCGAACACTTGGCGCAATATCTAAGTAAATCGATTTGGTTAGCACGTGCGCGGACGCGATTTATGGTAATTGAAATTGTGAGTGCCGGCACAAACACAAAAAAAAAAAAAAAAAAAATCCAGAAGCGTTTGACCTAAAATAGGCGGCTCCCTGGTCTGCGGCTGATCCCAGAGGGGCGGCAGTTAAAATCACCTGGCAGGAGGTATAAAATGCAACATAAAAACAAATAATAATGTATAGTCTAAATAACAAAATAAACTCGGTAGGGATATCTACCAAAGTGTCGGCAGAGACCACGGCTGCCGGCGAGGGCTTGGCTGAATGTACTAGACTTTCAGATGAGTCGCCAGTGGGGAACAACAATTTAGATAAGCTGATTAACCCTTTTAAAAAGAGTGCGAGAGTTCCAAGGTCGCCATCAAGGATGACCGAGTCAATAATTGATATACGGAGTCAAAATAATAAAGAACCAAATGAAAACCATATACTCCAAAAGAGGCTAAGCGAAATAGAGGCGAATTATGTATGTCACTAAAAAAAGAAGTTTCGGCATTAAGAGCAGAAAACGAAGCTTTGAAAAAAAGAGAAAAACGTAATGCACCAAATGAAATCATCGAGCAAAAATAATATTTCACGGATGAAGATGAATTGAGCAGAGAAACTGACTGGCTGCTCAAAAAAAAAATCAAATAAAAAAAGAAAAGCTACTTCTTCACCTGAAGTTGAATCCTCACCATCTGGTTTAACAAAAACCTATGAGGAAAAAAACTCCAAAACGACTGAATTTGTGAGTACAAGGAAAACCAAAATTCCACCTCTAATCATAAGTAAAATAAATGATTTCAAACCATTAAATAAAATGCTGCAAGCTAAAAATATGAAATATGAAATAAAATTGCTAAACAATAAGCAGCTGAAAATAAATCTGGAGACGGAAATGAATTATAGAAATCTAGCTAAAGATCTCAATGATACCAAATACGAATGGCATACTTATGAAAGCAAAATAAATAGACCAATAAAAGTCATGGCACGCGGCTTGCACCAATCTTGCATGCCAGAAGATATAATAAGTGAGCTTCATAATAGGCAATTCAATATCATCAATGCAGTAAATATGATAAAGAAAGTCAAGGAAAATGATAAACATGTAACTGTTAAAATCCCAATTTTCATGCTTACCTTTGATAGTAAGGAAGACTTGAAAAAAATTTACGAAATCAATCATATTCAAAAATGATAGTTTATATTAAACCTCTGAGAAAAAGCAAAGATATTCCTCAGTGCAAAAGATGTCAGCGTTATAATCATACGCAGAAATTTTGTAATACGGAGTCTATATGAGTGAAATGTGCCGGTAAACATTTAACAGCAGAATGCGATAAGCTGAAAACTTCACAGCCAAAATGCTCCAACTGCCAAGAGTCTCATCCAGCAAATTATAGAGCATGTTTAATTGCCAAAGAAATTCAGAAAAGAGAAACTCTGTTTACCCAAAATTAGTTCAAAGGCAACAACCAAGAAAATTCATATCAAAGAAAGTAATAAAGAGAGTAACTTATTCTGCCATAGCAAGAGACAAAAACAATGAGGATGTTTACCAAAGCAATATAAATATGAAAAAAACGAGACTTCACTGCTGATGAAACACCTCGAATAGTTTATTCATCAAATGCAAATAATCAAACGCCGAGAAGAACTCCTTCATCAAATAATCAAATGCCGAGAAGAGGTCGTTCAACAAATACGGAATTGATTTCAGAAAAAGAACAGCACGGAATTATATTAAAAACAATGGAAAACCTAATGAGTCTGGTAGATAGAATCTCACTCAGATTAGATAACTTGGAAAGTAGGTATACTGTTAAGTATCCTGATATGCCACATAACTCAATTAGATAATGAATAAGGACAAAATCACTATATGTACTTGGAATGCGAATGGCATTAACAACAAAAAACAAGAATTGGAAATGTTCCTAAACTTACGAAACATAGATGTCTGTCTCGTGTCAGAAACCCATCTAACAAAGGGGCACAATTTAGTAATTCGTGGATACAAAGTATATCATACAACGCACCCTGACAATCTACCAAAAGGAGGTAGTGCGGTCATAGTAAATGATCTTATTACCCATCATGAACATTGTAACATATAAAGTACAGAAATGCAACTCACAGCCGTACAAATAAGGTGCACAAAGCAAAATATCAACGTAGGAGCGCTGTACTGCCCGCCCAATCACGCTATTAAAAACATATGTTCAAGAGCTTATTAATGAAATTAGGTGAAAGATTTATTCTTGGAGGTGACTACAATGCTAAACATCTAGAATGGGGCTCCAGGATGACCCTTACTCGAGGTAAAGAACTGAGAGAGACGCTGAGAGAAACAGGTTGTTTATTTCTTTCAACAGGAAAAACAACATATTGGCCTGCAGATATAAACAAAACTCCTGATGTGTTAGACTTTTTTATAATGAAAAAAGTATCAACTAATTTCACATCTATAGAAGTTAACTATGACCTCAATTCCGACCATTCTGCTGTCATCCTAAAATTAAATACAACAATAGTGAAAAAATCTTGTAAACCATTTTTAACCAACTCATCTACAGATTGGTTAAGCTTCAAAAAGATTCTGCTAGAAAAAATTAACTTAACAGTAACATTAGACAATGAGGAACAACTAGAAACTGCTACTGAAAAACTTATGTAAGCTGTCCAGTTTGCAGCTTGGAGTAGTACTAAGACAAAAAAATCAAAAAAAATCAGCCCTAGATATCCGGTGTATATCCTTAACATGGTAAAAGAGAAACGAAAAGCGAGAAGAAGGTTAACGACACCAAATCCTACAGGCCGATATCTTTGCTTCCTACAATATCGAAGTTGTTTGAAAAGTTACTATTGAGAAGGATTCAACCCATCATAGAAAACAGGAATATAATACCTAATCACCAATTTGGGTTTAGGCAAAAACACTCAACAATAGATCAAGTACATCGAATAACAGACATTATAGAAAGGGCACTGGAAAATAAACAAATTTGTTCTTCAGTATTTCTAGATGTAGCCCAAGCTTTTGATAAAGTTTGGCATGAAGGACTCATCAAAAAGCTAAATTGTTTAAATTAAAAATTATGTTGAATTATTTTCATCATATCTCTCAAATAGAGTTTTTCGATTTAAAAATGAGAATGAATACTCCTCTCTAAGAGATATAAAAGCTGGAGTACCGCAAGGTAGTATACTGGGTCCAATTTTATATTTCTTATACACCTGTGATATACCCGATGTAGAAAATATAAAAATAGCAACCTTTGCAGATAACACAGCGTTGATGGCAGTTAGTTCTACTATAGAAGAAGCTACAAACAAACTGCAAAAAGCTAATGATGAAATTTCCAACTGGTGCAAAAAATGGAAAATTAAATTAAATGAAGCCAAATCTAGTCATGTAAACTTCACCTATAAAAACATAGTAACTCCTCTCTCAGTTAAAATTAATGATGTCGTGATTCCATACGAGAATAAAGCTAAGTGTCTTGGCATGACCTTGGATGCAAAACTGAAATGGAAAGAGCATGTGAAAATCAAAAAACAAGAACTCCAGTTCAAATATAGAGAAATATACTGGCTGATTGGGCGGAATTCTACAGTCTCGCCCTATAACAAAGTTTTGATGTATAATCAAATATTGAAGCCAGTCTGGGCGTACGGTATTCAAATATGGGGATGTGTTAAACAAATCCATATTAAAACTATCCAAACGTTCCAAAATAAGGTACTGCGCAACATAGTCAATGCTCCATGGTATGTTCGCAATGCCGATATTCATCGAGATCTGAAGATCTCATCTATAAAAGACGAAATAATTAAATGCGCTGCACGGCATAAAACTCGTCTGATCCAACATGTCAATACCGAAGCTTCTAGCTTAATTGACAATCAAAACTTTGTGAAGCGACTATAACGAACAAGACCACTTGAGTTAGGTTAAAACCTTTTATCTATTAAAACCTTATTGGATTTTGGTAGATCAAAGGTATCTATGTTTCTTTGAGTTAAATGTAAATTAATGGTTAGTCTATAAGACTAGTTTTAATGTTGCAATAATGATAGGAGTTTTTAGTGGGTTAAAGTCCCACAGTCCTTCAAACTGCCTTCCCTGGTAATAGGTAGTCCCTGAAGCCTCTTTCGATGATTTACTACTATCTGGAAAAAAAAAAAAAAAAAAACAACTGTGGTTTTGCCTTTACACACTTTACACATTTATTTACCACTGTTCTGACTAACCTTCCGCCTTGAATTATCCAAAACCTTTGTCTTGTAATTGCTAATAAAGCCAGTGGTCCAGCATGTAAATGTTTTTCATGTAAATGTTTTAATAACAATTTGGAAACAAAGTCTGTTCCTGCCATAGATCTTTGTAGAAATATAAACGAATTCCGATGATCTATTGTATATACTGGATGTAGCGACTCCTTTATTATATCTTCCACATTTACAACTAAAGCTGTCCTTTTTTCTTCTTCTTCTATCCTTATTTTAGAGATACTTCTGTCTGGCCATTGATCCTCTGATAGTTTTAAGAATGTTGGTCCATTAAACCACAACTCTGAATTGTTTAATTGATCTGGATATATACCCCTTGATAATAAATCTGCAGGATTATTACGTGTATTTATATAATTCCACTGATTTGCTGTAGTCTTGTTTTGGATTTTTGCCACTCTATGAGCTATATATGTTCTGAGTATTGATGAATCTCCGTGGATCCATGATAATAGAATTTGAGAATGACTCCACAAATATACTTGATCAACATGCACCTCAATTGCTGATTCATGACTAATTTTGATGCTAGCAATGCGGCACAAAATTCTAACCTTGGCATTGATACAAATTTAATTGGAGCTACTCTTGATTTTGAACATAATAATTTACAATAATTATCGCCTAAAGTGTTTATTGTTCTTATAAATATTACTGCACCATACGCCTTCTCACTGGCGTCTGAAAAGGCATGTAACTCTGTTTTTAAAGAGAGCTCAGTACCCTTAAACACGTATCTAGTGATTTTAGGTTTGCTAAGGTTATTCAATTCTTGTTTGAAATTAATCCGTTCTTCCTTTAATTCCTCTATTAATTCCCAATCAAGCTCTAATTTCCATAACTTCTGAATGGAGATTTTTGCTACCACTATTACAGGATTTACTAATCCTAATGGATCAAACAACTGCGCAATCTCGGAAACCACCTTCCGTTTTGTAACCCTTTCATCTGTAGTAAGCCACGTTGTCGTAAATGAAAATATATCTTGAGCCGGTTGCCACGCCAAAATAAGTGTTTTAATGTAACCGGAATCATCCTCTTTAAAAACCTTTTCCTTTTCTCGGTTTTCTTCTACAATGTCTACCAACAACCTTCTATCACTGGATCCCCATTTATGTAATTGAAGTTGAGCTGTGTTTAGCATCTTTATTAACTGTTTTTTTAATTCTAATGTAGCAGCAAAAGTGTTGCAGCCTGTTATAATATCATCAACATAAAAATCTTTCATTGCTGCGGCAGCTAATGGATATTTTATTTCTTCATCACTTGCTAATTGTTGTAAACATTTAGTAGCTAAATATGGAGCTGCTTTGGTCCCATAAGTCACTGTCGTTAACTGGTAATAACGAATTCTATCCTTCGGATTTGATCGCCACATTATTAGTTGCAATGGCTGATCTTCCTCAGCCATCTTAATCTGCCTATACATTTGTTTAATATCTGCTGTCAACACATATCTATACGTTCGAAATCTAATTAATATGCCTTGACCATCTCTATAGGTTGTTGCTCTGAAGAATTCTTCACATTGTTTTTCGGTGTTGCTAAGCAATTTGGTCTCGTCTACTAATTCTTCAGCTTCCCAAAATCTTGCTAAGTCTGCATCCAATTGTTGATTCGTGACACCTACAACTGTATGTTATATGTGTATGTGTGCCTTGTATGTTTTCCAAGAACCATCCATCCAAATACAGTGTCTTAAAGTATTGGTAAATCATGATGTAATTTGAGTCTTCCTAATCGCATAAGATCACTGTATGCTTCTGCTCCTAGTAACATATCTATTGCTTGTGGTTTATTGAAATTTGGATCCGCTAACTCGAACTCTTTTGGAATGCCCCATGATTCGGTATCAACAAATATTGATGGTTGCTGACTTATTATTTGCTTGATTACCTGTGCTTCGATATTTAAATTAAACTTCCTTACCCTTGATTCGATTGTAATGTTCACTTTATCAGTAGTGGGCAAAGAACATGTATTTCCAATGCCATTCACATCAATTTTTCTCCTTTTGGTATCTAGCTTTATTGCCTCTGTAGTCTTTCAGTGATAAAACTGACTTGTGAACCTGAATCTAATAATATGCGGCAATCAATCCTCTTATTATTTTGACCTATTACAGAAGCTAGTACCGTGCCTAAGAACACATAATCATCTTTTCCACTAATCGATGAACCAACATTTACATTAACTGTTTTTGTATATTCTGCGTTGGATTGATTACTTCCCGAAGCCTGGTTTGATGTTGTTTGCTCTTGATTCACTGCCCTCTTTCGATGTAATAAGGTATTATGTTTACCATCGCATTTTCTACAACCTTTTGCAAAACATGTCTTTTGATTATGTCCATAGCGTTAACACATAACAGTTAAAACATAAATTCAATTTCTTAATTTGAAATTCTCTCTCTTGTGGTGTCATCTTCATGAACCGTTCACAGTTATATATTGAATGTCCATTTCCACAAATGAAGCATTTTAGCATATTGTTATTACTTGCTAAGGTTGCTGTCTTTTGGTTCATCTTTGTGTACACCTTTGTTGTATTCTGTTGTTGCTTAGTTCCTACCACCTCAAATGCCTGGAATCGCATTTCAATGAGCCGAAGAAAATCTTGTATTGATTGGACTTGCTTTGGTGTCTCTAAAGATTGCTCATAAAACGTGTGAGTATATTTGTCTAATTTTTTATATAAGATGTGAAGTAACATTGGATCCCAATATCCATCTACACGTAATCCTAAGTTTTCTAATGAAAGAATACATTCTTTCGTCGTATCAAACATCTGCTTGAATGATCTGGCAGACCCAGCTATCAAATGTGGTTGACTTATAAATTTCTCTAATAGTGTTGGTATAGAGATTATTATTGTTATCATATCTATCTTTCAATGTCTGCCATGCTATCGTATAATTTGTTTCAGATACAGAGAGATGTCTGATCAACCTTTCTGCTTCTCCAACAAGATTCGTCCGCAAATACCACATTTTTTTCACATTTGTCAATGGCTGATGATCTATTAATTGCGAAAACAGATATATAAGATATAAATTGCAGCCATTTTGAATAGTCACCATCAAATTTCGGTATGGAAATTCCGGGCAATTTGCTTACAGATCCTATTACATATTCTTCTTTTGTTGCTTGCTTATCATTTGGTATTTCTGATACGGTTGCTAACGCCTCGTTGAGTTGTATAATTACTTCGCTCAATCTGTTCTCTGTTTGCTCGAAGATCTCTGTGCTGTACCCCAGTTCTTCTGGATTCTCAATGGTACCCCAAATTTCTGTATCATTTTTCTAAAGGGTAACCAATTTCTCCTTAAAATCTTGCTTTTTATATTCATAATAATGTTTCGGCATATTATGAATCTCCACTTCTTGTATGCTCCTTTCTAAGGAGTTTATAAATCTTTGAGCTTTAGAAATTAACAATCTAATGCCTTTATTCGATTCATTTAACTTCATAATATAACTTTGCTCTGTTGTACCTGCTACTGGAACATTTAATGTTCCACCTAGCGTAGATACAGCTTGATTTATTCCATCCAAACTAATCTTGCTAGTTGATGGCAAACCTTGATCTAACACTTCTTGTGCTCCACCCACTGGCGAAGCCTCTTTACTCAGCTCATCATGTTTCAACATTAAACATGATCTAAACCCTTTATATAGTTTTTGTGTTTGATCATAAAAATTTTCAAAGAAATATAAATGATCTGTTTAATTTCCATATGCCGACTGTATGGTATTATCACGTTTGTCAATAATGATCAATCTTTGATATTCTTTCTTGTATCAACTTGATCGTCTTCCTTTCCTCAGCCAATTGCTCGTAGGCTACCTTTAAAGCCTTTATTTGTTTTGACAGCACAATCTGTTCTGCTGCTAATTTGAACCATATCAGAATGTTGCGTGTTCAAATCACGTCGGGGTCACCAAAATGAACAGTGAAGAACTTCTCGTACTTGAGAAGTTGTATCCACAATGTTCCTTCTTTATTTTGATCTGTTGGTGATCACTATTGAAATCGATTTAATTGAAAGGAACAGGGTAGCCTAGGAAACACTAGTCCAATGTTCAATTTCATTAATCTTTAACAATAATGATCAAAATAAAACAACCGTAATGTTCGTTGTTCTGAAAAGATCTACTTTTATTACAAAATATCAAATCCTTTTATACAAAAATAAATTTAAAAACCCTACTCCTAATTTTAATATTCTTAATTTACAAAACTTATTAAAAATAGAAAGCAAACAATATTTCACATTTACAATATATTTTATGCCTGAAATCTTAACGCAATTCAAATCATATTTTTAAGCACAAAACAATTTATTAGCATCTGTTTTTGAGTATACAACAAATTATCAATATTAAAGAAAATAAATATTGCTGTAATAAAATAAAAATACAAAATAAAACTCTAAACTATTTCTTGAGAAAGATCAACATTAAAAGCAAATAACCAATTCAAAATAATGTTATCGCTTGCAAATATGTCATAAAAATTAAAATAATAATTGTATCTAACAATAATCTTAAACACATTTTGTCCTAAATAAATATTTCTAAATTATTCTAATTAAGACTAAACAATAATAATAATAATAATAATAATAATAGTAATAATAATTATAATAATAATAATAATAATAATAATAATAATAATAATAATAGTAATAATAATAATAATAATAATAATAATAATAATAAAAATAAACATAATAATAATAATAATAATAATAATAACAATAATAATAATAATAATAATAATAATAATAATAATAATAATAATAATAATAATAATATTAATAATAATAATAATAATAATAATAATAATAATAATAATAATAATAATAATAATAATAATAATAATAATAATAATAATTAGTTAAATACCCGTTACTACGTAACTTTTTGCTACCGTTATATATAGTGAAAAAGCAAAATTAGAGCATTCTAGGTTGTACTGCATTATAAATTATCAAAATCAAAAATTCCCCTATCAACAATATTTTAGTAATATTTGATACTTTAGTTAAGTTAGTAGATTAGCAGACAGACTAAATAATTGGATTGATATAGATTGAAATATTTAATCAACTAATATTTCATTAAAAACTATTATTTCTAACAGTTCTATTCTCTTCTGTGACAATTTTCAAATGATTTATATTCCCAGTAGTGCGCGAAATCCCGACATATAGTTGTCCATGTGAAAACTCTGGTGCATCAAGTAAAATACCAACCTTATTGAGAGTTTGACCTTGCGCTTTGTTGATGGTCATTGCAAAGGCAGCTCGGACGGGAAACTGCCGTCTTACTGTTTATTTTTTTTTATAAATTAGGAAAACCAAAAAATTAAAAACTACTGTTTTTTTTATTTTAAAATAAAAAAGACTACAATATCAAATATCAGTAAATAGATAAAGGATATATTCATATATTACATAGCTATATTTATTATTTATCTATACTGTTTATTTTTTTTTTTAAATAAAAAACACTAAAATATTAGAAATAAAGTAAACTTAATATAGCTATTGTTTTTTATTTACAAATAAAAAACCGCTAAAATTAGGTACTAACGATTAGGTAACGTTTAGAAATCAAGATTTAGTTTGTACTATTGAAAGTTTGATTGCCCTGTAAACGTTGTTCCACAAATTTTGACATCCGACTTTGTTTAATGAAAAAATAGAATATTATCCTATTATCATCAAACATTTTTGAAACAAAAAATGCTGGAAACTAATTTTTTCCTTTAAATCGAAATCGACTCTTGTCATTTCTTGAACTTTTTGTTTAATGTTTGTTGTGTTTGATTATTTTTGTTGTTATTGATTATTATAAATAATAATATTGATAATAACAATTAGTAGATAATAAACTACGTACATTTATAAGATTTTTTCAACTTTTTCTTAATTGTATTTTTGCATTTTTTTTTTTTGAATTTGTTGTATTTTTTATTTATTATTTTATTTGTTTATAATTTTAAATTTCTATATTTAAAATCAATGTTTTTTATTTGAGCTAAATTAACCTTAAATAAATAAACAAATAAGTAACTTTTATCAAATAAAATCTGATATGTAAAAGTTGCCCTAAATGCTATTGCGTCAACATTTATGTAGTTCATTATATAAATTGATTTAAGTGTTTTTGATTATTTTTCATAAAAAAATACGTAATAACTTACGCTAATCAATGTAGTCAAAAAATTCTTTTAAAATATATTTTTCAAGTAAATAAGAATGTATTTAATAGCTTTGAAATTATTATTCTAAATATTTTTAATCCATTTTGTTTTAGCAGGGGAGGAAACAGAAAGAATTACGTGCTAATTCGACATTTATTTGATTTTTTTGTTGTTATTTTTTCTTTTCTCTTTCGTTTGTGTTAAAGAAACGTATGAATGTATCCATAAAACAAAAACAATTTCTCTTTAAGAAAAACAATTCTCAGTAGATTGAAATAAAAAGGGGAAAAATTATTATATAATGTAAAGCCGCACACGCCGCAATCGGTGCAGCTCCTGGGTTTCGCTGATGACGTCGATATTATCGGAACATCACGACGAGCAGTCATCGAAGCCTTTACACAGATTGAAGAGGAAGCAGGTAAAGCGGGTCTTCTCATAAATGAGAGCAAAACAAAATATATGCTGTCGACAAATAAAATGTCCTCACAACATCATATAGGACACAACATCACTGTCGGCTCATATAATTTTGAGGTAGTTCAGGAGTTTATCTACCTTGGAACCAACATCAACTCCATCAATAACATCGATGTTGAAGTAAGGCGAAGAATTACCCTTGCAAACCGTTGCTACTTCGGTTTGTCGAAACAACTGGGTTCAAAGCTCCTATCCCAAAATACCAAGGCACAATTATACAAAACGCTCATCCTTCCGGTGCTGCTATATGGTTCTGAATCGTGGACATTACCAAAAGCAAGCGAGCATGCACTTGGTATCTTTGAGAGAAAAATTCTTCGTCGCATTTATGGTCCTGTGTCTGACGAAGGGGTTTGGAGAAGAAGATACAATGCCGAACTATACCAGCTGTACAACGACATGGACCTAGCTAAAAAAGTCAGAATAAGACGGCTTCATTGGCTAGGCCATGTAGAGCGTATGGATGAAAATGCTCCGGCTAGGAAACTCTTCGAATCCAAACCCCAGGGAACGCGTCGTCGAGGGAGGCCACACCTTCGTTGGAGAGATGAAGTATCGGCAGATGTGAAAAAACTACAAATCACCAACTGGAGAGATTCCGCTCGTGACCGAAATCAGTGGAGGACAATTTTGCGCCAGGCCCAGGACCTTCAAGGTCTGTAGCGCCCAACAAGTAAAGTAAAGCCGCACACGCATCTACTATCAAAGGATATCCATTAATAAGAAAGTGCACTGGAATGAAATTTTATAATTTGTCAATTTTTGGTTACCATTTTTCTAGTCGATTTCCAAAATTGTAAGAAATAAATAGTAATAAGAATTTCATTTGTGAGAGAGAGATAAAAATTCAAAAGACAAAGTGGGAAAAAATTATCGAACGACTTTTTTTGTCTCAAAGAAATATTGTTGTATTTATTCTAAGTTATCAATAATTAAGGAAGTTTTACACTTAAAAATGCATAGCAATAAAAAACATTATTAATATTCAAATTTCCTTCCTATTTATAAATTCTAATATTATTAATAATTAATAAATTATCATTGATTATGAAATGGCAAAATTTAATTTTGAAGGATATAAAAATGCATCGAATCATTCATAAAAAAACGCTTGGTATTCTTTTTAACTACCTGTTTCAATAACTGAAAAAATTTGTATACTAAAAATACATGAATTATAATCTGTTTGAAATAAAAAAAAAATTTTACTTCCCTTATAAGACAATAAAAGAAAATAACATTCTGTTTAAGAAATAACATGTTTTTGGAACCAATATTATGTTATGTAGGTACCTGTAAAAAATCAATCATTCAAAATTTCCTTACTCTCATACCCTAATAAATTGAATACGTTCATTTTTAAAAAATCGAACACAAAATTTCAGACGACCATACACATGAAAAATCTGTTCTCCCGTGGGCTATTTAAAATTACATTGCAAAAATTTAGTGTGTAGTAAAGAATTTCTTAATAAAAGAATTATAATAATAACATGTAGATCCACCTGAAATTGGTGAACTGCATTACCACTAAATCAATATAAGACATTGTCAATGTTGTTTGACCATTAGAATAAGTGTAAATGTAAATTATAATGTAAAAAATGTCAGTTGTTAATAAAAGTTAAAAGAATAAACTACAGCTCTCAGGAGTGGGATCGATTCTTTCTCCACGTGTATATTAATTAATATTTAAAGTTTTAAATTTTTTTTTTTTTAATTTTGAAATATTTTAGTATATATGTATATAAAATATTTCATGAAAAATTTTGATGGTGTTCGTAGATGTACGAAACATTGAATTGAATACAGAAACTTAATAATCAATCGGTGCACGTGTTTGAGAAAGTTAATCCAGAAACAGCTAGGAAGTTAATAGCCATCGAACGTATAAAGTGGCAATTTTGCAGCCAGTAGACTACTAAGAAACGTTTCAGAATAAAATATTTATAATCGGAAAATATGTTAAGGGTGACCACGTTTTTGGAGGAGGCCACGGCGGCTCAAATAAAGAGCAAGCTGGAAGCATTAGGTCACAAAACTACAGGGAACAAATCGGAAGTTAAACTACGGCTTGAAGAAGCCACACAAAATTTAACTAATGATGAATTGGAACAACATTTCCCTGTAGAGGCGATATCAGACGAAAACTCCGTTGACGACTCAGATAATGTGACAGCTGTGTCAAACCAGTAGATTATAGTAGAAAGTGAAAATTTGGACGCAGAATTAGAAAGGTTACGTTTGAAATTAAAGAAGAAACAAGAAATTTCGAGATTAAGGAAACAATTAAATGAATTATCGGAAATGGAAGAAAGACCAAGTATAAAACCGCAATTTAATTTTCGAGATATTGAAGACTCGCTGACAAGCTTTAACGGTGATGATAACCTCACTATTCAGAAATGGCTACAACAGTTCGAAGAAACAGCAGAACTTTTAGGATGGGATGGAGGAACGTGCTTCATATACGCTCGCCGATTGCTAACTGGAACAGCCAAATTATTCTTACGAGCGACACCAGTTACATCATGGAGTCATCTAAAACGCGCACTACTGAAAGAATTCGATAAAAAAGTGTCGTACGCCGAAATACATAACCAGCTTCGTAAACGGAAAAAGAGATATGACGAAACATACCAACAATACTTACTGACTATGCAGGAAAATAGACTCATTGGCTGATGTAGAGGAAAGTGACATTGTGTATTACATCATAAATGGCATCATCGATTCAAACTTGAACAAAATTTTACTTTAATCGCCCCGGCGAACAACTTTTGTGAGCTAAAAGCGGCACTATTTAAGTACGACAAGCTCAAATCGGATATAAGAGCGGAACCAGATAAGCGTATTTCGACGGGAAACAGAGCAAAATCATTTACCAACATAAAATGCTTTAACTGCAACAAGTATGGACATGGAAGTCAGAACTGTAATTTAGCAAAACGAGAGAAAGGTTCATGTTTTCGATCTGGCAGAATAGGGCACATGGCAAATAGTTGTACCGGAAAAACTGTTAACATATGTACCGAAGTTTTACCAAATCCACCACTAGTCTCAAAGAATTTCAACAACAACAAAATAACAACTTCGAGCATAATCTGGAATATGTGTTTGGTGACGGAGATTTCTTCAAATGTATTTTATTGACGCTTTTCGATTCAGGAAGTCCGATCACTTTTATTCAACAGCAGTACATACCATCTTACGCAATACAGCCAGTTCAAAAAGATAAGTATTCATTTTATGGTGTTAATAATAGCCCACTAAACATTATTGGGGTGACAAATGCAAAAATAAATTTCAAAAAGTCAATTTTAATTTTAAAAATATTTGTAGTAAGCAATAATACGATGAGTATCCCATTGTTTTAGGAAGAGATTTTTTACAAAAACGTAATTTGGAATTAAAAGAAAATAATAAACAAAACGAGAGTAAAAATCCAATTATTGATAATGAGATGAATCAAAACACAACCGGAATATCAGGTATTCATATCAACAAAACAGGTATGTCAGGTGATGTGTCACTAAAAAGAGCTATTAGTCAAATTTTAAATATCGATACTTTTGATTCAACCTCAGAAATAAATTTAAACATTAATGAAAAGTTACCTTATAAAATAAAAGATCAAGCTATAAAAATATTTAAACCAGTTTGTTCCTCAGAAAAATTTATTCAAAATCGTGAACCGGAAAATAGTTGCGAAATCGAAATCAAGTTGACGAAAAACCAACCATTCTATTGCACTCCGCGCAGGCTTCCACATACACACAAAATCGAACTACAAAGAATTTTAGATAATTTATTGCAAAAAGGTATTATTCGGGAGAGTAATTCCCCATATGCGTCTCCCATAGTATTAGTACAGAAAAAAAATAAAGAATTACGTTTATGCGTGGATTACCGCGAATTAAATAAAATAACGGTGAAAGATAATTTTCCACTGCCATTAATCGAAGATCATTTAGATAGGCTAAAAAAGAAAAAATATTTTTCAATCTTAGACCTCACAAGTGGATTTCATCATGTGAAAGTTGCTGACAATTCGATTCAATATACTTCATTTATTACACCTTTTGGCCAATACGAGTATCTCAGAATGCCATTCGACCTCAAAAACGCGCCTGCCGGTTTTGAAAGGTACATGAAGAAATTACTTAAACCCCTAATTGACTCGGGAAAAATACTCACATATATTGATGATATTTTAATAACAACTTATACAATTGAAGAACACATAGAAATTCTAGAACAGGTTATTAAGGTAGCGGTGGAAAATTGTCTTCAACTCAGGCTTGATAAGTGTTCATTGTTGCAGGAGGAAATAGTTTACTTAAGGTACAAAATAAATATTCATGGCATTCAGCCTAACGAAGATAGCCTTAACACAATAAAAAACTTCCCATTGTTTTACCTACTTGTATAAAAGGCGTACATAGCTTCTTAGGACTTTGTTCCTATTTTAGGAAATTCATCCAAAACTTCGCAACTCTAGCTAAACCTTTATATGATCTTTTAAAAAAGGATGCTACTTTTAAATTTACCCCTGAAGAACTTCTTTCTTTTGAAACTTTAAGGAATAAATTAATAGACTCTCCGGTTTTAGCAATATATAGTCCACTCAGCGAAACTGAGCTGCATTGCGATGCAAGCTCTCTGGGATATGGAGCTATACTGGTGCAAAGACAGGACGATGAAAAATTCCACCCAGCAGCATACTTTTCTAAACGTGTTTCAGAAACCGAAAAAAAATATTAAACCTTAGCCATAAAAAAACCTTAGCCATAATCTACGCGCTTAGGCGATTCAGGATATATCTAATCGGTTTAAATTTAAAATAATCACCGACTGTCAATCCTTTGCATTAACTCTCAGCAGAAAGATAATAAACCTTCGAATATCACGTTGGGTATTAGAGCTTCAGAGTTTTGACTATGTAATAGAGCATAGGAATGGGGATAGAATGCGTCATGCAGACGCATTAAGCAGATCAATTAATATTTTAAATGAACGAGACGATACATTTGAATATATTTTAGCCGCTTCACAGAAATTGGATCCCAAAATAAATGCAATAGCTTCTGATTTAGAAATTCGAGAGAACAAATTGTACGAAATGATCGATGGTCTAATATATCGGAAAAAGGGAAGTGAAATTCGTTTTTACGTCCCTGAAGATATGGAAAATCGTGTTATACAAACGCACCATGAAGCAATGTGTCATTTAGGCGAAAGCAAATGTTATGAACAAATGAGTAGGACCTATTGGTTTCCAAACATGAAGGATAAGATACGAGACTTTGTCAAAACGTGTTTAAAGTGCATTTATTTTAGCCCAAATTCAGGAAAGACTGAAGGTGTCCTCCATAACATTCCAAAAGGCAATTTACCTTTCGATACTCTTCACATTGACCACTTTGGTCCACTTTCTGCTTCGAACTCCAAGAAGCATATATTTTTAGTAATAGATGGGTTTACCAAATTTGTCAAGCTTTATCCTGTCACAAATACCAGTAGTAAAGAGGCTGTCAAATGCCTGCAAGAATATTTCGAGACTTAGCTTCCAACATGTCAAGCTGCCTCAAGACACTGGACTAGGTTATTTCTATTTACATCTATTCTACAAATAACTAAAAAACTAATAACTGAAATGGAATGCTGAAATTTTTTTCCAGGGCATCAATCATGTCTTCCCATCTGGCGACTTGAAGGCGTTTTTCACCTCCAAGGTAACAAAGACAACTATTCTTCTTGAGAAATGGTTCCTTGCTTCCACCGCTTCTACCTTTTCCATTACTATTCGTATTGCATCTACTGTTGATCTTCCTTTTCTTTTCTGTTCTTTTGCTGAAAACGCCTTGTTTTAGTTGCGGGTAAGTTTTAACCACGGCTTTGATGAATTCCGCTGGAATCCCGTCGGGGCCTGGAGCTTTCTTATTCTTCATAGCTTTAGTTGCTTCCACAGGTTCTTCCTGCGTGAAAGCTGGTATTTCCTCTGGTGAAACCATCACATCACTCCAGTTTCTTATCGGGTGCGCTGGGAATAAAATATCTACTATATTTTCCATCGAGCTCTCTTCGATTGAATTTGTTGCTGTAGCTATTTTCAATTTCTTCATGACTACATTGTATCCAAGCCCCCACGGGTCACTGTTTACATTTTTGCAAAGCTTTTTCCATTCAACCTTTTTGCTCAATTTTATGGTTGTACTGAGTGTTTTACGGCTTATTTTATATACTGCCATTTTTTTCATTGCATCCGCTCTGTTCCGTGATCGCTGTGCAATTCTTCGAAGATGCTGACACCTTGTTCGTAGCTCCGCTATTTCTTCATTCAACCAGTATACCGGTTTTCTTTTTGTAAATTTTCTCTATCGCGTCATTGATTCCTCGCAGGCTAGTATGAGTGCACTCATTGTCTGCTCTACCACTGCCTCAGCTTTTATTCTTCCTTCTAGCTCTACACCTGCCTTCATTGTATCACTTAGGCTATATCTAAATGATTCACTCAATCTTCTAGTTTATTCACGTTATATCTAGAAATTTCCGTTGTGCTCTCGGATATCATTTCTTCTCTAATATTTATATTGAATGTAATGTACTGATGATCGCTCCCTGTTTAATCCTCCACAACTACCCAATCAGTAATAAATCCCGCTATATTCTGTGTAGCCACGTTCTGTGTAAACATTGTTGTGCTTACGGAGTTTAAGATTATCAGCCCTTGTCTGGCTGCCATGTCTAAAATCTGCGATCCTCTGCTGTTCGTTATAGGCATTCCCCACTCCACTACTTTTGCATTAAAATCGCCACCAATAACTTTCTGCCCCTCTTGTTCCGATACTGCGTCCTCTAGATTCTCGATCATCTCCTGGTATTCCTGCGCCGTTTGCTTTGGTGTTAAGTAGCAGCTTGTGATGGTGAACTGGCTACTCTTAACCCAAACGAAGCCATTTCCGGCCCCTTGTTCCATTGCGTGTATTTTTCCAGGGTTTGGGATCCATATTGCCGCCGTGTCGGTTACATCTGAGAACCAGTTGTTTCTGCTCCGGTGGACGTACTGCTCGCTGATTATTAGAGCATCAATTTCTTTTTCTAGCGTGATCTGTGTTAAGAGATCATCTGCTACTCGACTTCTATGCATATTTCCTTGAAAGACTTTTATCATCTTCTATTTTTTCTATTTTTTCTGACTTCCTCAAGAGCTCTCCGAAATGCACTGCAGCCTTTCATACCTGAGGCATGGCTCGTTGCCTTTTCCTTAATTTCCGTACACAGGATGCATTTCGCAGCTTGCGTGCAGCTTTTAATCTTGTGGCCTTTCTGTCCACATTTATAGCACGTATCCTCTCGG